>OX463755.1:87861547-88434093 GCA_949824845.1 Rhingia rostrata | reverse complement strand
TATGCGTATGCGTATAACTCTAATGTAGCTTTAACATAGTGTGGGGTGAATGGTGTGCGTTAAGCGAATTAAGAAGAGAAGGGAATATGCGCACGCGTATTGGTGATTGGATTGGATACGTATACCTACTCTGTCTTTTATAAGTTATAGGTAATCATAATGTTGCCCGAATATTGTACAAAATTGTATTTTCTGTGGTTGCGTTGGGCTATTATTATTGACCTTATTTGTATAGTGTAGCACTATTCATAGAGCAGCCACTGAGCCACCTCACCGAAACGAAAGTGTTTGGCGTGTGGGGGCGTGGCGGATGAATGTGTGTCGTGTTCGTTTGTGTTAAGCGAATGAGGGAGAGAAGTTATCCGCAGGTGTGGTTGCATTAGTCTGATGAACGGAAGTACATTTGGCTTCCGGTCATTCGAAGTCGGTTGTATCCTACACGAATTATTAGATAGCCATCCTACAATAATTGTGGTTTCACTGTGCTCTGATCCTGGTTTTGGCCAATTATTACCTATTCTTTGTTAAGTCATTTTGATTTCTTTTTTTTCGACGGAATATTAGGTAGATATGCCTCGGCAAAGAACTTTGACGAGTAGGCGTGAGAGGGAAAGAAATAGAGTTGATTATTTGTTACGTCGCGAAGCCGTACCATACGTACCATTCCGTACTCTCTTTCCTTCTCATTGCCTTGCCCAGCAAGTTTATCGTAGCGGTGAACTACGCTGGATAATTTGAAGAAGGGCGGTAACTTCGGACCGTTCCTTGCAATCGTTCGAAATTTCAAATCGGAAAGGGATGGCCTTCGTAGGAATGTTTTAGCAGTGAGCAGTGGCATGAAGATATTTTGTTTTCAAATTATAAAATTATTTTTTACTCTTTTTGGTAGCAGGTACCTTACCTTTTCTGCCACATCTGGACTGGACTGGAAGAAGAATGCTATTATTTTATTACTCTTCTATTGTGCGCATTTTGTTATCTCATAGCAAAAAATTAAAAATATTATTGAATAAGAAATATAAAAGTACAGCATGAAAAAAAATTTAATGCAATCTGTTTCATTTCAGTGCTATTTTTGTTTTTTCAACGTTATAGAAGTTAAGAACAATATTAGTTAGTTACTATCTATTCCAGAACTGACACGAATACCTACCTACGATCAGTAATTTTTAAGATTTCTTTATTTAAAGACAGACGTTCAAATTCGCTTCAAATCAAACAGAGCTACACCAATTTTATTTATCTATATAGTAGATAATGATATAAAAAAAAAGTGTGGTCGATTTTCGAGCACTGGGCGAACCTAGTTATAATTCTTTTCGACCGATCTATGAGCTGTACGCTTCAATTTGGTAAAAAAAATGCAATTTTACTTCATTAAATAAGGTAAATATGTTCTGAAAGAAATTGGGTCGGCGATTAATACAGTGGATGTTTGCTGGTAAGTAAAATAATGTGAATTAGAAATCTCGAGTGTGTTATATCAGTTTAGTGGGATTATTTCAAATATATTGATTTGGTTTTAAAAGGTAGACTGATTATAGCCTGCATTTAGGGTGGAAATAGGAAATACGAAATGCCGACGGCATTTGGGAAAGTGGTGGATTGGTGCAAAGGAGTAAAGGAATATGTGTGGGATGTAGCTATTATCAATATTTTTCTTCATTTCATTGGAATCAATATTTTGTTTTTAAACATTTTTTTTTGTTTAAAAGTGCTGAAGGGCTACCGTAACACTATATTGCATCTGGTTATTACATTAAGATTAATTTTTTTCTGGGCTGAAAATTGTTGTTATGCACTGATACATATTATTATGTGTTTTTGGACTTTGAGGAAGATTGGGTTTAAGGATTTGTTGTGATTTGGGATTATCATTTAATTGTCTACCTATATCTACTCAATGTGTAATATGCATTACTAAAACCATTTATACTTACTTATATACTTACTTAAGTGGCGCTACAGTCCGGATTGATCCTGGGCCTCAACCAACATGCCTCTCCAATTGGCCCGGTCCTTAGCTAGCTGCCTCCAGTTGCGCACTCCAAGTTGGTTGAGGTCAGTTTCTACTTGTGCGCACCACTTAAGGCGAGGTCTTGCTGTACTGCGTCCGATGTCTGGCTGGGAATCAAAGACTCTGCAAGCCGGAGTATTGGTGTCCATTCGTTCTACATGTCCTAGCCATCTTAAACGTCCAATTTGTAGTTTTTTGACCAGGGGCATGTCGCTGTACAGCTAGTATAGATCTTGGTTGAATCTCGTCTCCATAGCCCGTCGACGCAAACGGGACCGAAGATATTTCGAAAAATTTTCCTCTCAAATCGACCAAGGATTTTTCAGCCGCTTTTGAGACGTACCATGCTTCAGCGGCGTTGAGCAGGACTGGGATGATCAGGGTCTTATATAGGAACTCCTTAGTAAGTCGAGTGAGGGCTTTACTACTAAATTGCCTTCTTAGCCCGAAGAAACAGCGGTTGGTGTTGGTAAGATTTATTCTTCGTTTAATTTCTGAAGAGATGTTGTTGTCAAAGTTAATAGCGGAGCCGAGATAGACAAAGTCCCGTACTACCTCAAAATTATATCTGTCAATGGTGACGTTCTGTCCAATTCTTCGATATTGTGTTTCTTTTCGTGTTGACAACATATACCTACTTAGCAAACGTTGCTTTGAAATCACGTTGGGTCCTACCAATGATGTCAATATCGTCGGCGTATGATAGTAGTTGTACCGATTTTAAATTGATGAAGTCACAGACAGGGCATCGCCTTGTCTAATTCGTTTTTTGGTAACAAATGGGTCGGTAAGGTAGTTTCCGACCCCGATGGAGCGCGAGAATTCTCCATTGTCATCCTACACAAACGGACGAGATTGGGCGGTATACCAAAACTAGACATGGTTCTGTATAGTTCGTCTTTATAAATGCTATCGTATGCGGCTTTGAAATCGATGAGTAGTTGGCGGGTATCGATTTGGACTTCTTTGTTTTTTTCCAGGATCTGCCGAAGTGTGAAAATTTGATCGGTTGTGGGCTTTCCTGGGCTAAAGCCACACTGATAAGGGCCCATCAGGTTGTTGGTAAACGGTTTCAAGTGTTCACTTAGAACTGCAAAAGGGATCTTGTAGGCGACATTGAGGAGACCTTTCCCTCTGTAGTTGGCGCTGTTTAGAGGGTCTCCTTTTAAGTGGATCGGGCAAACGATGCGGAGGTTCCATTCTTCAGGCATACTTTCTCCCGACCAGATTCGGCTTATGAGTTGGTGGATGTTACTTACCAAGTCATCTCCGCCGGCTTTATAAAGCTCGGCGGGAAGGCCGTCATTTCCGGCAGCCTTATTAAGCTTGAGTTCAGATATTGCTACCCTCACTTCACTCAGGTCGGGTGGTTGGCAGTTTTCGTTGTTGTTGCCAATATTTAATTGTTCGTTCTATTTGACAGCGGAATGTTTTTTGTCATCGCCTTTTAAAAGTCTGCAGAAGTGATTCTTCCTTATCCTCAGCATCGACTGTGTGTTTGAGCCTTGTATCCTTGGCTTTGATGTTTTACACTTTGTTAAAACATCGTTCCTGGAGTGATTCCTTTCTATATCCTCGATCGCGCGCTTTTCTTTCTCTTTTTTCTTCTTTCTGAAAAGCTGGTTTTCTTCCCTTCTTCTCTGCCTATAGAGCTCAACGGCAGCTCTCGCCTTGTATGCCTCATTCTTGGCTGCGAGCATCTGTCGGCATTCCTCATCAAACCAGGGGTTTCTTGCTAGTGGGCGCGAGTAACCTAGCACATCAGTTGCGGCTGATCTAATGGCTTGCCATTGTTCTTCGACATCTGATGCTGGTGGTATGGTGTTAATCGAGTGAATAAAGGATACGCGTTGCGCGAAGGTCTTGGCGGTCTCTTGCGATTGCAGTCTCTCGACGTTAATTTTTTCACAGTATTTCTGGATTTTTGTGGCGTTGTGGATATCCTCATTCTTACCTTGGTTGCAACAAGGTAGTGTTCCGAGTCGATGTTAGCTCCTCGGACATCCAAAATACTGGATGCATGCCTCTTGTGTATTGCAATGTGATCAATTTAGTTGACCGTTCGTTGATCTGGAGACCGCCATGAGCCCTTATGGATATTGAAATGAGGAAACCGTGTGCTGGCTATATTGGCTATATGTCTTCCCTTCCTACCTTTGCGTTAAAAGTACTTTGCGTTTAAACAACTTCGGTTGTTTTATGTTGACATCTTTGACGAGGAGAACAAAGAAGTTGAGCTGCGCGTTCTTTGACGAAGTTTGCTTGAGATCCTTGATTCAATACGGCTCTAATGGGCAGTTTCTAACCGTAAAAAGCGTCAGCTGCCACAACGACAGTTGGTTGCAAACATCTAAATGCATCAAAGTTGAATCAATGGATTGTGCAGCGTTTTCATTGTTTTGATTTTGAATGTTGTTAGTTTTCTTATCATCATTTACCGAAATCAAGTGCATCGAGGTTTGGATGATACTTTATTCCGATCTTAGTGAGTTAGAGCAATTATAACATAAACATATAGAGGGTTTTCATAACCCCTTGAGTGCGTGCAAGCTATAATAATTCATGATTTTCAACTGCCGCTTTCTGTCTTTGAAGCTCATCTTGAGAAATACCGAGCATTCGCGATCTGCTTTTGTACAAATTGGGCATGGAGGGCCTTGTTTTAGCACGTGGTATGACTCTGTCTCTCCTTTATTGGCTTGACATCCATATAATGGTAGAACAGGATTCGTTTGTTGTTTTATATATTGAGTAACATAGCTCATGCACTTTTATAGTTTTCTCAATGAAAACTAGGTAGATGTTCGATGTCCTGCGCGCTTCATCAGACAGTGCTGCCTTAAAATAGTGAAAACGTTGATAGCCTGTGAGTCGTTCACTGTTTTGAACCCTAGATAAAAATACTTGATTGAAGGTCGGCCATTCGACATACTTTCCGTTAAATGTAGGCAGCTTGACTTCGGGATGAGGCACATCAGTGTTATTGCTGACAGGATTTGCTGTTGCAGCTACAGTGGGCGATGATGATTTGTTAGCATCACTTGTCGGCAAAGATGGGAAGGCAGCGAGTATAATGTTTATGCACATCTTCTTCTGCAAGTTGTGGGAAAAGATTCTTATACGTCTCACGAAATTGCGTGCGCAGTGATTGTAAAGATTTCAAACGAATTTGAAAATATGCCTAAGTTTCGCGACTAGGTGAATCTTCTTTAAAGTTGATAATATTTTTTTTCACCGAAGATAAAAGAGCTGTCTGTTCACTGACGGTTTTTCTTCCGCCATTTAACAAACTACAATAACAAAATCAGAATGATATTCAAAAGTGCACTTTATTTTATTTATTCCGATGTTAGGGCATCCACAAATTTGGAATTGTTCCTTATGTTGTACTCTAAGTGATCGTAGACAGTGAACAATAAAGTAAACGTAAATCATCATTAAACTCTTAAAAATTGTTTAAAAGAACTTGACAATTAGTTAGTTTAACCGAGATCAAACAAAATGCGTGCATCCACCACTCCTTATTAATTTAATAAATATAAATGTATAACTCAAAAACGCCAAAAATTCGTAAAGCCAAAAAAAAACATATTAAAAGAGACAGAAAATAATTGGACATTTGGTTACAGTGTGGTTGAAACCATTTATTTTATAATTCATAGTTAAGAATAGTAATTAATTTAAAAGAAACAAGAGGAAAAATGCTAATGATATGAATTCAGATGTAATATACAAAAAAAAACAAGGTTTAAGTTATTACTCCAACACAAAAATGTTTGGCGCAACAGGCTCGTAAGTACCCAGGGCATAGCTTTCTCACAGCCATTGATGTGAGCATGTGTACTTCTTTCACGATGGTGGGACATCCTGTCGTTTGCCGACTCCGAACGACTAAATTGAGATAAACTTTTCTTAACAATTGATACTACTCCAATGATTTTCAGATCATCATGAGAGGAGGGCCAGGCTTTTATCTAAATTAAGAATACTATTTAAGATTTAGAATAACATAGGAAAAGTTAAAAAACAACTTAAATTAACCCTTAGTATCGGTTATTTTTACTGCTCGAAGTCACCCGTAATGAAAATTTTAGTTTAAAATATCTCGATGGGATATCAAATTGAGCCTTCGTTTTTTGAACCATAAAAAATGGTTATTTGCGTAGATTATTATTACGTGACAGTTTGATAAGTACCATGTTGTCTGTCATTTATACCAACCAAAAATTGGTTACATCTTAAGAATCACCTGTTAGTAGGTTGTGGCCTCTTTGAGTTCAGCTGCACCCTTTTGAGTGCTTTAACATTCCGGGCACAGATACCAAAGACGGAGTCATTTTCTTCGTTGTGTTTTGTAATACAATAATATCAGTTATTTTCGAAGCCCTGACTCATATTTTGACTCTACGATGGTATTATTGCGCGCCTTATTTGATCCAAAAATGTTTTTGTTGGATCTGGACCATCCCGACCGGCCATTTTGCTCATTCTCAAAGAAAAAAAATTATCTTATCTTTTATGCAAATCGGTTTACATTTGGGGGTTGCTATCGCAAACCAAACGTTGCAAGGTGCTCCAGTAAATAATGCATTAATGAATATAATTACAAAAAAACACAATTAAAATTTGGTTTATAAATTAGAAGTTATTTATTGAAAAAAATATAAATAAATGGAATTAATATAAGTTAACACGACAAACACAAACCTATTCCCATATGAATCAACATATTATTGGCTGGGGAAATTGGTTAGCATATCAGCACAAATTGGTGGGAACCAATTCTGATGTAAATTGATTGGGTTTATGAAACTTTTGTTAGCCTAATTTGGAGTCGAAGCGTGTCGGTCATAATATACTTTTTGTATGACTGACGAAAATCTTGTGATATTGACGAATCGGAGTGCATTTGAACTCACGAAAACCTCCAAACCTTTTGATTGAATATTGGCGATATCAGCAGTTATTCGCTTTAATGGGTTCTTTACTTCCTCGAGGGCGAAAACAATCAGATTTTTGTTTCATTTGACATTATAACATAAAAAAAACCAAAAGCCACAAGTTATTCCGACAAGTAACAGAGCTGTCCATGGAACTTTTGAAGAGTAATTCTTATAATAACATCATTCACTTTTTTGTATTTTTTAAGGTTTTGTATCAGCTTAAGATCATTTTATGGAGCTGACGTAGAATAAGGAGCAGTCATCTAACAACAAAGAGGCATATGTCAAGAATTCCATGTCCTCCTCTCTTTGTTAGCTTGAACATTCATATCTCGACGGAGTAGATAGATTTGGACATCCATATAGCTCTGTGTAGTCCAGCCGGAACTTTATATGATAATCCTTTCGGAGGAACTCCTTCTAAGAATATTATTGTCAGTTCCTGAAGTTCTTTGTAGTTATCCCGATGTTGGAATTTATGCTGCTGGTATTTTGAAAATGCCATAACTTCTTCCGAGAAGGCATACATGCCCTATTTATTCTTCCCGTATTAACTGATGTAGTATCAAATCCTATATACTTAACTTTATTTTGGATGCCGCATTCTGCTGCCGCCCCATAGACTGCTATTGCTGCAGAACTTATCTTCGGGACTCCTAAAAATTTATCTATTCTTTTTCTAATTACATACTATAATAGGAAGGCGATCAACAGTGTAACTCTCACCTATATCCCCTAGAAGGTTACTGTCCCAATGATTGCCAATGGAACTTCTGCGGCAAATTAGCTATGTCTACACTTGCCGCCAAGTTTTCATCATCGCTCACAACCCAAATTCAACAGTGACCCCCAGGATGGGGTTGCGTAATCAAACTTGGCATACACCCACACTTGCAATCGGATGTAAGCACAGTTAGGTTTTCGATGGGTGCGAAATTGGATGTATGCAAAGTTTGAATTGGAATTGGAAGGACATGCTGCCACCTGCAACCCCCCCTACTTATTTGTATTTATATCAATATACCCAAAGCAAAACAAAGCCATACTAAAAATTTGTCTTTATATAATTTGGCATTGTATCGCTTCCCCTCCTTTTTTTATGTCAACGGAAATTTATATATACAAAAAAGCTTATTCTTGAATTTTGAAAATAAAAACGCTTTTGACTGATTTCGTGTATTTTCAAAGCCGGTAGCGACCCCTAAATGTTTTTGTTGGGAGAAGGTATATATTTATATTATATATAAAGAAGGATAAATCCAGAAGATCTACAATTTACTCAACTGAACAAAAAAAAATTAATATAATCCTTGGAAATTTAAGCCTATGCTTGTACAAATGGAGAAATGTCCTTACTCTAGTCCAACCTGCCTGCGCGCGATCTACTTATGAAGTCTTAAGGTGAAAGTATGAATTTACTTCTGTGTTAAAAATCGCATTAGCTATCTTTTGTCCGGGTTATATAGTTATAAGTATTATCCGCTGTGTGGATAGTAGCCCAAAACATTGGGCATGACTTAGGACTGTATCGGAATGAAATAAAAAATAACATTTTCACCGCATCTTGTTCAGATAGTATCAAAATTTGGTTTACCAAAACCACGTCTTTCTATGGTGAATGCTATGGGGTAGGGTATACGAAAGGTTTTTGTAAGCAAACTACCCAAAAAATGTGAGTAGGTCAAAATGATCAATAGACGAAATTTTTATATTATCATAACCAATAATTTTGCATCGAAAGATTTTTCGATTTGTTTAAAATTTTACCAAAAAGGTTTTTTACTGAAAACGCCCCCAAAAAGTGTGAGTGCCTAAGAAATATATATCAACGAAATATAGATATTAAGATCGTCTAAATATGTGTTCAGAAGCTTTTTCAAAATTCCTAACGGCTTGGCCAAAAACAACGTTTTTCCAAAAGGCAAGGGCATGGCAGTGGGCGGATTTCAAAAACGTTTACACTTGTTCAGCTGGGAGCAACAAAGGGTACGTGTCCCAAATTTCATCATCCTAGCTCAAAATTTAAGTCCCAAAAACAGGTGACGTACAGACGGACAGAGAGACAGGGCTATATAAGGCTGCGTTCGTGGTTACGCGTATTCGCGTCGCGCTACGCAACGTAATTAGCGATCAATTACATGTGTACATATGAAAAAGTTTATTACGCGGCGATTAAGCGAAAACGTGAATTTAGGCATCGCTAGCGATAGTCAGCGAGTGAAGAACGAAATATACGAAAATAAGGAAATTATCAATATTGACTGTCTAAATAACTGTTTTCCAATAACAAGTTTCTCGCGTTGAATTTACGTTTGAGCGTAAAAAACAACTTTTGTCGAATCTTCGGCATTCAGATTACCGCAATAAAGCTATAGCAAAGAGTATAGAACTCTTTGTAGACGTTTCGGACGCGGGCAGTAAGTGCGAAGGGGAAATTTGGTCGATTGTATAGGGCCAAACCCACCGAGCAACCGAAACCGAAACTTCGTTTTATTTTTTCATTTTTCTGTTCAATTATGACATTTCATTCCCACCGAACATAGCACAGAAACTGAAAAAAAAATTAAACGTCACATTTGACATTCAGTGAATTCAGAATGCGGATCTATAAAAAAAAGAAAATTTTGTTATATGTTGCGTTATATTTTGCAATGCTGAAAAGAACAAAACGTTCCAAATATTGGATTCATCCCCTAAAAAGAGACCGAAAAATTAATGGAGAATTCTACCGAATCTCTTCTTTTAATGAACCTCGAGAAACCCAACCTGCATCACAAGCGTACAATGTACGTGAACATTTCGCAGATTGGTGCTCAAATGAAGGAAATGTGGACTTCCAACATGATTTAATTTAATGTTTTGAAAAAAAATCAAAAACGTTCTTTATTTCATTCTTAAATTCATAAATTAAGTTAAATTAAATAAAATAAGTCTTGGAAAGGAATTCATAAATTCATTTTAAAATAACATAGCTCTTGTAGAAAATGAAAGCAAAAAGGATTAAGTATTAAATTCATAAATAGTAAAGGCACAAAGTAGGGCACATTTTAAAACATCAATCACAAAAATATAAAAGTGGACCGTGCAATTTTTTTCTTAATTAATTGCCTTTTTATCAATTTCTTTTATTAAATTGAGGCATCCAACTTGGAAATCAATTTGCTCCTCACGTGTTAAATGACTTGTCAAGCCATTAAGCGAAGCAAAAAAATTCGTCATAGGTGATGAGTCTTGTGGAGGATCTGCAGGAATATTCTCTATGACTTGAAGAATTTTTGAAAAAGCATCATCTTTTTCTTCATGTCGTTTCCGTTTAGTAGAACTCCTATTTGGCTCTTTCAGGGTTTCAATTGAACAGCTGGATTCATTCCATGATGGTTCGGGCTCCATTATTTCAGTTGAAGGTACTTCACCAAATAATTGAAGCATATTTTGTTCCACTTCATCTTCAAGAGCTATGTTTTCATTTGCACTTGAATAATAATTGCCGCAATTGCTACAATATATAAATAATAAGATATGCACAATTTTATATAGGTATGGAAAGTATTTCTTACTTATTTGGAATTTTCACAAAAGGAATCAAAAACTTCATGCTATCAAAATGATGCCACTTAATAGTTGGAGTAGATGCTGAACCGCTAACAGTTATCGTTGATGCTTTTAAATTCGATGAAAACGTATCTCTCAACGTTATCCATTTTTTTTGGCAATCAGGAACTAAAAAAACAAAAACATGTAAGAACTTTTTTTTTTATTTTCTTACCACTTTTTGCTAAAATTATCGATATTTCTTGCCAATCAGATGCTTTTATGTTCCTGTTTTTATATTCTTTGCAAGTTTTATAATAAATAGATTTATGAGATTCTACTTCAAGAATTAGTTTCGACTCGAAGCTGTATAATTCCTGTTTTCTTTGAATGCTAGCATCTTTAGCTTTTTTTTTGCTTCAGCATTTTCTTTTCTAATTTTTTTAATTAATTCCATTTCCATTATTACTTCACGTTAGCTTTTCATCACACAAAAAAGAAGAATAAATAAAAAAAAACAATTCAATTTGACATAAAAACGTCAGAAAAGTGACGTCTGCGAACTTCGGCAAACAGAAATTACAACGATGAAAAAAAAAGTTGCAAGTTTCGGTACGATGAATTGCAAAACTGCAAAATGAAAAAGTAAAATTTCGGTACGGAAAAAAAATAAAATCGTTTTATATCAAAATAAAAAGACTTAAAGAAATAAAAATAGATGAGATTAGTGTGGTTTATTAATATCTTTTATTTAAGAAGTATTTTTAACTGAAAAACACAGCAAATTTTAAGTAATTAGCAGTTTAAAAAAAATGAAAAACAAAGTTTCGGTTTCGGTTGCTCGGTGGGTTTGGCCCTTATGCGTCGGCTATGGTGTTGTTTGAACATGGGGTAGCAATGTGAAGACTGGGGTATCAATATCAGTTGCATAGACATTTTTCGTTGCATGAGATGCGCACTCAATGTTGTTCTATACTCTTTGGTTATAGTTAGACAATCTTGGGAGGAAGTTGGAAAAGTTGTCTTCATACGATCATTAAGTTTCTCAGGAAATTGTTGAAGACGGGCGTTTTTTTTTTTATCTTTCAGACTCATTTTTTATTTACTTAAAATATTAACTTGCTACTAGACAAAAATGCTAAAATCTACTTATCAATAACTGGTTAACTTAAGCTAACTTATCGGCGCTTAGTGGGCGCTGTAAGCTTATATTTAGCTGTTTTATTTTGCCTTTAGGCTTAAATTTGTCGGTTTTTTGGTTTTATATTTAATTTTAATTTACAAAGAAAAAAAGAAAATTTTTTGTTTTATAAAAAGGTTATTCTAGATTATAACTTACTTAAGACTACTTAAACTACTTAAGCCTAACTTAAGACTACTTAAAATACTTAAACCTAATTTAAGACTACTTAATTACTTAAACCTAAATAAATTATAATCTAACTACCGACGTGCTAAAGCGGAGGAGCTCCGGAGCATTGTCGACGTACCCGTCGCGGATTAGCCGTTTGTCCCGCGCGGCACGATAGCGGTGGTATAAAACCGGGATACCGTTCCTGTCTTGTACTAACCCTAACGAATCGATGTAAATGAATGCCTCTTGTGGAATAAAGCCTGGTATGAGCGTGCTCTCCATGTATAAATCATTGGGGTAATAAGCCCCAAAGATCAGGCTGTTGTCGCTAACCATCGCCCTTGAAGCGTGCCTTCGCGTCAAATGAAGAGGGGCGTGCAAGTGATGAAATTCTCAATGACGTCTACGTTTTTTATTTATTGGATACACTTGAATTTTTTATTTTTAGACTTTTTTAGAATTTTGACGCAGTAAACAACAAAACGCATTTTATTTTACCGCGCATGTTGTTTAATATATCACTGTCAATACATGAATGAAAGTATGGGAAATCGCTCCGCGATGAACAATCAATCGTTGGCGATTTCGCTTGTAGCCATGTCGTTCGTAATCGCGCGAAAACCCATAGCATCGGCCGACTCAAATACGAGTAGCCAAAAACGCCGCCTAAGGTATATCTAGCTAATTTTTTCTCTATGTTACAAACTATGTGTCAAAATGAATATACTATATAATATGTGAAAGGGTATAAATAATGTTTAAGGTGTTTTAGAAGAGAGTGTTACAGAGTCAACAACAAAAACATATTTTTAAAATTGTTTGCTTACATTTTCATCCCAATTATTATATTTACTTGCTCTGGGCGCATTTTGAAACTTGTACACTGAATTTTTGGCTACCAAAAACACGTGCTGCTGCTGTTATAATTTTCAAATGGATAATGCATTGTGGGCTGGTATAGCTTCAATCATTATCCTGGGGATATTATAATTTATAGTATATTATATATTCCTGATTCCTAAGGATGTATATATTTTCTTTTTGTTCGATTGGTTTCGTTCGGCTGGCAATATTGCCTTGAGCTTTGGCTTTTGGATTATTATGTCGTGTGTGGACGGTGAACGGAAATGAAGTCATACAAATATCGAACTTGAAATTGACGGAAATGTATGCATGTGAGAGAACTGTCATGTGTTGTACCTATGATGAAAGTAAATGCGTTTTGTTTCAATTTTTTAAATTACATTTTCATCCACAACGAAATTGGGAGTAGGTACATCAGTCTGGTATTCCACAAAATATTTGCATTTAGAATCCGAAAATTTGACTTTATTGCAAAAAATGTAACTGTTGTTAAATTCAACTTGTATTTTTTGTTACTGAGAGAATATGCGAATTGATACCCAGCAGGAGTCACGTTTTTGTTTTAATTGGGAATCACTGGCCCAATTTTAACCCATGTAGATTCGAGTTGTTCATATTATTTTGAAAAAAAAATCACGACTTGTGAAAATAAGATTCATTTACTGGGACATAGAGCTTGGCTTAAACAACTTATCTAATTAACTTTAATTAATCCTATCTTATTTTTTCGTTTCTAGGATTTTCTTCTTTTCTTATTATTTATTTCCCTCTGTTTTTATCGTTTAACCACAATAACACCTGCTTCGCTACATGTTTCGCATTAGTACGCGTCTTTTGTTACGAACATCTCTTACTACCAGCGTCTCTTATCGCATTAACCGCGGTATATGATACACTGAATTCACCACAGCAAGTGAATCACCAAATTGACGGTGATCTAGGCGCATTTCCCATGCCAAGGCAATTTGTACTAACAAACTAACGCTGTGGTGAAATCGGCGTGATTCGGAGTGATAAATGGCTTACAGGTTAGAAAATATGGATACTTCAATATATTTGGGGCCTTTTTTAACTTATGGTATCACATATGGCTGGGAATCGAAGATTGCGGGCCAGATATTATAGTCCAGTCTTACATAAAATATAAAATCTCTAAAGTAACTCTAGTGAGGGCTTTATTTCGTAATTGCCTTCTTATCCCAAACAAACAGCTGTTGGCAGGAGTTTGGTTACTGACAATGTGACGTTGTCAAAGTTAATAGCGGAGCGGTAGGCAAGGTTTGTTATAACCTCAAAGTTGTACCTGTCGATTACGACGTTGTGTCCAATTTTTCGATGTTGTGTGTTCTTAATTGTATTTTCATGGGATTTTGTTCTTGTTAACTATTACCCTAGAGGTTTTTGGACAATCCTTTTAAGAACACTGTTGAAGGAATCACAAGACTGTGGGGCACCCTGTCTTAATAATTGTCGAAATAAAAAAATTATATTCCATTCTTCATATGAACATGTCCATTAAAACAAACGTATGCGACTTCAACGGCTCAGTGGAGCGATGAAGTTCCGTGTAGAAGGTCGGGGTATGATTCCTAGCCGTAACCTTAATGATTTTTTACTGGCCCTCCTCTCGTTATGATCTGACAAATCATCCGAGTAGTATCAATTGTCAAGAAAGGCTCATCTTAAATTCGACGTTCGGAGTCGGCATAAAATAGAAGGTCCCGCCATCGTGCATGGAGTACACACGCACACACGAATGGTTGTGAGAAAGCTCGGCCCTGGGTACTAACAAAGAGTATAGAATTAACGCATCACAGCAAACAAATTTGTTTCCGTTTCAGACTCAGGGGTTAGTGCGAAGAGGAAATTTCGTCGATCATATGCGTCGGCTGTGCTGTTGTTTGATGCTGGGGTAGTGAACACTATTGTATCAATATCAGTACCACACATAGAAAATGTTCGTTTAATGAGATGCGCACTGTATGTTTTTCTATACTCTTTGGTACTAACGAGCCTGCTGTGCTAAAAATTTGTATTTGTAACTTATAAATTGGTATGGCCAGGAGCAGATTTTTCATTCACATAAGCCCATTTTGTTCGTAGAAAAACCATTATAAACCTTTTCTTCACTTATGTTAATTTCTTGCATCACTTTTAAAAATGTTTCATGAAAAGGCAGCAACGTCGCTGTAAACTTTTTTCGCCACAAATTTTAAGACATCGAATTCAATGAATCATACATATGTACGTATGTATGTACATAGAAGAGAATCATCGAATCGACTACTTACGGCTGGAATTATTTCAGGTGTGCGACACATATTAAATTTTGGATAAGATCTCTTTGATATGTCCAACCCCGATTAAGTTGGAAGCAATCGACAAATATCACGTTTTGTGCAGTTTTGAGTTGAATGTTATTCCTGAGTTCCTCTATCGTTGTTGGGACAAATCAGGACTGAACGTATCCCTTTCAAAAGAAATCCAGTGATGTCGAATCGCATAAGCGCCCCATGGCCGGACCATTTCTTGGGATTACACGACTACCAAACCATTTAGCCAACTCTGAGATTTGTATTTAAAGATCATTTTTCGAGTCGCAGGAAATTGCAGAAATTTTGCGGATCATTTTCGACACTTCAAAGGATGAAAAGGTTTCAGTTCTTGAGGTAATTTCATATTGTTAGGGTGACGTCAAGTATTTTAAGGTGAACTGAAGCATTTACGGCTGTCTCAATAGCACGGGAATATTTAATAATGAATATGTAAACTCTAATCGACTATGGTCTGTCTGTTGGCATTATTTTTATTACCTAACATTGAAGCTTGCATTCTAAATATTGCTACCGCTGACTCAAACTTTCGGTAATGATTAAAAGTGAACATTGATCAACGTTTTGACAATAAAAAGTCCTAAAAAAGTTGTGTTTGTATTATGATACTATATAGTTATTTTTCTATTGAAACATCCCTTATAACTTCCCTAATGAAAAAAGTTTATTGTTATTCAGTTATTCAGTTATAAGAACGCTTGTATCGTCTATGTCCAACAAAGATTTCCCATCGTGGTCACGTTTTTACTAAGCATTTTATTAACTTAACTAACTCACCCCGACAAATGTCGACAACTAATGAGTCAATTTGTTTAAATTATTTTTATTGCAACTTCATTACCAACCCTTTAGCTGAATCATGAAATATCATTGTCAAATTCGTCAAATGTATCCCTTGCCCTTCACGACACATCATGTACAAGTATGTAACTTTCCCAAAGGATTTTAAACGTAATAAATTGAAAACGCCAATATCTGGAAAATTCATTTGTGTGGCATAACTCGGCCGTGTAGCATGAAAACAATTACACAATGACACATGAACAAGTTACATTGGCCAAGCAAAATCGCCGTGGCGAACACACACTTTTTTGTTGCGAATACAAAAAAATATATTATGACAGAATATTATTGAGAGGGCTTCGTTTGCAGTTGGGTGTAAATTTAAATTTATGCACTGCACAGACACACATGTCGGAGGAAACAAGGCCAACAAAAAAGACATTCCGCCAACTGAGTAAGTATATGAAAGAAATATTTGGCATTGACCATATAACATGTCCTTCGTCACTGGATACTGTTCATTCATGTTACATGTCAAGAACGTTTTTTTTTCTCTGGCTTGTAATTTTTACGTGAAAGCCTTATGGTATATTAATAAAAATAATTTGCGGGTGTGCAGCCGAATAAAAAAAATATTTCGATCATCCATTTGAATGGCCGTTATTGCACGGTATCGATAAAGTTGAACATTCCTGCAGTGAGGTGGCGACAATATGGTAATTACATTCTTCAGATGCCAATGGCATGTAAGCAATTCTAGAACGTGAGATTTTAAATAACCGATTATTAGCTTTTGTCCCAAAAAGTTGGTTATATCTTCCTTAAGTTAGTGAAGCTTAAAGTATGTTTTAAACGTGTAAAACAAAACCTTGTGAACGTGGTACGTAAAATTGTTTGGTCATCAGCCATTTAATTCATGGTGATGTTCATGTATTAACAAAGTCTGCAATTGATCGATTCTGAGAATATGTGTCCAGTTATCAATGACTTATTCGAAAAATTTGTTTCATTTGGGTGGAAGGCAACAAGAAGTGATTTTCTAATAAAACCTAAATGAAAAATTAAAATATTTTAGGCCGACTGCGAACGGCGACCTCGAGATAAGCTTTTCTTGACAACTGATACTACTCAGATGATTTGTCAGATCATCCCGAGAGGAGGGCCAGTAAAAAATCATTTAGGTGTTGCTACGGCTGGGAATCGAACCATGACATTCGCGGCAGTTCATCGCACCAACCATCCCGCCATGAACCCGATTTTTTGATAAAAATATTCCAAAATAAATAGTTTTTTTTTAACATCCACTCGCCAATGATTCGCTTTATAAAAAAAGCCACCAAAAGTGAAATAACATTTCCAATGAGGCTTTTGAATGATAGCTATAACTGGACCATGCCCCAGCTCCTTTAAAACTGTTGAACGGCGATGACTATCAATCTTCCGCGCCTTGCACAATATTCAATATTAGCGACGACAGTGAAAGCTGCCAACAACCCGAATAAGGTGAAGTAAGGAAAGTTATGTCAATATCTAAACTGAAGCTTTACAAGTCAGCTGGCAGCATCTTGCGATTGCAGTCATTCGATATACAATTTTTGAAGTATTTTCAATTAATTGTGCACATTCTTACATTGGCTGTAGTTAGGTAGTGGTCCAAGTAGATGTTAGTGGTGATGAACTCGTATCTACATTTTTTCCACACGCCAATAAGCACAAGTAAATTTAAAAGCGTGTTTTCTTATAGGCTGAGGTTTTTTAGCAGTACTGTTTAAGATGTGTGCTTTTCCTATAATATTTCAACACGATTTCAGCATCGAACTTCAGTAGTCGCTCATAAATTTTGTGAATGAGCTCATACAAACAGGATTTTTTATTAAACATGATGTGAAATAAACTTACTTTAGATTTAGAAATATCTTTATTGAACCCTATCTAATAGGGTTACATAGAGAAATAATTTCGGTACATGTGGCTCAAAATAACTATATGGATCAACTCAGAATATATGTCTATAGGTCTATATTTTTCCCACATAAAGTTTTTTGCGGCGTGATTAGTAAAAAACGGTTTTTGTCAAAAATTTAAAGAAATTCCAAAAAAGTTTTAATGCAAACACTTCCGTAATGACAATATAAAACTTTCGTTTATAGATCAATTTCATCTTCACCCCCATTTTTTGGGGCGTTTTCTTAAAAAAATCATTTGTATACCCTTACCCTACCCCGAGGCATTTGTTAGTTGTTTTTTGTCGAATCACAAAAGATTTTGATAAACTGTCTGAATAATATGTTGTGACAATTCCATTTTCTATATTTCATCGCCATAAACCCCACGTTTTGGGGATAATAATTAATCAATAATTGGGAGGGGAGGGGATTGCATATTTAACGATCCGCACAGTGAATAGTAGCCTTCTCATACGATTTTTTTTGTGTTTGGGATCAAATCACGGATTGTTATTTTCACTGCAACACTGGATGCAATTCATTCAGTAATGCTATCTCTTGTTTCCATCACTTTTAAGATTTATACTCGATAATATCAGTTGAAGCTGCAATGAGCGGATTGTATCGAGAAGAGCCTTCCTATCGTCCAATAAAATAATTATTTCATCTTGTGCGGCTTTTAAACAGGTTCGAGGAGCATTTGAATGACTTTGTTGCTTTCGAACATTTTCATTGTCAAACTTCAGCTGTTGCAGTACCAATTGCAAGGAGAGTATCCCACGATCACGATCTTTATCACGTGGCTGTTTTGGTGGTTTTGTGACATGTTCTTCAACGTTCACAGCAAGTTGAATGTGCACGATTAAATTCTCATTTCGTTTAACATTCATTAGTCCTATGGATCGATTTATTAGAACTGGCCCAGGTGGGGTAATGTTAACTTGCGGTCGATCTTCCAATAGTTTGAGTTTTACATTATTAATGATTATATTTAAAGACAGCGGTTTGGTGTACTGTACTCATCGAAAGGTCTAATGCGATGTTATGCGCACGAATGTCAGAATGATGTGTTAACCAAACTTGAATGCATTTCTTGTCGGTGATGTCTATCAAATCATCTGGTGGATTCAGGATATCTTCCTGGCGCAATTAAATGCATGGTGGTGCTACTGGTGCTCCATGCTTTGCAACGTTCACCGAATTTTGTCTGTAACTCATCCCATTGTGTAGAACCACATTCGTGATGAATGAAGAATATCTAAGTATTGGACTTATCTAGCAATTTTGTTATAACGAGTAATGAATGTTTGGCAGCTCCGCAATTTATAGCGCGGTTTGATATTATCGGTCCAATTCTGAGGGCTTATTTCTTTGTAAATGCCGCAAAAAAAATTGTTAATCAAGAATTTGGAGATCCGTTATGTTAACTTGTCCCAATAAACGTTTTTTATGTTTGCGTGCAAAATGTTTAGTTTCATCTTTAACCGCAGGAATACCCAGATCTGTAAGTAGATCCTCATTTTTTATATACCACGGCGCATTGACGAATGATCTCAACATTTTGTTTTCAAAAGTTTGCAGAATGTTTAGATTCGTTTCACTGGAATAACCCAATAGTTATATACCATATGTCCAAACCGGCTTTAGCACTTGCTTGTGTAATAGCAGCTTGTTATCAAGGTTAAGCTTCAGTAACCAGTAATATATGTTATAGGTATAACAGCTTAATGCTCGGCTGCACATTTTCAACGTTATCACAAATCGGAAGGTTTTCATATAATCCCGACAAAATTATAAGAAAGACCAGTAACAAGAGATTAAAACGAAAAGGATATATTAATGTATTTATCAGGGTTAAACTTTTCAAAAACAACGGACAACTTTTTAACAAGAACTCCCATCTATATTCTCTCTCTAACAGCCAATTGGGGTGTTTTAACAAAATCCTACATTAAACCATTAAATAAAAAAAATGAGACTCAAAACAATTAACTTTCAAAACCAATTTAAGCCTCGCCTATGCATAGCTCGGGAGTCATATTACCTCCGGCCGGCGCTCCTGTTGAACTTTATTGCACAACAGAGTCTCATAAATATCAATTTCACAAGTTCTTACAAATTTCTAATACAATCAAACAACTTACTGGGATACTCCTTCAAGGAATAATCTTCACCTTGATTTTGGCCCTTTTCCTCATCAATTAATTCATCTTGGAGAGCGAAAAACAACGTCAAGGTCTTTTTTAGGACTAACGGAATAATTATTTAAGTAAATTCCCCGTAACTGAGTTTAGACACTGTCCAAACCCATTATAAGCCATCAAAAGGTTGAGATGACTCCTTTTTTAAGAATACAATTTATGTGTGTGCGTTTTTGTATTATATACACTCATTGTTTTATCGTTGTATCTATATAATCCACAGCCAAAGAAGGTTACTGCAAAAAGATAACAAGAAAAGTATAAAAACTTCTCTAAGTTAGTTAGCACGTCTCAGGGAAAGTGATTGTCCTATGTGGTACTCTCAAAACATAAATTGTCCCGGGCTATTCCCAAGACGTGCTCTTATTTGGTGGTGGTAAATATAGGATCTAGGGATAATTTCTTACTACATAAAATAAAAGTTTTTCTTCCTTGTGTAGGTAAACATGGGACAAGACCCTTTTCACTTTGGATGTCAACAGTAGTTTGCCGATAAGCTTTATTTCGTCCAGAGGGATGAATCATTTTCGATTTGCGTTAACACCTTCATGGAGGATAGAGTTATCCCTTTTTCAGGATGAAAATGAAACAAACTTCCTAAATGACAACTTATATTTTATTTGTATGCATTTTATTGGACTATTCAACACAAGTTCAAGAAGTTTTTTTTGTTTTTGTAGTAAATTTAAAACAAGTCAAAAATTGTTATACATTCGAATTTGGCGAAGAGAAAGCATGTCGAGGCGTATTAATTCAATGGATTTGGTTCAATGTGCTAAATCCAGGATCTGTTTTGTCAATTTCATCGAATTGCCTCTTGTGTTTGTTCGTTTTGTCAGCGTCGTTTTCATTCAAATAGCTTTCGAAGTAACTGAGACATCTTTCTGGTGAGTAGTATGAGCACTGAAGGAGCCTGTCCTTTGTAATGATACTTCTTCCAATCATGTACTTGTTGAGCAGGATAAAATTACAGAACAGACATTGGACAATGTTGCGCTCGGTGAGGGCAAGGATCCTATGTAAATAGAGGTTTCAATATTTTATATTCCACGTTAGAAGTGAAGTTTTAAGTGTATCCTACCTGAGGTAGTTCTTCTCGGCACTTGGGTAGTTGGTGGGAGCTGGAAGCAATATTAAATTCGATTATCATGAGTGCAAATGGAGTGTGCTATTAAAGTTTTTCAAAATGGATTTTTGGTTCTATTTTTGTTTATTTTCCCGACGGATTCAAATGAACTTATAGAAACGAGTTTTAATCAAGCGAACTAGTTTTAACAGCATATTTATCTTAAGTGTATGAAGCGGATTAGTAGTTGGTAAGTCACGTTTTTGACTATCCTCCTCTTCGAACATTTTGACAAACTGACCATCACGTTAAGATATACAACTCTCAACAAAAATTGTTCTGAATTAGAATACAAAAATTAGTACGGATGCTTCCAGATCTATATTACCTACCGCAATACTAACTATATAGTGTCTCAATCAGTTAAATGTCTATGCATAACCGATAAGCTGGGCACGTCTACTACAGCTCAAAAACACAATTCAATTGCTACACTGAAAATATTTGTGTACATAATTTTTATGAATGGCCTTCATACACCTAAATTCATTAATTGCAGTATTCATACGGATAATGTAAAAATTCATAAGAATTTTTTTCGATTTTATGATCAAACTATTAAGTATATGAAATCGCATTCATAAACATTCTTAAATTGGAGTGGATGTTGGGAAGCCCAACATGCGGATAATGTATAATGGCTTCCAGAACTCTAAAATTTAGGTGTGAAAGACTTCATAAATCTCTAAACGAGGTTGCCAAGCATCACAATATCACACTATAGCAGTCATAATGCCAGAGAACTGCGCATCTGATGAAGACTGGAACACTTAGGTCCTTATGGGTTATTATGAAAAACATAGGATTTTAAAGAAGCATATAACTTTCCTTCTTTACATTTTTTAGATGTTTGAAATTCCAAAATTTAAAAAAATTTTGATGGCATGTGCGGATTGTTTAATTCCCTATCCCATCCCATTCTTAAAATTAATATCCCCAAAGTATCACAATCAAATATTATAAATTATAATGTCACAAAATATTGTTCAGAACATTTAACAAAATTTTTTATGGTTCGACAAAAAATAACGTTTCTCTACTGCATATGGTATGGGGTATGGTATACAAATGTTTGTAGGAAAACGTTTCCAAAAATTGGGCGTGGGTTAAAATCATATACGGTCTAAATGTTAATATTAATTGCAAACAAATATTAAAAAGTTTTTTTTTACGAATATTTGTAAATGTTATGAAAAACACTAGCTACTGAGTCGAAATGACTAAGACTTGGCTTATTTCCTTTTTTTCGTCTTTTTTTTCGAATGGATTGGTAGTAGAAATATATCTAATAGTGTGGATCTATATCTCATATTAGGCTCCAAAAAGTCAAGTTGATTAAACCAACATTTGATTGTCATATTATATCGATTGCGTTTGATTCAGAGTCTTCTTCATTGAGAATATTTATATCGAAAGTAAGCACAAATTTAAGCCCCAAATCACTCTCTTTATAAAATGGCAAGTGTTTGAAAATTTCCTAAAAATGGTCAACGTTGTTCACAAAACTCAGTGAATGCTTTTTAATCGTACAAAAAGAAAACATATTTTTAGTAATGGATAATCAATTACTTCAAATCGACTCAAATGATGTAATTCGAAATTATCATGAATGAATTTCAAATCTTTTGGCTAACTGGATACAAAACTTTCATACCACATACTGCTTTATATATTGAAGGACCATCGAGGGACAAATTTTTAACATCTGGCAACACAACATTACGTTTCAAACACTGCACGTGTGTACATAACTGAGTGCACTAACATAGAACTCAAATTATTGCATATGAATGGATACTTGAAACTTTATCTAATCCCTTAAATAGAGTAGGTAAAGTTATTTTAATAAATTCGATTTCAAAACTGCTTGATGAACACACAAACACACACCATAAAATAGTCCTTCACATGCCTTTCGAGTTTTCCCAAGCTTTACCATCATAAATCACTACACCAATTCTAGATCCTTCAACTGATAGCAAAACTTTTGGCCCCAAAAAACGAACTTTCATCCTTGCAAATAACATGTCCATATGGCAAGCAAAGGCATACATAACAAGGATCAACTTACCCCTCTGAACTTCAAAGTAACCTTCATCGTCCACTAGGCCAGACTGCTTCTGCAATTAAACAATTGGATTATGCATAGGCCTAGATATAAGCACAAAACTGTTGCTTCGAATGATATTCTTGTCGTTTTTACCTGTAAACAGCAAACCACCTTCAGGATTACACAAATCAATATGAAATATGCCAGTTTCATCTTTTATATATATTTATCAGCTTTTCGCAAACACAAAACTAATCTGAACTTCAAACAATGGTAGATACACTCTCAGAAAGGATACCGCACAACGTCTACAATGAACGACCGAACGTAGCAGAGTGAATCTACAAAAGACGCTTAAACTATTTATATAGTACCGGAATCAAAAGGCACCCAGGCTCTATTATGAGGATAGAGCATATTGAGGGCTTCAGGATAAAAGAGAAATGTAGGGTAACGTGAAGTTAAATGTTGCATGCAGTAATTAAGTTTACGTTCATCATCTTGTGGTTACTTTGGTCCAAGCATGCATAGGCATGGATACGCATTATACATATCACAATTGTAATGGTTTTTCTTGAATTCAATTTGGCTGTAGTCGAGATACTATTCAAATCTAACGAGGATGGTGAAATGGTGGAAGAGTGTGATTTTGAGATTTACAAATCATATGGAGTCGTAATCGTTAGAAGAATATTTTTATGAGCGCATATTAAAGTTAAGTTTTGTGTGGTCGAACGGGAGACATAGTGCCTTCTTAACTGTGGATTTGCATAAAAAGTTAATAAGAAACCAACCCCTTCCGATACATCATTTGGGTTATCCTTTTTCTGCATGAGCTGATGTTCTAGATCTCACTTGACAAATTAATTGTTCTCTAACACACACACACAAACATAAATATCGGTGTAAGACTTTGTTATAGATTGTATGATTTTTTAATTTGCAATACTTACCTAATGTCCATCCTTTTCGATACTCGGAAAGCAGATGGAGCAAACTCATATCCCTCAAATGGCTAGGTAACATTTTTTTAACATCTAGGTACAACTTATAAAGTCCGAGGTTGTATACGTCGAATGCAAGAACAAATATTTGACGAAGCCCCTTTCGTTCGCATGTGTCTATTTTTTGCTCCGCATTTTTTTAAATCCTAATACTGGGGTCTGGGAGGATCACAGTCATATACATATAATGTCTCATAATAGTCCGAGTAAAGACTTTATTACTAATATATATATATCCTTTGCTGGTTTTCGACGAGATTTCATTGTCAGAATTAAAAGCTGAGCCGATCTACAAAGAGTATAATACTACCTTAATGTTATATTGGTCGATTGTGGTGTTCTCTCCGATTCGTTGGTTCGTTCTTGTTGAAAGTATGTATTTGGTCTTGCCATCATTACAACTTGTCTATGGGTATCTGCCTGTATAGTGGCAACGTGCTCTCCTGTTGAGTGGAAGGTTGCGCGAGTTACATATTTGTATGGTGACCTCCACAAATAAACATGTAGAACAACAACCTTAAGTTGTTGCAAAACAATATTATTATTTTCTTGTATACACATGGCGAGAAATAACCTTAAGTCATTGCTCCATTCAATTGTCACAACGGATGCGAATATGAGTAGCATTTCCGATTGCAACTATTGCATATTTATTTACATGAAATGCACTAGTATACATTATTAATAAATAAATCGAAAAACATAATAAAAATGTCAGTCAGCGATAGACTCTCAATAGTATCACTTGTATTTTATTTTATTGGCGCAGTCGTACGGATTTTTTGTATTTTTGATAAAAATAAACAAACTAAAAATCAGTCGCAGCATATATAAAATATGTATAGAAGTGTCTGTTAAAAGTGCAGTTTGAAAAAAAAAAAAATTTCGCGACAAGCAATCCACGATTCCAGAGGGAATCTACAACAACAAGAAGAAGAAATGTCAGCTGACGCAAATACGATATTGGCTACGATGGCGCAAATTGTCGCTATACTAGAGGCTTATATGCAGCAAGCTGATATCCGAGCCCTAGTTCTGATAAAAGAGATTGCCTATATAAAAGAATTCTCAGGAAATAGAGAAGAGCTAACACATTTTTTAAATGTGGTAGACAACCATATAAACCTAACACCGGAAGATAGAAGACCCGCTACATGGACAGCGATAGTACATTGCAAGGTGATTGGAAGAGTAAAGGAACTACTGCTGGCTAAAGCAACAACAACGTGGGATGAAGCGAAGAATCTACTAGGATGGATCTTTAGACCAATAACCGATCATGGGGGAAATTACAAGAAAAATGTATAGTTTAAAAGTAAGTTCAATTTTAGATCTGAATAATAAAAGCCAGTTATTGTTAACGGATACCCATACGATAATAATGTATGCAAATAAGAAGGGCAGTCTTAAGTTTCTTTTGTATAATCTAGTAGTAAATAAGATAAGAGAATTAGCAACAGGAAACTTAGCTAGAGAAATTAGGGATGAATATGATCTACATAAAATAAAAACGATATTGTATTCATATGTAGGTTTTGATGAAGGTCATAATGGTAATGTTAACGATAACGATAGCGGAAGCAACTCTCATAATAACACCAATACAAATAGGTAAAGGCTACACAACATTTTTTAAATGTCCAATCGAAGTAATAAATAATACCCAAACTCTTTTACATATAATCGGCACTAAGGAAATACTATCAACAATTGCATTGACTGAAGTAAATTTACAAGCCTTACAGTTAACAAATAATATAGAAATACAGAACGAAGTATTTAATATTAAATCAAAACTTCAAGCAATTATACCACTAAGAAGACAGAAAAGAGGACTTCTAAACATTATATGAACAACACAAAAATGGTTGTTTGGGACAATGGACGACAATGATAGACAAGACATTCTCGAACATATGAAAGAAGTGGATACTAATAATCATGAAGCTATAGCAAATCTTAATCAACAAATTCAAATTAACGGACAGTTCATAGACTCCATAAATTTAAGAAAACAATAGAAACAAATAGGGAAACGTTATCATATACCTACCAAAGTATCGCATCTAACCAAAAAGACGTTGTAAAGGATCAATTGATTACCGACCAAATACTAAAACTGCAAATATTAGAAGGCAAAATAGATAGCATACTAGACAATAAAGCAAATGCTAAGCAAGGCATACTCCATCCAAGTATATTGACCGGAATGGAAATAAAAATATCACAGATAGACTTTTATAAACTTAAATACTTTTGAAATTCGACCAAGATAGACCTATAATAGCGGTGAAATTACCGAAAGAACCTGTAGTTACTCCATGCGACGATAAACAACTTAAGCTTACTGGAAACTTTATTATAAATATTAAAAATGGTTCTATTAACTTACTAAATCTAACTATTATAAATTACCAATTAGAGTTTAATCAAAAATTTCAATTTGAAGATGAAGAAAAAATGAACATAACAGAAAAATTAAACTTTAAAGAAATTTCATCAATACAGCAAATTGAAAATTTAAAACATATTGCGAATGGAAATACCATAGAATTATTGATTATCCTAGTAACATAAGAATGTTTGTAATCTTCATAGTAGTAATAACTGTATTTTTTTCATATCTAAGACAAATCTTAAGCTAAAAATAAAAACTAATAATGTTACTACGCCAGAACCAAAATTCAAAAAATTGAGATTCCAACGATTCAGGAGAATCTTAAAACTCAGGATGGAGAAGTTACATATTTGTATGGTGACCTCCACAATTAACCATGTAGAACAACAACTTTAAGTTGTTGCAAAACAATAATATTATTTTTTTTTAATTCTTTTTCATTTTACTTTATCTTAAGACTAACTTACATGCTAGACAAAAATTCATGAAAAAACTAGCCTACTTATGAACTACTTAACTAACTTACTTGCCCTTTGCGGGCGCCCTAAATTACACGATAACTTAATTCAAATGCCTTTCGGCCTGTTATCTAATATATAAATCTAAAAGTAACACAATGTTTACCAAGAAAACTTTGAAAAACTTGGTTGTTATTATTATTATTTTTTCTTTTTTTTTTGTCTACACATGGCGATTGTCATTGTCACAACGGATGCGAATATGAGTAGCATTTCCGATTGCATCTATTGCATATTCATTTGCATAAAATACACTAGTATGCATTAGTAATAAATAAATAGAAAAATTTAATAAAAAGGTCAATCAGCGATAGACACTCAATACTATCACTTGTATTTTATTTAATTAACGTTCAATTTCAGCCAAAATCCATAAAACCATAATTGAAAGAAATAAAAATTAAAATAATCGCTAGTTATTCGCCTAAAATTATACTCCAACTCAACAGTTCTGCAAAAATCTAGCAAACAAAAAAACTGTGACTTTCCGAAGTTAGTTCAGGCACATCCGCACATCTAACATTTTCCTTTCATTCTCTTTCTTCCCCTTTAAAAGTCTTGCCTGTGTTTAATTAAATTTAAAACATTCATTATTCCATGAGTGCGCGCAAATTACAAAAAAAAATTAGAAGGCTGAAAAATTTGAAAATTATCAAATTTTTCAGACAGTTAATAAAACTCTTTTATAATGTGTGACAGAAAACAAGGTTTTTCTACTGCACTTTTTGGGGCGTATCTTATCCCGACACTCCCCAAAAAAGTAGGAGTGTGTTAAAATAATAGTCGGATTTTCAAAATTGTAAACCTTTTAAATACCAGGATTGCATATACCAAATTTTACTATCCTATCTCAAAATTTCAGGGCTAAAATCCGGTGACCTAGCCAGTGGTTCTGAGTAGATCAAGGTATAACTACTACTAAAATTATTTCTCTATGTAGCAAATAATGCATCAAAAAGAACCATGATCCTAAACTAAAAAATTGTTTTGTGCTGCAACTATGCGGCTTATTTTGCTTTTTTTTATCACGAAGTTATGTTAAATTCATATGCTAAATTTCCGATATTACTGTAAATGATTTCCCATACCAATTTCGACAGTTTATTTACAACGTCTTATGTTAACTAAGCTTACAATGTTTGTGACGACTTTCCGACTATGGCTTATGCTATGGGGTAGGATATACAAATACCTTTTGTAAGAGAACGCACCAAAATTAGGACGAGCGTTAAAATGAACCAAAGGCAAAATGTTTCGGTTGGCATAATATAAATGTTTGCAACGAAATTTTTTTGGAAATTCCTTAAAATTAAACCAAAAAAAGTTTCTTACTAAGAAATCCAGAACTACTGTGAAAAAAATTAATGTCGAAAGACTGCAATAGTAAGAAACCGTCAAGACCTTCGCGCAAAGCGTATCCCTTAACCTCTCGATTAACACCATACCATCAGCATCAAATGTTGAAGAGTAATGGCAACGATGCCAACAAGCCATTAGATCAGCCGCAACTGATGTGCTAAGTTTCTCAAGCTCACCAGCAAGAAACTCCTGGTTTTATGAGGAATGCCGACAGATGCTCGCAGCCAAGAACGAGGCCTACAAGGCTAAGCTGCAGGTGAAGACGAGAGCAGCCATTGAGCTCTATAGGCAGAGAAGAAGGGAAGAATATTGGCTTTTCAGAAAGAAGAAAAAAGAGCAAGAAAAGCGCGCGATCGAGGATACAGAGAGGTGCCACTCTAAGAATGAAGTTCGCAAGTATTACCAAAGTGTAAAGCGTCAAAGCCGAGGAAATAAGGCTCGAACAGAATCCTGAATCCGAGATGAACAAGGAAATATCGTAGTTGAGACACAGTCAATGCTGAGGATATGGAAGAAATCCTTCTGCAGACTGTTAAACGGCGATCACGAACATTCTGGTCGGAAGTAAGTATGCCTGAAGAATGGAGCCTCCGCATTGTTTACCCGATCCACAGAAATGGAGACCCTCTAAACTGCGCTAACTACAGAGTTGGTCTCCTCAACATCGCCTACAAGATCCTATCTGCCGTAATATGTGAACGTCTGAAACCGTTTGCCAACAACGTGATCGGCCCTTATCAATTTGGTTTTAGGCCAGGAAAGTCCACAACCGATCAAATTTCCACACCTCGGCAGATCCTGGAAAAAACCTAAGATGTCCAAATCGATACCCACAACCATCGATTTCAAAGTCGCATAAGACAGCATTTATAGAGACGACCTTTACAGAGCCATGTCTAGTTTTGGTACACCGCCCAAACTCGTCCGTTTGTGTAGTATGACGATGGAGAAGGAATTCTCGCTGCTCCATCAGGGTCGGAAACGACCTCACCGACATATTCTATACCAAAAAGGATTTAGGCAAGGCGAAGCGCTATCATGTGACTTCTTCAATTTGATTCTTGAGAGGATTGTGCAAAACTCACAGAGGCACAATTTTCCAAAAATCGGTACAACTACTAGCATACGTCGACGATATTGACATCATTGGTCGGACCCAACGTGATGTCATAGCCACGTTTGCTAGTATAGAGAGGAAAGCGGCAAAAATGGTTTAAGCAGTGAATGACGTCAAGACGAAGTACATGCTGTCAACACGAAAGGACACACAACATCGACGAATTGGACAGAACGTCATCATTGACAGATATAACTTTTAGGTAGTACGGGACTTTGTCTATCTCGGCCCCGCTATTAACTCTGACAACAACATCTCTTGCCAACCGCTATTTCTTCGGGCTAAGAAGGCAATTCAATAGTAAAGCTCTCATTCGAACCACTAAGGAGATCCTGTTTAAGACCCTAATCATCCCAGTTATGCTCTACGGCGCTGAAGCATGGTCCATCTGAAAAGAGGATGAAGAAATCCTTGGTCGATTTGGGAGGAATTTTCTTCCAAAAAACTTCGGTCCCGTTTGCGTCGACGGGCTATGGAGACGAAGATTCAACCAAGATCTATACTTCTCGACTATTTTTTCGTGATTTATGCTCTCTGTATTTTTTTAAACCTTTATTGCCGGCTTCCTGTGCTTCATCGCTTGGGCAATAAGGCCGATGAAATTATGTCGTTAGTATGAATAAAGTATTTGAGGACGGTGGGTGGCATATAGATACATAGTACCAGGAGTGCTTCTATACAAAATATTTCGCAGTTTCTTGCAAATGCTTTAGGTTTCGGAGCATCAATTTCATGGCCACATGAAACATTATTTAATATTATATGCATATTGTTAACCATACTACAATCTAACATTGTTATATCTGCTGAATTTTTTGCATTTTCGAAAAACCTTCTTGCCGTGTTTCCGTCATTGGAATTTCCAAAACCAGGCTTTGGTTCATCAAACCCAAACAGTTTCGAAATTGCCGCTGGATGTCCTGTTTTGTTTGGCAACGACTTTTTATTTTCTTCTCCTCTAGTCTGCCATTTTTTATTTCAAATTAAAGGAAAGGTGAAGAAGTTAAAACATTTTTTTTTTGTTTTAACTGGTCTCCGTATCATTTCTTTAACCAAATTATAAATACAAATGGCATTACAAACCTTTCCATTAACCACGGCGAATATTGAATTGTGTTGAACGAAAGTTTCTGCACTAACTGTTAACATGCTTGGCTGCGGGAGGTCCTTAATTTGGTTATCTACTCTTTGCTTTTCTGTCACGGGTACTGCAGAAGTTTTTTTTTATAAACTCAATTTTAAGAGGTCAACAATATCTGGTTGAGCTTGGACGAGGATTCTGCCATATTATTTTTGCAGAAACTAAACGAAGGGGGACGAGACATGTGATAAAAACAGCTGAATCTTCTGCGTCGAGTCAGTGGAAAAGTTGCTTATACGAACTGTGACTAGAGCTTCCATCAAAGCTCCGTTTTGAGTACAAGTATACATTTGTTGGTTCTTCGGCCTTAGTAAATCGACCACGTCTTTTTCGACAGTAAGTAAACGTTCAACAGTCAAGTTATGTAAGCTTTGCAAATCTGTACTTACAAAAGTCTCCGATATACTTATTTTTCAGGTTACGGGTAGCAATTTTGTTTACACTCCTGAACAATTTTATAAGAAGGGAATATTTTAGGAGCTTTTGACCTGATGATTTCATACTGAAACCATGACTCTTAACTCTTCAGTTATTTGTCGTTTTGTTCTTTCTTATAATACTTTTAACGAAATTATCGGACGACCACATTTCAAGCTTGAAAAACTTGTACAACTGAACAGAACCAAGCACTATTGTTTTTTAAAGACTTGTGACTCCACCGACAAGCTTTATCCCAGCGCTGTTTAAATTTTGTTTTAGAATCATTATTAACTTTCTCTTATAAAGATAAAGATATTGTTTTCGTGAAAATTTTCGACCTCGAGATTTTGATTGATTCTAACATTACGATGATAGCGGATCTCAAAAAAGTGGTTTTTAATTCCGTCCATCGGTTCGTCGGTCCGTCTGTCCGTACAAGTCTCTCCAGCCTAAACGACTTGACCGATTTTCTTCGTATCCAGCGAATTTTTGGTCATATGGTATTACTGATACCTGTCATTTAAAAATCATTCATAACGTGAATTTGCTCAAAAACGGCTCTAAAGATTTTTTGATTAAACTTCTTAGTTTAAACAAAATTGCATACCCAGTTTGTTCGAGTAATCAATACAACGGGTTTTTGCATATAGGCCATATAAAGGATGTTGTGAATTTCTCTCAAACTATTTTACCAAATTGAATGAAATTTTATTTGTATGCTACTATTGCTGTTTCCATGAATTCCACATAATTGGTTTTGGCCCATAACGGAAAATCATTATTATTCACATGAACACCGATTACTTCCAATTACGGAATAAACGTTCGTATAATCTCATTTCGACATCATTTATAGCATTCTAGCATCATTAATCGAAATAAATATTATTGTGTATTTGGGCCAAATTGTTAAAAACGTTAAATTGAATAATAATGATTTTCCGTTATTGGCCAAAACTGAAAATTGCGCTTAGTTATAATTTGGCCAAAACCAGTTATGGGGAACTCATGAAAACAGAAATAGTAGTATACAAATTATACAAATTTGCAAAATAATTTGCGAGAAATTGACAATTTTCTTTATATGGGCTAAATGCAAAAATCCGTTATATGGATTTTATCGAAAAAAAAACTGGGTATGCATCAAAACCTTGAAATTCTAAATTCCACCTTACAAGTCTTTTAGTAACATAAGTGACTTCAAACTTGAGTCAGTGATTACGCGGAATGAAGAACCCTCAATGTTTGCACGGAACTTCCTTATACTTAAAACAGCAGCAAGGCCTAAAATTTAATTATTTATTATTATCAGTAACATTCTATGATTTGTGTTCATGATTAGGAATATCTGTTCTTTTTATATTTCTATGCTATTCTATTTTTTTTATTGTATAATCTGAATAATGATGTGCTATTTCCCCGCCACATGTGAACACTGGTAATGAAGATTAATCCACGAATGTACTTTCCATCTCTCTCACTCCTCAGTAGAGTAAACCGAATGTCAAAAATTAAGCATTTGATATTTTAGCGAGCTATGACTAGGCTAAAATGTTGAAGTCTCTATTCACCACCCTAACGTCAAAGATATATCTATTAGATAAAATTTTAACGCATTTGGTACACGGCAAACACGTCAAAACTAATATACCACTCTGGAATAGGGTAAAACTAATAATTATGTCGTTAAAAATGCTTTGTCCCGATATGAACGTTCTATCATCCAAAAAATAAATCAATTAAAACATAAATATATGCACGGAAGCAAAAAGAACTTAAGCCAAAAAATGTTTCCTCGGTTTTGGGCACCCTGTAATAAGTGAATTCTTAAATAGTATTAAACCATGAGATTGAGTACATACTATCATTGAGTTTATACACATATAGGAACCACCTATGTTAGGTACACACGTCAATAGGTGTCGCCACGTACATCAAATCTGTAGCGGATTCGTTTTTAATGCCACTACTTGTTATAAACAACTTTAGTCAAAACCGTATTTATACAAAATGGGTATTTATTATTTAATGAATAAATTAATCCAAAACAAATTAGCATTTAATTAATTGTAAGGTAAAGTTAATAAACACGTCCAGTCGCGATTGCAATTCGTATGCGTCCCTTGAAACCATCGTTGGAATTCAAAATTCCTTCTAGCTAACATGCACGCTCCTGTGTCTCAAATCAACAACTCAATTCTCCCTATTTCGAACAGCTGTTGACGGTTTCAGAAATCACCATCGCCAAAGCACTCCTCCCCAAGTGACAGCGATAAATGTTTTTTTTTTTTTTTTTTTTTTTTCATTTATACTTCAATTTGCGAATCTTATTTGTTTTAGTTTTTTCTTTACAGGATACGTTTTAAGATTGCCTAAAAGATTTGTTGACGTGGGCGATGGTCTTGATGCAGTTGAACTGGTGGTAGGTGCTGATGTTGAAGCTGATGGGTATGAAAGTGGAGATGACGATTTTGTTCTGCATTCTGGTCGTAATGGAATAAACTTTGGATGTGATCTGGTCTGGGTTGTACTTGGAGGCGATGAATGTCCTCGTGTCGATGGTGTTTCACATTTTTGTTGTGTTGGAAGACTCACTGGAGCATCTTCTCGTCTTGGGTTTTCTGTTTCGTTGGATTGAGCGAAATTTTCGTAAAATGATGGTTTGAGACGTTCTGTGGATATTGTTGTCGGTGTTCCTTCGATGTTGACTTTGAACACATGGTCGGAGATACGTTCCAACACTTCGTATGGTCCCTCGTATGGCTGCTCACATGGTTTCTGGACTGCATCAACTCTCACAAAAACATGTGTGCAAGTGTAAAGTGTTTTGTGTAAAAATGGCTTTGTTCGGCAATGATGAGCTGATGGAGTTGATTTAACCTGTCGCATATGCTCCCGGAATTTTTCAACGAAAATTTCAGGGTCGAGTGAGACTTCCTCGTTCATGAAGAATTCGCCTGGCAATCTGATAGTTGTTCCAAGGACAAGTTCTGCAGCGGTTGACTTCAAATCTTCTTTAAAGCTCGTGCGGAGGCCTAATAAAACTGTTGAGAGAACACTCACCCAATCTGTTGCTTCTTGGCACTTTATCGATGATTTTAATGACCTGTGCCAGCGCTCGATCATCCCGTTGGAAGCTGGATGGTAGGCAGTCGTCCTGATACGAGTGCTTCCGATGAGTTTCGTGAGTGCTTCGAATAGTGCGGATTCGAATTGCGATCCTCTGTCGGTCGTTATTGTTTTAGGGGCACCAAATCTACATACCCAATGGTTGAAGAAAGAGTCGACGATAGTTTCCGCTCTGATATCTTTTAGTGGTACTGCTTCCGGCCATCTTGTGAAACGATCTATCATGGTCAATAGATATCGAAATTCGTTTACCAGTGGCATTATGACGATGTCGATGTGAACATGTTCGAATCTACTACTTGGCATGTCGATGTGTAGCGGTATGTTCTTGACGTGACGACTTATCTTGCTACGTTGGCATTGTATGCAAGATCTGGCCCACGAAAGTATGTCTTTGGACATGTTTGGCCACACATACTTGGCGCGTAATTGTTGTTTGGTCGCTCTTCCACTGGGATGTGATAGTTTATGCACGCTGTCGAAAACTTTTTTGCGAAGGCTGACTGGTACATATGGACGAATGTCATTGCCTCCAACATCGCAATATATCGTCGTGTCAGTATCATCTGTTCGTAGCCGTCGTAGTTGAAGTGAATTCTTCCCTGGAGTCTCAAGCAGCAGCTTCAGTTCGTCGTCATCTTGTTGCATCTCGAACAAGTCTGTGGTGCTGATTGTGACAGGCATGTTGATGACTTCTATGCGGGAGTACGCATCCGCTACGACGTTCTCCTTTCCAGCAACAAATTCGATCCTCGTTGAGAAGCGGCCAATTTCCTCGAGTTGCCGTGCGATACGGTCACACGCGTGGTCGGATTTCTGGTTGAAAGCATATATCAACGGCTTGTGGTCGGTGAGGATGATGAGTTCTCGGCCTTCAATGAGGTGTTGAAAATGTTTAACGGCTCTGAAGATGGCAAGGAGTTCTCGGTCATAGACTTTATACTTCGCTTCTTTCGGATTTAGTTTTCTTGAAAAGAATCCGAGGGGTTGTAGTTTTTCGTTGACGCGTTGGTCGAGTGCGGCTCCAATTGCAACGTCTGAGGCATCACATCGCAGGACCAAAGGCACATCTGAACGTGGATGGGCTAGTTGCACTGAATCCCTCAACTTTGCTTTACATTCATCGAATGCTCTGTCTGCCTCGGGGGTCCACTGAATCAGTCTTTTGTCATTTTTCCTAGCTCCGATGGTCAAATTTACTAGAGGAGCCTGCGATGTTGATGCAGCAGGTATACAACTCCGATAAAAATTCCACGAACCTAAGAACTTTCGTAGCTGATCCATCGTCGTTGGTTTCGGATAGTTTGTGAGCGCTTCGACACGATCGGATGGAGGTTTTATCCCAGATTTACCTACTGTGTATCCCAAATATCTCACCTCTGTTTGTCCAAAGAAACACTTGGATACATTGATGACAAGGCCGAACTGTTGGAGTTTCTCAAAGACGGCACGCAAATGTTGTCGGTGCATTTCCTCATTAGTTGACGCAATGAGGATGTCATCAATGTAGCAAAAACAAAATTCCAGACCCCTTAGCGTTGAGTCCATAAAACGTTGCATTGTTTGGGCAGCGTTGCATAAGCCGAATGTCATCGCGTTGAACTCAAAGAGGCCAAAAGGTGTTATGACGGCAGTCTTTGATCGATCTTCTGGAGTGAGTGGGATCTGATGGTACGCCCTTTTCAGGTCGAGGGTAGTGAAAATGGTACATCCACTTAGTTGATGGCTGAAATCTCTGAGGTGTGGTATTGGATACCGATCTGGTACGGTTATGTTATTAAGGCGACGGTAGTCACCACACGGCCTCCACCCTCCAGATTTCTTTTGTACCATTTGTAGCGGAGATGCCCACTCACTCTTAGATGGTTTGCAGATCCCTTGAAGCATCATGTTTTTGAACTCCTCTTTGGCTGCTTTGAGCTTTTCCCCGGCAAGCCGACGAACTCGTTCCGCAACTGGATGTCCTTTGGTGATGATATGATGTTGAACGATGTGATCCTGTACGCAGGTCTGTTTGTCATGGGTGATGTCGATGAAATCCTTTAGAATAATAGCAAAACGGTTGTTTTCGTCTATGGTTCTAAGTGTTGGTTGTGAACTGCTGATGAGTCGGCCTTGTACGCTGAGGTCTACTTTGTTATCACTGATCATCTTTTGGCTTAATCGGATGGTTAGATCAAAGTGATGAATGAAGTCTGCGCCGATGATTGGTTGTTTTACGTCAGCTATTGTGAATAGCCAACGGAATTCTCGTCGAAGCCCAAGGTCGATTACTAAAGTCTTAGTACCATAGGTTGATATTGTAGTACCGTTGGCACCATAAAGTTGAGATGAGGCTGGTGAGTCACTATCAGAAAAGTTTTTTGGCAAAACAGAAATGTCAGCTCCCGTGTCGATTAAGAATGATATTCCGTTGGTTTTGTCGTTAATTTGTAGACGGTGAAAATCTCTGTTGCCGTGAATGACCGCCTGTACACTCGACGGCAGTTTTAGTTTTCCGTCCAGTTACGACACCCAGCTTTACATTTTCGTGCCTCGCTGCCAAACTTTTTGTGAAAATAGCACAGGTCGGAATCATCACTTTTCCCTACTCGTGGTCTACTTTGGGATCTGCTGCGTGACGACGATCTGTTGTTCGCTTGTTTGTTCAATTTTAGGATGTTAATTTCCTTACGCAAAAATTCGATCGACTTCTTGATGTCGTCCAACGCTGTCGTGTCTACTCTCGAAATAGCTTGGATGTTTTCCGTTGAAGCTACTGCTGTCTGAGGATTAGAGACGGTGCACAAGTGATGTATGGTAGTCAAATCAAATATTTTGTCTGCAACTTCTGCTAGCTTGTCTAGGTCATCCTGCCCAGTTGCTAGTAGAACTGTGGAGATGTTTTCCGGAAGGCGATCAAAAAAAAGTGTGCGCATGATTGACGGGTCGCAGCGACCATCAGATAGATGCCTCATATGTGCTAGGATGGATGATGGTTTTTTCCCGCTCATGTCTTCCCCTCGTAGCATTCTTCGCAGTTGCGATTCTGCGGTGGGAGCAAAATGGTTCACTAATCGTTCTTTGAGCGCGACGAATTTGTTGTTTTCAGGTGGATTATTCGCCAAATCCCCAACTGCTCTTAAGGCATCGCCTTCAAGACTAACCAGTAAATTGGCGTAGCGTTCATCGTCGTTGTTGACATCGGCGAGTTGAAATGACATTTCGACTTGGGTAAGCCAGAGTTGAGGATACTGCGGATTGAACTTGGGCAAACGAACACGTTGAACGAAAGGCTGGTGTTGTCCTACTCGACTTGGAAACGTTGGTAGCAAGTTGCCTTGAATTATCCGCGGTTGCGGTGCTAACGTATCAGGAGCAATCGTTCCCTGTGGAGTAGTGAGACCAATTTGAGCAATGTTTGCTTTCTTGAGTTGCTTGATGGCCTCGTTTGCTTCACAAAGTTCCTGTCGGAGCTTGTTAATGAGCTCCACCGTTGAATCATCTGTTGGACTGGCCATTTTTGTTTGGAGACTATCTCGCTGAATAGGAAGAGGGTTTTCTTCGTCTGACGACGATTCTGGACTTCTGAAATTAAGTCTTCGTCCTTTTAATTTGCGGAGATTGTATCGCATAAATACAAAAAAATTAAAATTTGGTATACGTGCCTTGCTGTGCAAACTTGTCTGGATCACGTCGGGGTCACCAGTTGTAGCGGATTCGTTTTTAATGCCACTACTTGTTATAAACAACTTTAGTCAAAACCGTATTTATACAAAATGGGTATTTATTATTTAATGAATAAATTAATCCAAAACAAATTAGCATTTAATTAATTGTAAGGTAAAGTTAATAAACACGTCCAGTCGCGATTGCAATTCGTATGCGTCCCTTGAAACCATCGTTGGAATTCAAAATTCCTTCTAGCTAACATGCACGCTCCTGTGTCTCAAATCAACAACTCAATTCTCCCTATTTCGAACAGCTGTTGACGGTTTCAGAAATCACCATCGCCAAAAATCGAGATCGAGAATTTTTGTGGAACGCATTGGCACACCAAGAACACCTGTTTTCAGTGGAAGCAGCATAAAGCATGTGTGTATATCCATAACAATATATACACATATCTTGTGCGTGCGGGTAGATCATTGATTTCAAAGTAGGTACGGAAAAAACGTAAGAATCCATTTATGTGTATTCTGGTGTTATGTTATGGGTGTGTATTTTCATTTTTCTTGTCGACAGCGACACCAGTCAATTCCATTTTTCATTATCATTACAATTTTGGTTTTTAGCTTGAGAGGACGTATGCTTTTTTTGTATTTTAGAGATACCGTTTGTGTGTGCCTACGTTGATTGTGCGAACACATATACACCTGGAGGCTTATCTTTTTTCAGTTTGCCTAATGACAACAGACGTATGCTTTGGACGAAGCACTCTGGAAGCAAACAATTAGAGAACTTAGCGAAATATGGCAAAATGAATGTAAGGTTCTGTGAAAGTCATTTGTATAGTTCCAATTTGGTTGTGTGTGGCACGAAAAAAAAATTACAACAGATTGTATACCCATTTCTGCCCCTAACATTTGCTCTTGTTCAGAAAGTTATAGGGATATAACTTGTGAAGAACTTATGAAAATAACTTTTAGTCCAGAAACGACGTTAGATTTAAACAAACAAAAAATAATCTGAAACGAAATCACACGTCTTCCACAAACACCTCTATAGATTGCCCTTCATATTTAGAAGACGATAATTTCTTATCCTTAGAAGGAAATAGGCCACCAGCTGGACCCGAACTAAGAGTTTATTTTAATCGACGGCAGGTCAAACGTTTCTCTGGTATTTCGAAAATAGGACTTGAATCCTCGCCGAAAGAAAGTCTGTCTCAAGGGGAAATCGTGACTTCTTTCTCGCGCGTTCCGCGATTTCTGTTCAGATCCCCAAAGAAAGTTGGTAAAGCTAGTGATGCAATTGAAAATAAAATAAATGAAGTATTTAGTAGCAAAAGCGATCCAGTAAGAACATTTATTTTATCTCAATTGGTACATAAACAAAAAACCCAATGGAAAAATGAAGAAAAATATATATTTTTAAAATTCTTTTACAAATCGCCTGTAATGTATAGTTATTTCATTGATATTGGGTTTACGTTACCTTCAATTTCCACTATTCGAAGATGGCATTCAAATGTTAAGTTTTCACCAGGAGTATCTCAAGGCGTTCTTGATTTGCTAAAAATTAAATGCGCTTCCCTCTCAACTATAGACAGAAAATGTATTTTGTTGTTAGATGAAATGGCCATAAAGCCTGAATTAGAATATAATTCATCGGAAGATGTAATTTATGGCTTCATTGATCACGGCAACTTTGGAAGAAGAAATGTAATCGCTACCCACGCACTTCTTGTAATGTTGAGAGGGTTGAACAGTAATTGGAAGCAAACTATAGAAATTTACATAGGAAACGTTAACGGAGTAGGCCTAAGCAATATTATGAAGGACTGCATAATGAAGGTAACATCCTTAGGTTTTGATGTTAATGCAATAAGCACCGATCAAGGAAGCAATAACAGAAGTGCGTACAGAATTCTGGGAGGTACTATTGATCAGCCATATTTTGTTTTTAATGAGAAGAAGATATTCTTACTCCATGATGTACCACACCTTATTAAAAGCGTAAGAAACAGGCTATTAGCTGCTGACATCCTGACTCCGGATCGAGTATCATGGAAAATACTCGAAAAGTTATTTGATTCTGATTCTGGCACTGTAAAACTGTTGCACAGGCTAACAAAAGAACATCTCCGACCAAATGCATTTCAGAAGCTGTCTGTAAAATTAGCAACGCAAATCTTCAGTGGTAAGGTAGCAATGGCAATTTTCGCGGCAGCTGCAAATATTTTTTTACAGAAGCTGAAAAACCTGCGGCTAATAGCACAGCAACATTCATTTTATTTATGAATAAACTTTTTGATAATTTAAATAGCAGCAGTCAATACGCAAAAAACCCGGATAAAAACTCAATTTCTGTGATAAAATCTGATATTTTAGAGAATTTAAAAGAGTCGAAAGAAAAAATATCTTTGTGGAGATCCGAAGGAAAAATGCAAGTACCACATTGTTTTGATGGACTCCAGCAGACTTTAAATGGAGTACTTGGGCTATGGGACAATATTTCGACGGATCCAGAACAAAAATATCTGATAACGTCTCATCTTAATCAAGACCCCCTGGAAAACAATATTTCAATGCTAAGGACGAGCAGAGGATCATATGAAAAGAATCCATCAGCTTCCCGCGTTTGCAAAAATTTCAAATTGATTTGTTTCCAAAACCTAAAGTCGTCTTCGCTCAGTGGGTATGAATATTCCAATTCCACAAACTTACTTGATCATTCAAGTTCATTGCAATTCAACCAAAATGGTGATATTGAGGAAGGTATTCCGCTGAATGTCATCGCAGCCGATGAAGAAATGCGCAATGACGATGAAAATGATTTGCAGGATATTCTGGAAATCAGTATTGAAGACAAAACTTCACAAAATCCAAATGTGCAAAATTGTGCAAACGCTTATGTAGCGGGATGGCTTGTTAAAAAAATTATCGGAAAAAAACAGTGCAATGAATGTATAAACTACTTAAAAGAAACAAAAAATTATGAAAAAAAACGGCTGAATTGATAAATCTTCGAGCTTACAAAAACTTTTGCTTGACAACACCATCCGATATCTTTGAATCCGATTTAAATTCAATAATTGTGGTATTTGAAAAGTATTTTAAATATTTCAAAAGCAAAGAAAGAGTTAAAACGCAAATGTTAACAATACTTTCTAAAAAAATTAAATTAAATTGCGGCTGTGGAATTCATTCCGATTTTATAATGGATTGCATCACAGATATGTTAATAAGGTTTACTATTAAGAATTTTAATAATTCATTGAAAGCTTGGGTAAACTTAAAAAGACTATTACAAATAAAAGTAAAACCAAAATGCCTCGAAAAAAAGTGTTAAGGCCACACAAAAAGTTTTTGTAAAAACGTTTTTATTAGAGGCACCCTAAGAGTGAGAGGCACGGGGAACTCACTTTAAAAAAAAACACCCCATAAATAAATGGACGGTAAAAACGCATTATCACCTCCCCGTGGTACCTGCCGGATGACAATCATTTTGTTAACTAACGATAAGCGTAGATAAAGACTAACAAAGTTGACAAGTACATACTTAGAACACCGTCATAAGAACGATTCAATGTCTTATTCAATTATTATTATTTTTATTACTATTTAATTTCCGAATTTCTATAGTCTTACGTCTTAATCATTAGACGAAGATCAATAAATCACCAAGTGGGCACTACAATTTCGATTCACTAATTTAGGTTCATCTCATTCCACCCTATTTGCATCTTAAAATCACATCCATACATACGAGTTTGTATGTATGTACCTACATAAGAAAGTGAATTACAATACATTATAAACAACAATAAAAAAATTCATCCGTTTTGAATCGTCGCTCATTTTTTTAAGTTTGTTATTGTTGTACCGTTGTACATTAAAAATAATGACAAAAGGGCATTCGGAAGGAATCGACAGGAGACCGACTGTCTGCTGCCTACCTACATATATGCTTGAATTGCAGGGAGTAGTGTGGACTGTGGACTGGATAATGGTTTTGTAAGCTAAGTTCTAAACCTAAAACATTGTTTACGAACCAGAATCCACAACAGAGTACGCGCCACCTAGTGACGTGTGTACCTACGACTTCGATTTCGTTGCGGTGGTTCCTCTATGTGTATAAACTCAATGGTAGTAAGTAGGCACGCTATTAATCTAGCTGAAAGCTCAAATCGAAGGGGTTTGTACCTGATATCAGCCGGTTTAAATCTAGACTAATTATATATTTAAGTTTAGGTTTGTATATTTAGTAACGAAAGGTTAATAACTAAGCTAAACATAGTTTATTTTACAACCACATTTATATACCTAAAATCTGTAAGCTCTGAACAAGCCACCAATATGTGGTTGACAATTATAGCAGCTTTTAATACAGTTTCAATTTTATTAAATATTACCTCCCAAGGGTAGAAGTTGGTACAGTCCACGTCGGATATAAAAAACCTCTGATATCCAAAAAAAATGTTTCTTATATTCGAGTTGTTCTTATATGCGAACACATACCTAACCTATATACGAAATAAAATTTTCGGACGAATCAAACAAAAAGGATATTCAACTTTTTCCCACATTTGTGCGTTACTAAATATAGAAGGAGTTAAGCTGTGGCTTTTGGAATTGGTTTCGGTGCTTGGTAAGAAGTCTGATATCATTCATTATAAAATACAAACTATGTTCTGCCTGAATTTTTTTTTAAAAATTGCCAAAAACACAAATCTAAACTTAAAGTTTGACAATCTCTTTCGAAAAACTGATTTTGTTGGTAAAAAAGAAAAACAATTGGCACTAGCTGAAGGTGTTATTACTTTTTACACCGCCTCGCATAACTCAAGCTTACGATCTATGGACTGTACATAGAAGCATATTCAAAAACTTTTGAATCCTAGTTTTCTTGAGCTCGGACTAAATCTGTGTCCATTGTAACAAACGTGTTGTCCTTATTCGCGAAACAGGAGCAGAAGAAGGAACAAACCAACGTCAGCTCTGTGTCAAATTCAACAAAAAGGACCTAAAGTTTTTTCCCACATAAAGAAGGAGTTAAGCTGCGGCTTTTGGAATTGGTTTCGTTGCCTGGTAAAAGGTCTGAAATCATGTATTATAAAAATACAAACTAAGACAAGTTCTGCCTGAAAAATTATATAAAATCCTCGTGTCGTATCTTGAGCATAGACTCTTCCGTGTGAAACTTGGAAACGAATATTTGAAGCGTCCTTGGACCACTCTTGTACCTCTTATTTACACGTGATATCCCGCAAACAAACGATACAATAGTGACCACGTTTGCTGACGATACAGCTATACTATTAGTTGACACAACAATAGAGGAAACAAATATAAAATTACAAAATGCTCTTAACGAGGTTAATTGCGGTGTCTTCAAAGAACTAAGACCTTAGATTTTGCCCGAAAATAACAAACCGCGCTATAAATTGCGGGAAAAGCAGGAACTCTCAAAGGAAAGTTATTATTTGGACGGAGTACTGCAACAATCCATCATTGGCTTAAGTTGTACGCTCAAATAATACATATTTCGAGTCAAACCGCTACTCCCATTTTTATAAATATATACACCGTATGGGTAGAAAAATAAACAGTATTTCGCTGTGATGCGCAGGTTGAGTATAAGTGTTGCCAGATGGTTTTTGATGAAAGTAGAAAACGACGATCAGAATACGAAACTAGGACAAACTAATTTTTTTAAAAAAAAATGTTTTATTATCGTTCTTAAGTATCCGCTTCTTTAACATAAAATGAATATTTTCATAAACTAAAAACAAAATATATATAATGAAAAATAGATATGTATTTAAGTACTACTAAACTAAAGGAACTTCATAGTTGCATATTTTAAAAATAGCAAAGGTACATACATACTTGTATGTTCATAAACTATAAAATATTATTTTAATTAATAAAAGCTAATTGTATTTTTCATTGGATCTTATTTTGTCAAGTTCGTCATTGTTTGAAATAAAGAAATCATAAAACGATTCACAGCTTAGTTCTTGAAAATTAAATTTGGTTAAAATAATTCCTTTTACTGTGTCGGGTAACAATTTATTTCTTTCTTTTGACCACTGGGAATTAATTAAAGAAAAAACTCTTTCTACATCAGCGTTATGGCTCGGTATTGCAAAATAAAACTCCGCGATCTTGATTAATTCACTGTATAATTCTATGGAAGTACAACTTTTGAAACATTCAGTCCATTTTTCATTTACATTTTGTTCGTTGCAAGGAGAAAGCTTATTCATAAAGCACTTAAAATTACAAAATTGATCGAATAATTTACTATCCTCAATATTAACACCTTTTTCTTGGATATACAGTAAACACGGTTCAATTGATTCTCAAGTTACATTCTTATCGTTGAACTGCATCCATGAGAAAACTTAAAATTCATCAAAAGGTGTTAACCAGGAATCAATATATTTGACGGTTACATCATAAAGTTTATCAATATTCATTTTGAATCTTAAATCTTGAATTCTTAAAAATGGATTTAATTTTGATTGGAACAAATTTATTATTAATTCTTTCTTGTATATTGTTTACAATATCTTGTAAAACTTCCAGGGTTTCAATAATAGATATATCGTGTTTTTCAAGTTGTTTGATATTAACATTGAATAAGAGAATGAACTAAAAATAAATAGCCCTCACTTAAATCATCTTGAAAAAAATCATACAAAATTTTTGGTTAATTCTCGACCTCTTCAAAATACGTTTTAAGGGTTTCGTACATAAGCAAAAGTCGTTCAACAGGACATTTGTGTCCGATGTCTCATTTTTTTAAAAGCAAGATCCAGAATCTTACTTTTAGTACCACCATTCTAATAATCATAGTACCTTATCAGAACTGGGAACATTTTTTGAGCTAAATGGTTGCTCGCATCCGTTTGAACACTTATGTCGGAAATTGTTTTCAAATGGCTCAGTACCTGTGATACAGAAAACGGGGCAATGACATTTGTTATTATCGCTGTAGCTTTGGTCCGTGCACACGACAGCTGCTTGCAGATTTTTGAATCAAAGTACATTTTTTGGAGCAATAATGAGCAGATCATCAAGATACACGAAGACACGATCCTTTAACCTTGAAGGGATTACCTTGTCCATTAGTCGGCACATCCTTTGGGCTGCATTGCACAGCCCAAAAGGCATGACCTTGAAATGGTACAAGGGTCTCCCAGGCACTGTGAAAGCAGTCTTCTCCCTACTCTGTATCTCCAGCGGTATTTGCCAGAATGCATCTTTCAGATCTACACTACTTATAAAGTAGGTATCCTGTAGACGACTGAGAAGCCCGTCGATATGGGGGAGAGCATAAGCGTCCTTTTTTGTCAATGTGTTCACTTTTCGAGAATCCAAACAAAGTCGATTTTTGCCTGGTTTCCGAATAAGGACTACTGGTCAACACCAAGGACTCTCACTCTCCTCGATAACGCCAAGGCTAATCATTCTATCTATTTCCTCATACAAAAGGTCTTGTATCGCAGGCGATACGGGATAGTGACGCTGCTTTATTGGGGCCGCATCTCCGGTATCAATGATATGCTCTTCTAGCTGTGTTCTTCCGAGCCCATGTTTGGTAAAACATAAGAATTTCAGCTTAACTGCTTCCAATTCGGACTGCTGTCGGAGAGAAAGCTGATGAACGTCGATATCTGTTGGTTCGGTTATCGTAATCGAGCTGATTATATTTGGGGCTATGTGGAACGCTTTCCAAAAATCTATACCCAAATACAAATTATGGTCTAAGCTCGGTACCATGTATAATGTTAAAATTTGTTTTTCATTTTTGTATATGACTGGAACGCGCACTTTACCAACGATCGACTGACATTTACCATCGGCTGTTTTGACATCAGACTTAAACGGACAGACGGACACGTTTATAGACTGGACAAATTCAACACAGTTTTTTCCTAAGATACTGACACTGGCTCCGCTAGCTAATAGGCCAAAGATACTTTCTCCACCTACATCAACTTTAGCGTAAGGCCTTGGATCAGTGGAAGTATATATGATCGTTGATGCAATGCTTTTTCTAATCTCCCTTCGTATTTTATATCGGTTTCTGGCTTTGAGTATTGATTTCGATGTATAAGTGTTATTACTCTTGAATATTCTATTTCTAGCTTTATAATAATCCTTAATTCTAATATGTAAAGGCTTGATTATAATGTTTTTCTTAGTTCTATCTATATCGTTTTCTTTTGCTCTTTTTAATATCGTTATCTTATCTTCTTTCAGATTCTGATTCTTATTTTCAAGTTCGTTGATTAATTTTGATTGGAGGTCTGTGTTGAACGCGACTCCTCCGTTGCCATCGCGTTCAACGATCGGTTTTCCGGATGACAACGGTTACACCTTGAAGTTATTACCCCTGCTAAACCGCAGCGATAACAAAACAGGTTCCGCTGCTTAGATGGACAATCCTAAATGAGTTTCCTTCGACCTGACAGTTCCAACAAACCAATTTTCTTGGATCTGCCTGCTTATTCGTTTGTTGTGGACGCACACCTGCATACTGCATAGCATCTATGCCAGAATTTCGAGGAAAACTGTCTTCTTGAAATCCAAGCTCATGCACTGTGTGTCTCGAATGCTGTCGGAACGGTTTATGAATGTCCGCAGTTGGGAAAACATTTTCTGCCTCCTTACATACATGTTTCAACTGTTCTACGGTAAATATAGACATCGGATACACTAACATACACAATTTTTCATTCAGATTTCTTTTCAGGATTGAAACCAATTCCATTTCCGGAATCGGTGCACTGAGCTGCGATTTTAGTTTGGATATCGCTGAAAAGAATTCATCACTACCCTCTCGGGGACCTTGCTTTCGATCCATTATCTCCCTTACGATCTCATAATGCGATTTCGAGTTCCTGAACTGACGCATTAATGCGTCACGCAGCACAGGCCACTCAGGAAGATAATGGGATCTCTTAAACTCTCGCCAGTACCACTCAGAAGCTGTACCTGAGAGCAATAGGTGAAAATCTCTTAGGATATCTGACCATGGACATTGGTAATTGCCTTGGAGACGTCTAATATTTCAGGCTAACCTTCAAAACTAATGCCCCATTTGTCTATTTTTATAGGCCCTGCAGAGTTGCCGAAATGCGCAGAGGGAGATGTATTGGAGACATTTGGAGGAGTTTGTTTAATTTGCTGAAAAGCATTTTGACCATACTCGTTGGTATAACTAGTGGGTCTTACATTTGCCCACCAATTATTATTAGTGGGTTGGTGAACATGTTTCTGATTCTTTATAGGAATAAATGCATTTGCCCCTGGATCCATTTGACGATGTGCTTTATGGACGGTTTGTACAGTAGAGGGCTGTTTTCTTATGGCACCTGTGTTCCTAACATCCTTTAGAACGGACTCTTCTTGCCTACCAGGTACTATATTTTCTTCTCGCAGAACTTTAAGAATATTTTTTCTTCATATCTCTTTGATAATTTTCAGAAATGTTCTCCCTAATGGATATCTCAAGAAAAGAAAAACGCTGATCTAAAACCTGTTCAATCAGCTGATCTAAAACCTGTTCAATCAGGTTTTAGATCAGCGTTTTTCTTCTCTTGAGATATCCATTAGATAAGTTTCCTTATATCAGATAAGTTTCCTATCGCGCCACCATTGTTCTGTCGTTGGTCATGGGCATGGTTATTTACTTCAAAGGCTGTTTCAATACTTGTTGCCCCGAGTTGGTTAAGAGGACTGTATCTAGGAGCTGGGATAGAATCTAAGGAGGTAGTAGATTGGCTATTCGCTTTTGCACCAGCTCTATCAGATGGTATCTCGACGGACAATTTTGGCTGCTCAAAACGTTTGCCAGGCGGTGGAGAATGCTGTATAGGGTGTGACATTTTGATTGTATTAAACAGTGCTTGAGAACGAGTATGTATTTTATTTTGAGAAATATCGAATTGTCGTTTATATTTTTGCTTATTTGATTTATTTTCATCTGAATTCATAATTCGATTTGGGCACAAAATTGATTTAAAAAAAAACTAAAGACTAATCCGGAAATGGTAAATCAGAAGAATTAATTAGGTAAACAAAAAAATACTAAAAGAATCAACATATCAATGAAATTACTAAACAAACGAAAAAATAGAATAAAAAAACTAACACTAATGTGTGATTAAATAAAAAAAAATAAAATCGTAAATAAATAAAAGAAAAATATGAACGTAACTACAGATATAATATGTTTTGAACTTATAATTGTGGACACCACAATGTATAGATAACAAACAAAAAAAAATAAGAGAAAAATTGTAAAGGTATTTTCAAATTTGAATATTTAAAGTTATTTTATATGTGTTTTTCATTTCAGAACGGGGGTGCTTCGGGTGTCTATCTTCGGCGGTCTCTTCTTTGCCTACCATGGACGGATAAGCTTCATCACAAAAAAAAAAGGACTGCAGACGGACGAAAACAACTCTCGATATGGTATATATTTTGACATTTATATTGGACAAGGACACACAGTAATGAGTTTCTTTTCATTCCCGCAATTTCAGCTTAAACTTCAGAAGCATTACTGAAAGTCATGAAATGAATAGAAACTCATCAACAAATAGAAGAAAGCTAAAGATGGAGTAATGCAACGGGTTATGACGTACGACATCAAACACGGCCATTACATCCATAAAAAAAAGGCAAAATTAAGAGGAAAGAAATTAAAGATTGAACAGAAAAGTAAAATGCACAGATAATAGTAAAAGATAAAACGGACGACACACAAGAGATTTCAATTGTTTTGTTTTCAACAACAAAATCGCTCGTCGCAATTCGGACTGACATCCATTATTCAGTCGAAGACTTACGGGCTTTTGTTGTTAAGAACAAAAACAATTGAGGACTTCACAACACTAAGGACATGTAACAAGGACAAACAAATACGTTGGGCGCCATTTGTAATAGGCATGTATAAGGATAAGCGGATGTTTGGAAGGTGAAATTGTCAGGAAACCGGATCTGGATATGGATGCGGATCGGAGTTGACAAGGGAGGGGATGAATGTTGTGTGCGAAGGCGGCACGCTTGCTTCGCTCGACTTAACTCGCCGGATGGGTGAGGTTCTTGCCATCGCACAACAACTATACCTACACAAAACATAAATCGTGCCTAATTGACAATTTTTCTTTTTCTAGATTCGGACGGACTACCACATCGAGAGGGCGCTGTAGCTGTTGTAAGCGCGGCCTGGACATTTTCCCTCCCAACCTGGAGGTTCTTCGGCCATGGTGAACCTCCCCAACGACGCTGATGCCTCAGCTGATCAGTCCATCAGCCGAAAGATCTAAGGATCACCGCTCCACACCCCTTGAAAATTTAAATTAGCACGCCATATTAATTAAAAGAATTGTTTGTTCCTTAATTGGTCCAAGCGTGATGAACATTTCATTTATTAAAATTTTCCAAGACTAAACATAAACTATTTTGGTAATAAATTAACTTAAGACTACAAAAAAAATGACAAATAAATTTAACTAACATAATACAAAGAATAAAAAAAGGGTTTTACTATTAAATACTATTTTCCCGGTTTCGAATAACATAAACTGTGTGTCCTTTATTTGTGCTGGCAATTTTCACCTACGGTTTTAACTCAAAGACGACCTAACCTCTCGCTATTCGATTTCCTACCTAACTCGAGCTCGCTTTAGATAAGAAATTTGTCTAGCAGGCTTTTCCGCGTATGACTACCCGATAGGGGACTCTCACTTTTTGAAATTCTCCTGCCCGGGAATTACAATTACAACGAACGAAATTAAATTTATCTTATCACGCTAGGAAGACAAAAAAATATATATTTACAATAGAGAAATTAACACTTAAGACAATAATAGACAACTGATGATCCAGCAAACAATAACGGCTGACGAGTGCAGGGGACCGTTTTCGTACTGTTTCACACAGCACGGTTGCGTACGACGGTAACTGGACAGTTGAATTATATTGTGTGTGAGGGGGTATTCGTTGTAGGGGTGATTTTTGCCCACTCGTTGTTCACTATGACGCGTATAGACTTTGACCCAGCACTCACTTTCACAAAATTCTACCTATCCTTTATGTTTCCGATTCCGTACTCAATATAATCGTTCGGTCTCACTATTAGTCAGTAGTCTCACACAAAAAATTTTGGCGGTCATGACTTTTATGTTCTTGTAGTTTATTCTAACTTCTATTTGTCAATGACCGCCTTTATGTGTTCACTTTTCACTACAAAACAAGAAAAAAGACAATCTAACAATTTTTTGTTTCTATCCTAATCCTAAGAACTCACCACTTTTTCTGGATTAACCTTTTTATTTTCCTTTTGTTTGTCCTGGGACTGATCTCTCAAAATTTATTTCTTATTTGAATTTTAACGACTTAAATTAAATTTTTATGTTGGCACTGTGGCCATCACCTAGCGTTGCTCACTAGACAATGAAGCTATCATTCTTTCTTTTGTCCCACTTCATGTTTAATGCCCCCTATTTCTCCACCAGCATTACCACTAACTCTTCTGTCCAGTCCAAGATCCGTTTCTAGATCGTGCTACCTTCCTCAGATTCTCCTAACGTCCTGCTCTTTGGATATTTGAATTATTTTCTTCTTCGTTTAGTCGTTTTCGCAACCTATTTACGAAGTTTACAAACACTTCCTAATTCTCGGCTTGTCCAAATTGTATACCCATGACATTTGACAGTTGTTGACAGTGACAGTTGTCGAAAGGAAACTAGCCGATGTAGGTAATTACATTTTTTTTTTGTTAATTTAATTTGTCTCTTTTATTTTGATTAGACTGTTTGTTTGTCGAACATTTGGAGGGAGACAGTGCCTCGTCGTTAGGAATTGATGGTGTACAGTCAGGTAAGTAGATATATACATCCATATCCACCTAACTGATTGACAAAAAAACTCCACAGATGACAAAAACAACCGGGCCACAATTTCACAACAGTAAGTTTATTTCTGTGGGTTTAAAATATTGATGTTGTTACTGATGTGTTTTCATTATCAGATAGCCACCCTTAAGTATGTGGACATAACAGTTGTGCAACTGCAATCATATTATTCATTTTAAAACACAGTTCTATATGGAATAAATATATTTAATGTATGATTACCTATAAAATTCACTTCGTTCAATAGTAGTATAAATTTGTAATCCAAATTTGTTTACTTTCTCTCACATTAAAAACATTTGCTTTGAGAGAGCGCAATGAATTGAATTGAATTCTTTATTAAGTCTTTTTTTTTTGACATGGTTTGGTACATATGTTTGTTTCACTTTTGTTGCGTATATAGCGACTGTATGTATGGCCTGCTCAGACTTATAAGTTTGTATATTTTTGCCACATGGCTATTTGTTTCATTTAAAGATTATTTTGCTCCTGCTCACAAGCAATATGTTTTTTTTTCTTTTGACTAGTGTTTGTACAATATAAGAACTTATCCTAACTTACAAAACTAGTAAGGAAGAGAGAGAACGACAGAGTATGCATTAGGTTGCTAATGTAGTCATTGTACAATTTTGTTTAAGGTGTATTGGTTTTATGTCGTTTTCTTCTTTCTCAGGTACATTATTAACTTTTGTATTTGCAGGTTTGATAGCAATGTATGCGTTTGTTTTGGTTTTCGAGTGTATTATACAATGAAAATGTATACTTATAGTATAGGGGGGTGAAAAACGATTTTACATTTAGTAATTGGTTTTTTTTTTGGGAATATCTTTCGAATTAGTGAATTTCAATATCTTTGTTAGCGTAGTGCAATGCTTTACGATAATTTTATTTTTTTTCTATATATTCGATTTTATGTGTTTTTTTTTGTCTTGTTACATTGAGTATATTTGGAGTCATATTACATTGTATTTATTTAAGTTATGTTAGTTATGACTTTACAATTGGTAAAAAAGGAAAGATATAAAAAATTAATAGATATACGATTGCCTTATGTCTAGGTAATGCCCTCCAATTATGTTAGAGTTATTAAGATAGTTAGAACGAATGGCAGTAAATTTATGTAAAAGTTTTTTGTTTTTATTATTTTTGAATTTTTATGACTGTTTTTAGCCACGATTGTGACCTTGGATTGATTTAAGATAGTAGGGGATTTGAGGTCCATCGAGATCTAGGTTTTCGGAAATAATTCCTATTGGTGATGGATATATTGAGTTTGACCATCTTGAGTTAAGTTGAGATGAATATATAAATTAAATTAAACTACATTTAATTTTCTTAAAAAATTATTTTTTACTTTAGAGGAGAAGCCTCTGTCTTTATTGAGAACCAAATTAGAACTGAACTAAAAGATACAGAGTCAAAATATCTTAACCTATTGCAGACGTCGATCGTTGTATCGGCATATGGATTGATGTGGAGTGTCGTTGTTTATTGCGTCAGCATTAACCAGAGATAAGAGAAGACGTCGATCATTGTATCGGCATATGGATTGATGTGGACTGTCGTTGTTTATTGCGTCAGCATTAACCAGAGATAAGAGAAGACGTCGATCATTGTATCGGCATATGGATTGATGTGGAGTGTCGTTGTTTACTAAGTCAGCATATTAAGTCAGCATGAGGAAGCGGTTTGTTTATTTATGATGTGGGTGGTACTGCGAATTTAATAGCATGAGGAAGCGGTTTGTTTATTTATGATGTGTGGGTGTCATGGTACTGCGAATTTAATCTCTATCGTGTGTGGTGCGATAATTAAATTGTAAATTTTGTCGGTGTTAACTCTTCCGCCCTTAGTTTCAAACGTCCTCGTTTGACTCTTAGAAAAAGGGTATTTGACTGATTCTAGTTGGATTGAGTTTAAACGTCTGTTTTGGTGAGCTTGCAGGGTTTTCAGTGTGAATCTCGGATGTTTTATTGTCTTCTGGTTGGGTCATAGGTATTGGTATTGTTGGCATTGGATCTGGATTGGTGGTGATATTGATTTGTGTCTTCTTTTTTAACATTCTTGTGACATAGCCACGATCACTACTATTAGGATGATGATGAAACTAGAGTTGGTTAACAGATGTCGGTTGTTTCCTTCTTTTATACGCTCGATGTATTTGGTATTTTTCAGATGTAATTCTTTCATCATTTCTAAAGTTAACAACTCTTCGTACTTTTATACGTGTGAATCTGGCTGCACAATTGCCGGTAGTGGTTTTGATCCAGGAATTTCATTAGAGATGTAATTTTGTTTATCTATGATTATGGAGACGTTATGGTATTGTATGATGTAAGATCCTGTCAGATTGATAGTTTCATCGTTGACAATTATTGATCCGTTATATTGGTTTAAAAGTATGGTTCCGGGAAGTATTTCTTCTACGCCAAGTATGTGTTGATTATTGATTTCGGTACAATTCGACTGTCTGCTTCTTAATAAATTTGAAATACAATCATTTTCACTTATGACTACAATTTGATTTTGTTTACAAATAGTTAAATCGTTATATGTTTTGCATTTTTCTTTAATGCCATACATTTGGTTATTACATTTTAGTATATGGTTAAATGAAATTTTTGTTACAATATTGTTTCTTTTAATTGGTTTAAGCATTAAATTTTGGCATGATTCGGATTCTGTAATGGGTATACTTATGATATAAAGCAGAGTAGACATATTAGTAGCTATTTTTACATCTGCAAATTCGAATGCCTCTTCTAAATTTATGTATGGTGTTTTATTTTTTTCAAATGTTCTCTTTGCTAACTTAATTTCTAAATCTGACAAAATAAATGAATTTACAATACCTGCTTTTGCCCAGTGTAAAGCATAATTGACATTTATCAATTCTTCTTTAATTACATCTAACTTATATTTAATATTTATGAAGTATTCATCTTTTAAACTTGAATTCTTTTTCATAGTTGTAATAATAATATTTGTAACATTTAAAATTTCATTTATTTTTTCATTCGTTAACTTATTTATTACAATTTGTCTGTCATTATTTTCCAAAACGTTATTAATTTTTGATTTAATTATTTGAAAATCTGCGTGGTCTGTATTGCCAGCTATCCATTTCCACGCACTGCCAATAAAATCTAGTGATCTTTGTTGCCTTGGTTTCGGTTTAAGTCGGATGAGGAGATTCTGGAGGTTGGAGATTTCGTGGGATATTAACGGGTATAAAGGATCGTTGTTGCTCATGTGGTAGCGAATATTGAAATCGATGTCTTCAATAACTTTGGAGTATAGTTCCAGATCTATTACGTGTATAAGATTAAACGTGCCAGTCTGTAATTTTGACACACCTACGTTCAGAGTGACTAGATTTGAATTCGAGTAGTCCAAGATCTGAATATCTGCGGTGGCGGTGCACGAGGTAATTGTTGTTGAAATCTTTGGGGAGCTACTTGATTCTGATACGCGTGATTTGTCCTGTAATTTTGGTTCTCTAATTTGAGACATAGATTTAGAGCGTGGGGTAAATCTAACGGCTCTCTCATAGCGAGTAACCGCGGTAGATCACCTCTTAGTCCCCTAATGAAGGTATCTAATGCCTTGTCCCTATGTTTGGGTCAAAAGGAGCATGGCGTCAGGAGTCGCATCCATGCATGATATTCTATTAAGAATTAGGGAGAGATGGGTATACACCATTTGGTAGTAGTCTTGTACCGGTTTATTCCCTTGTATAAGGGATGCCATTTGGTACTCCAATGTGGGTATATCCCTTTTGTCTGCGTAGTGCAACGCTAAGCACCTCGATATTGACTTCCAATCTAATGGAGTATTATAAGACTCCAGAGCTATATCTGCGTTACCACAGATTTTGTTGCGTACCACACTTAAAATCGCGTAGTACTTAGGTGTACCTTTTAAGGGTTCATAGATGTCAAGAATGCGCTCGACACTCTTTTTCCATGAACTAAATTCTCCTGGGTCGCCAGAGAATTGTCTAAGACATCGCACTACGTCTGGCACTTTGTCCATATCGCTCAGTTGATTTCGGTGTTCAACGGCGATTGCCTGGTCTGCACCAGGGAAATTATCATAATTAGGGTTTAAACAACTATGGACAATGGAGGGAATCTTAATTCCTAATACACGGTCTATTAGAGACGAAATATGGTTGTCCAAAGCAGCGGTTGACACGACATCTTTGTTTTCATCCGTATGGGATGTTGTCGATTGGAATGAGTTATTCGGGTTTCTACTCTGTGGTTGAGGAAGATCTAAAAACTGAGGATCCCTATTTGTGGGATGGGATGGATCAGGATTAGGATTAGGAGCTTGATTTCCAATCGGATTGGTAGTATTGCCTGAACGAAGATCTGGCATTGTTACGTTATTATTTTTTTCTTAATTTAGTGTTAGAAAATTTATGGAAACTGGTATAAAGTGGCTTAAATAAGCTGTAAATTATTATTAACGATTGTTACTTAATTATCAAATTAATCTATTACTAAGTATCACTTAGTTATCGTTTATAACAAAAAATATATGGATAATAAGTACGTTATCGAGTTCACTGATAGTATTTTTTTTTAATGAATTGAAATAATAATAATTGTAATAATAGCACTAATGGGCTAGGTTATAATATTCTTAATTTTACTGCTTACAGAACTACTGCTGCGAAGAACATCCCTGCGCTGGTGAATTTGATAGTATCCTTTTTGCTTCTGCTACTCGGGTATCTCCTTCACACTCCCTCGCAGTTTCCTCGATCTATAGATCTCTGATGATGTCCTCCTGGTTTGTGGGGCGGCCCAGATCACGGCGCACACTACAATTTGGAATGTTTATTTTACTTTCAGTCACTTCGCGGCGAGCTACTTAAGGTCGGCTTATGCTTAGTTACGGCGAGCTACTTTAGGTCGACTTATGTTTGATTGTTTAGTAAACTTTCCCGAACTGTTTCGCGTACTAATTTTCCACTACAATTTGGAATGTTTATTTTACTTTCAGTCACTTCGCGGCGAGCTACTTAAGGTCGGCTTTTGCTTAGTTACGGCGAGCTACTTTAGGTCGACTTATGTTTGATTGTTTAGTAAACTTTCCCGCACTGTTTCGCGTACTAATTTTCCGTGCTGGGTCCCTGCTCGGGCGCCAATTAAATTAAACTACATTTAATTTTCTTAAAAAATTATTTTTTACTTTAGAGGAGAAGCCTCTGTCTTTATTGAGAACCAAATTAGAACTGAACTAAAAGATACAGAGTCAAAATATCTTAACCTATTGCAGACGTCGATCGTTGTATCGGCATATGGATTGATGTGGAGTGTCGTTGTTTATTGCGTCAGCATTAACCAGAGATAAGAGAAGACGTCGATCATTGTATCGGCATATGGATTGATGTGGAGTGTCGTTGTTTATTGCGTCAGCATTAACCAGAGATAAGAGAAGACGTCGATCATTGTATCGGCATATGGATTGATGTGGAGTGTCGTTGTTTACTAAGTCAGCATATTAAGTCAGCATGAGGAAGCGGTTTGTTTATTTATGATGTGGGTGTTACTGCGAATTTAATAGCATGAGGAAGCGGTTTGTTTATTTATGATGTGTGGGTGTCATGGTACTGCGAATTTAATCTCTATCGTGTGTGGTGCGATAATTAAATTGTAAATTTTGTCGGTGTTAACTTATATCCTTGATGAGATCATTATCTAGCTGGTTTATGTTGTTTATAGTTTTTTTTTTCATTAAGCAAAGTGCGTATTTAATAAGTGGGGTGACGTTTGATTCTTCATACACAAATTCGTTGGAGTGTTTTCTATTTCGAGATTCAAATACTTTGTTGATGCATTTTCTTAGGATCTTACGTTCAAGTCTTTCTAATTCCGTGGAAACAATTGGTGAGATCGAAAACCAAACAGGAAAAGCGTATAACAGGATTGGACGAATTAATATTTTATAGAACAGTGTCTTAGTTCTTTTTTGAAGGTCTCTGTTACTGAGCAGGGGCATAAATATGTTGGCCACTTTTCTAGCTTTTTCCATATTTAGTCTAGCGTGGTTGTTAAACTTTAGAAGGTTATTGAAATTTACTCCTAGGTATTTGATTTTATTTTTGAATGGGATGAGATTACTGTCAATATTTAGAGTGAGGTTTCTACTTTCTAGGACTACTCCTTCTTTACCGTTACCACTAGCGTTTCTGAAACATATGCTTTCAGATTTTGTGTGGTTAATTTTTAATCCCCATTTATTGTAAAAATCGTTTATTTTGGCTATATGGGCTTCCAGGTTTCTGAGAGCCGTGTATAGGTAGGTAGTCATCTGAGGCATACACAAGAGTATCGTCCGCATATAGTAATCCTTGAGAGGTAATCACATTATTTCTAACGTCAGTGTGTGGGAAGTCATGCATAAAAATGTCTACTCCGCTCATTGAGTTGCAAGTATTAGAATTAGTGCCTTGAATTTTGACAAAAAAAGTTCTGTTCTCAAGGAAGCTGTTGAGGAGATAGAATACTTGTGTAGGGAAATTTAACTTCAAGATTTTGAAAAGTAACCCATCTCTCCAGGCTCGGTCGAACGCTTTTTCAACGTCTAGAGAACACGCAACTGTACATTTTTTGTCTCTGAGGTTTATTGTTATGTCATTTTGTAACTTAAGGAGGGCGTGTACTGTTGAGTGTTTTTTTTTTAAAATCCAAATTGGTATTCTGAAATATATTCAACCGGTATTACCTCTGGGGAATCTATTTTGAGCGCAATTATTCTCTCCAAGATTTTGCCAACGTTAGAAAGTAAGGAGATTGGACGGAAGTTGTTGATATCGTTTTTGTTTTGGGTTTTAGCAATCGGAAGAATCTGGGCTGATTTTCAGCTAGAGGGGAAGTATGAATTGTTTATGCAATTATTATAAATGATTGTCAGGTATTTTAGAGCTAGGCTAGAAACTTTTTTTAAGACATAGTTCGAGATGTTATCGGGGCCACTCGATTTTTTGGGTTTTAAATCTTGTATGATATAAGAGACTTCCTCTAGGTTGGTAAATATATGCGTTGGTTGCGGGTTCAGTGAAGAGAAGTTATTATCGAATAAGAATATATTGGTTGGTTGTAGAAAACGGGCCTGTTGTAAGGTGGAGTGTAGGTATTTCTCTCACTAGATTTAGGTCATAGTTAGGAGGTCTTTCTATAAATAAATCCTTAAAGTGATTTTCGAAGGCCGTCACGATTTGTTGTTCGTTGGTCAAAGTGATGTCGTTAACAATCACTTTTTCGCAAGCAAACTTTTTTTTCCAACTATTCGGAAGGCTTCTTTAAATGCCCAGGGTCCCGGAACTATTTTCGATATTCTTTCGTTAAGCTGCTTATCCAACCAGATTTTTACCTTATCTCTTATGATGTTTTTAAGTAAAGAGATCCTATTTGAAAGTGCTAGGTAAGCTCTATTGGTTCTATTAAAAGTGTTATGAAATATGCGTTTTAGTTGTTTTTGCCATTGTTGTTTTCAAAACAAATAGTTTAAGTAAGTCCTGGGGAAGGTTTTTGTATTTCTTGTATGTATTTGTAGTTCTGTCCGAGTGTTGGTCAAGGCTGTTGGTCAGTGCATGATTAAATTTGGTCTATTTCTCTATTTGAAAGGCAGGTAGACTGTGGAGGCAAGGATTGGTAAAGGAGAGTGTCTAAGTCTTCTCGGAAGGCCGACCAGTTGGTGTTATTATGTGATACTCCAGTTCTGGGTTCTACATTCGGTATTTCAAGGTTTTGAAGATTCAAGTTTAGTAAAATTGGAAAATGATCTGAAAATGTTGGGAGGGTTTTGATGGAAAAGTTGTTATCCATTGAGTTTAGCCAATGACTGGAGACTAAAAAGTGATCCAAGAAGGAAGAGCCTCTAGGAAAGGTAGGTGAGTCTGACGTAATGTTAATAAGCGACGGTAGTTGAAGACGTAGCCAATTTTCCAGTGTCTTTCCATTTAGGTTGTGTGTTGAATCACCCCATACTGGGCTTTTGGCGTTAAGATCTCCGCCGATAATTGCACCATCAAAGGTTAAACTCAGCGCCTCAACTTTAATCAGTTCCTCGGTCATGGCAGATGTTTGACTATTACTTGGGAAATAAATCGAACCCAGCAAAATATTTTTAACTTGGTTGTTTATTTTGATTTTAATCGAGATAAACTTACTGGGAAATAGAGGGTTACGATTGGCCAGCTCGACATGGTAATATTTTATATTTTTTTTAATAAAAATTGCAACACCTTGGTTTTCGTTGTTCCTAATGCAGAAAAAGGAGTCCAAGGTGACGTTATGTCTGTCGCTAAGGTGAGTCTCTTGAATGAATGCTATATTACATTTATTAGCTAGGAGGATTTTTTGAAACTCTATTATCCTGCTGTGATCTCTTAAGGACGAAATGTTAAAAGTTATAAGGTTTAAAGACATTATTTGTTGCTGACAATTATTTGGTCCAATAATTCCAAATATTGGATGAGTTTTTCTTGGATTGATCCAAACCCGTTTACGTTTTTGAGAAAATTTTCAATTTTGTGCAGCAGTGTGTGCATGTCAACACCGAATAGGTTTTTTGACAACTCAAAGAATTGTCCTATCACGCTGGATTTTGGGCTATCAGCCACTTTCGCAATCGCTGGAGTGTCATTCGGCTTTCCAAAGTGACTGGCAAAAGAGACTGAAAGCGGAGGAGGTTTTTGTATCGATGAGGTTTCTACGAACGGTTTCATCGTATCTCTCTTCGCTTTAGCCTCCTGAAGAATTTTTTTTCTATGCAAAGCATGTTCCTTATATGCCGGGCATCCACGGTAGTTGGCCGGGTGATCATTCCCGCAGTTAACGCAGCGGGCTTTTGACCCCAATTCTTTGTTGATAGGACACTCTCCTGGTTGGTGTGGTTTGTCGTATTTAACACATTTATGCATGCTGGCGCAATTTTTTGCAATATGTCCAAATAATTGGCAGCGCCTACATTGAAGGGGATCGTTATTTCCTTTCGGTTTTTCCCAACGAATCAGTGTATTAAAAAGATAGTGAATTCTTAAGATTTCCGATGGCATTTTGCCATTAAAGAGTCTTACTAGGAAGAGGTTATACTCAATTCCTTCTCTTTTTAACCGAATGGTTGAGAATTTCGAAATTTTGTTGGCAGTTTTGTCCTCCTTAGGGGTGAACGAATATGCCTGAATATTTGGAGTAGCTCGAAGTTTCTCCATGAAATCTCGATGGACCGCAATTTCCTCAATATATAATTTGCATTTATTGCCACTGTTCTTAACTTTAAAATTAATTTTTTTTTCTGAAATCCGACACTAGTTGACGGACGTTTACATTTTTTTAAAAAATTGGAGGGCAGAACCTACCTTTGTTTTGTGGTGTTATTCCGCTATTCGGGTTAGTATTGCTGGTCTCAGTCTCCTGGTTGTTTACTGCTTGACTAATGCTGGTGTTTTTGCTGGAATGCGCATGGTGTCCATCCCGTTGATGATGTGTTACGTGGCCAGGTGCACGCAATTTCGGCAGCACCGACAGACTCCTCCATAAATGTACCTGAAAAAAATTGGACACGATAAATGTTTGCAATAACCTTGAATGCATACATACCTCTTGCAAAATGTAAACAAACATTTGCCTGCTGTGGTATGTGCATAAATCTCCATCCCTGTTACACACCCAGCAGGCAAAACACTTCCCTCCGATGTCCCATGTAGTTATCCTTCCTATAAATAATAATTAATAATTTAATACCCAGTAGATAATTATTAACAACCAAAATAACTTACCTTGTCCTCAACTCCTAACTTTCGTGTCGTCCACCTCGTCAAATATAATTGTTTTGACGTTTAAAAGAAATGTGCTTACCTGTCATGTATGTCAACTTGCGTACTAATAAGCTGTATGTAGGTGGTGGTATTAGGTAAATTTATAATTTTGATAAGGTAGATCAGGGTAGATGGTAGAAAGCTTTAATAGGTTAGGTAAAAAGATTAGATAGTTGCGATAATAGGATAAGAATGATAGTATAGTTTTAGTAATTAGGATTAACCGACGACTCAACATGACAATTACTAAAACAAGAACAAATCACTCAAACAAACGGACAAAATAAAAAAATTTAATCAAATGATAGGAGAGAGAAAGAAAATGATAGGATGGAAAATGGTTTATTAATAAAACGAGACATATAAAAAAAAGGGAAAGAAGGAGTATATTGCTAAATCAAGTAATTAGACAAAGGAAGGGGAAAAACCACACAAAGAAGCATTCGCGAGAAGGCCCACACAATCATTTACCGAATAAGACAGTGTACATGTACACGCAAGTTTAATTTTGTTGTGCGGGATATTCAAATCCGAAAAATTCAAAATTTACAACACCATTCTGGTGAAGCAGTTTTTTTTAATTGTTCGGAGTAAGTTTTCAAAAAAAAAAAAAAACAAGAAATCCAAACAAATATATTGAAAAAAAAAAAACCAATTGTGGCTATTGTAGGTCTATCTATTCATTGTGAGAGTTGGTGGGTGAAATAGGAGACAAAGCAAGTATACGCCAGGCTCTGCCACATAAAGGTAGTTCTTTCTACATTTATTTAAAAACTGATAATTTTACAAATCCTTTTGACATAGGCTTTGTGGACAGTTGAACTGCTTCCTACCCGCGGAAATTGTGCGTCTCCGCACTAGAAATCCCTGGGTGCGTCGACTGGTAGTCGTGAGCGTTGGTTCCGTTGGACCGAGCCGTTGCTGCAAGCGGCCAAACGGTCTCCAAGAAGCGGAAAAGCAGCCACCAACGGATTGCTTCGATCACAAAGACAGTGAATAGTGAAAAGACAATTAGTGACAAAATACAAGACAATTACAAATACATAACATATATTAGTGAAGTGTGCCCAAGGCGAAGAAGAGGTGCTCATTGGGACCCTCTATAAGCAAAAGCAGCAGTTCCAGGAAGAAGGAGTTTTTTTTGTGTTAAATAGTGTGCCTGTAAATTATAGATTATATTAGCTTTGCGTTTTTTTATTTGAATTGTAGTTTTAAGTAAGGTTAGGAATTATTTTTTTTATATACATACTGTGCTAAGCATTTTTTTTTTTGTGTGCGCCTATATGCCGAATTGGCTTCGTTGCAGAGTCTCCTTCACGTGCTGCCGGCAGGACTTCGGGGGACTGTACTCACGTAAGTTTTAGTAATTTAAGTTTTTTTGAACCAATATTTTCTTTTTCCTTTTTATAGTGTTTAGTGCAGTTTTGCTGTAATTTTTTTTTATTTTTCTTTCTTTTTTTTTGAATTTTTATTAAATTTCTTTTCTTTTTAGCTTTAAGTATTAAATTAAGTTAGGGTATTTTTAATTAAATAAAAGTGGCACTCAAAGTATGAAATTAGCGGGGTTGGTATTTTTTTTGCGGGTAAATCTTCTTCGTTGAGGTGATTTGTTAAATCTTTAACGCGAACGGTGTGTGTGTTCATGGGAAGGCCGTCCTTTTCAGATCGACGATGACATAACGCGACGTGACGACTCGTACATATACGTACTAGTTTTGACTGGGGAGTAAACTTCAGGGGCTATCACTCACAATACGGCCAGGGTGATAGCAATCGGTAGTGTCGTGGGATGGCCATCTCTTGCCAACAACACCAGGCGTGTTTCGAAGGTCATAGCGAACCTTCCACTGGTGAGAAAGAATCTGGGATCGAATATTGCGGTTAGGGTTTTCGCGGATTTAGTCTACGTTTAGTCACGCGAAGTGTTCCCAGATTTCTCACCGATGGAGGCATCGGTCATGAGTGGTGCTTTTTCCTTTTCATCTCTACTTTCCTATCTCTAGAGGTCCGTCCGTTGTCAACGTAACGTAGCTTCCTTCTTCTTTTTTTTGTCTTTTTTTATATTTTGGCACGAACAAAATGTTTGTCGAGCAGGTGGTGTGTGGTGAGCGGGCAAGAACTACCCCGTCCGACGAGCTTAGCTGAGCAACCACAAGCGTGCCATGCCCTCCTCACCTCCACTAAAGATGCCCCTGTGGCCCGACCCTGACTCACAACAATGGCGCCCAACGCATTTTTATAGCATGGAGGCCAAATTAAGATTCCAAGGGGACGATTTCCCATTTTCGAAAGTCGTTGCCTTGGACTTTTAATAGCCTCAACGCGATTTTTATAAATTCTTTTCTTTCTTTTCAATTTTTTTTTACTTTTTACTTTCCTGTCCTTTTTTAACACTACTCATGAACTGTGTAGGCTCTCGGGTTTAGTGCAGAACGAAGACAGCTGTCCAATCCTAAGACATAAAGTCAAAGATCTGGTGAGGTAGTTGGAGGTCTACATTGATTTCCAGAGCAGGTCAAATGGAAGGGTCGAACTGCTAGCTGCTGCCCAAAGAGATTGACTTCGGTCAAATCTTTAGCGAGGCGTGAGCGGTAGATCATGAAACTTTGACCGTATTGGAGAGAATTCTGGGGACCCAGCCTCCTGGTGTTCGGTAAAGCCGGATAGCCAGTGTGGTGAGGAACGAAGGAATGTAATCCAATACTCGCTAGAAATTCGAGACACCAGTCGAAACGCGACTAGACTTAAGCCTTATGACGACAATACACTGAAAACAAACGTACTTATGGTCTGAAAATGGTATGCGGAAGTCCGGACTATGAATACACACACCATCGCAAATATGAATAATTTAAAAAAAAAATCAATACTAAACGAAGATTGATCCAAAAAAAAAAAAAACCTTTAAAATTAGCATATTTAAACATCTTTATAAAACAGATATTTTAACCATTTTTTTTTATATATTTTGATCCCTTGATTTTTGAATTTTTTAATTTTTCTGAAAAATAGTAAATAGGTAAAAGGCATTTTAAATCGTCAACATCAAACGATGGAAGACGACATAGAAGGTTTAGGAGCGGTTCCAAAGAGGCCCTCAGCTAGTGGAACAAAATCACTGGGGCCTGAAACCCCAAAGAAAAGGGACCGCAGACCGACTGAACCGACTAACTCGGCTGAAAATCGACCAACAGAAAATTGGAAGCCAACTAACCCAACTGACCTTACGGACTTGACGAATTACTCCTACGACTTCGACCAATACAGTCGAAATGACTTACGGCAACAAACTTCAAATGACTTTACGAGCCGGAAGGTAGTCAGACCCATGTGGCAGATTCAGGAAGAATCGGGTCGACAACCCTTCCCCATAGAACAAGACGAATGGACAAATCGAACATCAACGACTAAACGCACTCCCATGTACCGACAGGACGCTATACCGAGACGAACAGACCAGGAAACGGACGAACAATGTACAGGTACTGCAGGACGAAACACGCCAACAACCCTACAACAACAACCAAACAGACAAGAACAAACCTACCGACAAAATAACCAACAATTAGAAAACGACCAAGAGACAAACGACATACATGAGATGATCTCTAGTGCTGCTCGGGGGAACCAGCCCGAAGTCATGTCAGTCTTCGCGGAAACGATGAAGACCATGATGGTGACCTTTCAGGAAAACCTGAAGATCATCAACGACAAGATTTCGACGCTGGAACTCTCTGTAGCAGCATCAAGAGAGTCACCCTCACCAACGAACGGACGACAAGACCAGACAAGAAGACAAGTTCCGACAAAACCGTCACAGCGATTTTACGAAGACGCACCAAGAAATAGAGATAGGTCCGAACAGTTCTACCCGCACGAGACCGGGCATAGAACAGATATGCCAATCCACAAGTGGGGGGTTAAGTTTGACGGGTCCACAAAGTCTATGTCGGTAGAGAGCTTTTTGTTTAGGGTAGAAACTCTTCAAAAGAAAAGTGGGTTAACTAGCGCGCAGGTCTTCTCTCAATTTCACCAACTTCTCACAGGTAATGCAGAAAAGTGGTACTGGCAATACCTGGAGGAAAACTGCCAAGACGAGGGTCTAAATTACTACGACCTGAAAGATGAACTTAAAAGGCAATTTGGGCAAAACAAGAGGGACCACGAAATCCTTCGACAAATAATGGATAGGAGACAGCAACCCCATGAAAACTTTGACGAATTTTACAGTGACATACGAGGTTTGACATTACAAATGACGATACGACCACACGAACGTGATCTGTTGGATATTCTGCGACACAACATCAAAGACAGGGTAGCGACACTAATCTTTGGATGTACCATTAGGTGCATCCAAGATTTACGAGACGAGTGCAGACGGGCAGAAAACCACCTTGCCGCCAGGGATCAAAAATTCAGACGACAAGTGACAGAGATAGACAGACACACAGAATATAGGACTAAAAACGAGCAGCAGAATGACGAAGACGATGACGAAGACATGGAAATAGCTGCGTTCCAATCCAACAGGAACAATAGACCGACAAACCATAACAGGACCGGAAAACTACCTCAACTAGAAGGACACAAATCGGACGTGACTAGGGCAACAACGACGACCCCACCGACTTGTCCTTCGAATTTTCATACCTTGACGTGTTTTAGCTGCGGTCAAGGAAATTTAAGTTTTCACTGTGCCAGGTGCCAGGAAAACCTCAGAATCGGCGGTGTGAACGGGAGGAACCCGCCGATAAACCCCAATCTCCCGAAGACAGAGGACAGACCCAGCACTTCGAAATCTTAAAGAGAGATCCCCAAGATCTCCACACTCCAATCAAAGTTGACAATGCCCCTAAGAAAAGTCTTCACCAAAGACTTATTGACTACCAGGCAGCTAGAAAACGAATTTTTAACGAAGAAGTGACAATGTCGGTGGAAAAGACAAGACGATATAAAAAGATTAAGAAGCTTAGGGAAAAATGTGCAATCAGTAGACGACGAAAGCGAAATATAATAGCAACAGTGTTAAATATGACTGACGACAATAGGCCTTACGCAAAAGTAAAGGTAGAAGGAGATGAGCTTCTAGGCCTATTGGATAGTGGAGCTTCAGTAAGCTGCTTAGGAAAAGGAGCATTCGAATTTATAGGAAAACACAACATTAAGATGACAAACATGACGACGGACATCCGAACAGCTGACGGAAAACACCAACGAATTCACGGAAGCATTACAACCGTAGTTTCATGGGGTGGCAAGTCTCACACATTAGAGTTGTTCGTGGTCCCTAATTTACAGCAAGAGCTTTACCTAGGGGTAGATTTTTGGAGATTATTCAAGGTCGCTCCTAACATTATTAACGAACTCGACGTTCCATCGCCGACGGAGGATAGGTCTCCAGTCCAGACACTAACACCAGATCAGGTCCAACGACTGGAGAGCACAAGGATTTTGTTCCCCTCTTTCGCGGTATTGGGATTGGGTAAAACCTACCTCGAGGAGCATATCATCGAGGTTGAAGATGAAAAAATGCCCATCAAACAAAGGCATTATCCAATCTCACCTGCGATACAGAAGCTCTTATATGACGAGTTGGATCGGATGATTTCCTTGGGAGTCATTGAGGAGAGCAATAGCGCCTGGAGTTCTCCAGTTGTATTGGTCCGAAAACCTGGCAAAAACCGTTTGTGTCTGGACTCGAGAAAAGTAAACTCTGTAACGAAAAAGGATGCTTATCCCCTTCCACACATAGAGGGACTATTGAGTAGGCTTCAGAACACTAGGTTCATTTCAGGCATCGACCTTAAGGACGCGTTCTGGCAGATCCCTCTGGAGGGCAAATCAAGAGAGAAGACGGCTTTCACAGTCCCTGGACGACCGTTATACCAGTACACGGTGATGCCGTTCGGCTTGTGCAACGCCGCCCAGAGAATGTGTAGGCTTATGGACAAAGTCATACCCGCTCGTTTGAGAGAGTATGTCTTTGTCTATCTCGATGACCTCTTGGTTTGCTCGCCAGATTTCGATTCCCATATAAGGGCGTTAGAAGAAGTGGCTAGGTGTCTCCGACAAGCGGGGCTTACTATAAATGTCGAGAAGAGCAAATTTTGTTACAGAGAGATAAAGTATCTAGGGTATATCGTTGGCGATGGATGCCTACGAACTGACTCAGACAAGGTATCAGCGGTCGAGAACTTCCCCATCCCAAAAACTCCAAAACAACTTCGTCGATTCTTAGGAATGACAGGGTGGTACCGGCGTTTCATGCCAAATTACGCCACAATGGCCGCCCCAATGACTGACTGCCTTAAGAAACAGAAGACATTCGAAATGACAGACGATGCGCTTAACGCGTTTGAAAAACTTAAGGCGACTTTGGTGTCCGCACCCATACTCACGAATCCCGATTTCAAGAAACGCTTCTACATTCAATGCGATGCATCTTCCTCTGGGGTAGGAAGCGTACTCTTTCAGATGGATGGTGAAGAGAATGAGCGACCGATAGCATTTATGTCCCAGAAGCTGAATTCCGCACAGCGAAATTACAGTGTAACGGAACTTGAGTGCTATGCGGCCGTCCTTTCCGTTAAAAAGTTCAGAGCCTATGTCGAAGGACTGCCTTTCACTATCATCACAGATCATGCGAGTCTAAAGTGGTTGATGACCCAAAAGGATCTCTCTGGACGATTGGCCAGATGGAGTCTTAAACTCCAGGGCTTCGACTTCATGATCGAGCATAGGAAAGGCACCCAAAACGTAGTCCCTGACACTTTGTCACGTGTCCATATGGAAGAACTCCTTCCCGAGAGTGAGATGCTACAGGTTGACCTTAATTCACCATACTTTTCCTCCGAGGAGTATGATGAGTTGAGAAAAACCATAAAAGACCGACAAAACGAACTTCCAGACGTTTGCGTTTCTGACGGATTCGTATACAAACGCACTGACATACGAACTGGAGACTTGGTTCAGGAAGACAGAGTCTGGAAACTCTGGATCCCTAAAGAGTTGCGGGGAAATTTAGTGGAAGCAGCTCATAGTCACCCGTCATCAGGACATGGTGGCATCCATAAAACATTAGCAAAGCTAAGGCAACTTTACTTCTGGCCAGGTATGGCTACCGAAGTCCAAAACTTCGTTAAAAGCTGTGATATCTGTAAGTGCAATAAGCCCTTAAATGTGATATCTCGACCGCCGATGGGACAACAGACTATAACGGAGCGGCCTTTCCAACGACTTTACATCGACTTCCTAGGACCATACCCACGAACAAAAAACGGACATACACACATTTTCATAGTATTAGATCACCTTAGTAAGTTTGTGTTTTTAAAAACGATTAGAAAAGCAACGGCAGCTGAGGTAGTGAAATACTTAGAAGAAAGCGTATTCCATATCTTTGGTGTCCCAGAATATATCCATTCAGATAATGGAAAACAATTTGTATCTGAAATGTTCGCAAACCTTTTGCAAAAGTACGGAGTCAGGCATGTTCGCACCGCGTTCTACTCTCCTCAAGCAAATGCGTCAGAACGTGTGAACCGATCCGTGTTGTATAAGATAAGGTCCTACCTTAAAGAAGATCAACGGGATTGGGACAAACACGTGAGTGACGCAGCATTTTCTTTAAGGAGTGTAGTACACGATGCGATCAGGTTTGAACCATACTATGCGGTGTTTGGGGCACACATGATACAACATGCTGGATCTTACGCAATTCTTCGACGAATGGGAAACATCAAAGATATGGATGCACAAATAATTGACAAAAACGACAAACTGGAGATCATCCGAAGCAAGATTCTTGACAACTTAGGGCTTGCACATGAAAAAACAACGAAGGCTTACAACACCAGAAGTAGAACCGTGCAATATAAAGTAGGACAATTAGTATATAGACGATGCTTTAAGCAGAGTAATCTTATAGACAAATATAATGCTAAATTAGGACCAAAGTTCATCAAATCAATAGTATTGAAAGTGATAGGTAATTCCATGTATGAACTTGGAAACCAGAACGGCGACAAAGCAGGGGTATATCACGCAAAAGATATACACGCATAGGATAACCTTGACGCACTCATGCTAGTCGTTGCTTACTGTGATATTAGGGTTAAGTATCTATGTTTGTATGAATGTACCTATTTATTTCTTATTTATTTAATTTGTGTCCTTATTTAATCTTAGGTTTAAGTATGTATTTATTTTAGTAGCATAGTTATCTATTTAATTGTTATTTATTTTTCTGTTAGGTATTTACGTAAATAGTTTTAAATACTAATCCCCTATCTACTCGTGACGTCGTTAACACCCCAACGCTTACTGTGATATTAAAAGCAGGGTAACTAACCTGTAACTAACCTATAACTAACCTATAACTAACCTATAACTAACTTATAACTAATCTATAACTAACTTATAACTAATCTATAACTAACTTATAACTAACTCATAACTAACTTATAACTAATTCATAACTTAATGTATATCGTAAGTGTACCATAAATATATACACATAAGACACTCAAAACAACAAGCAAAAACTCACGCAAAAACTTGTTAAAGTTGAGATGATCAGCAGCCAAATCCCAATATTAGCCCGGCTTGAATTCAGGGCGTGGGCCCTTGCCACACGATTGGAACATTACAGGGTCGTGCCTCAAACATGTATCCGCATTCTCCAAATATCCGCGAGGGCTGCATTTCGGTGGAAACTACCCCACTTTTACAATGGCACCTGAACCTCTTTTCTTACGAGGCCGGTAGCGTCACGACCACTCCGCGACCGTCGTCGAGCCTGTTACGTGGCCAGGTGCACGCAATTTCGGCAGCACCGACAGACTCCTCCATAAATGTACCTGAAAAAAATTGGACACGATAAATGTTTGCAATAACCTTGAATGCATACATACCTCTTGCAAAATGTAAACAAACATTTGCCTGCTGTGGTATGTGCATAAATCTCCATCCCTGTTACACACCCAGCAGGCAAAACACTTCCCTCCGATGTCCCATGTAGTTATCCTTCCTATAAATAATAATTAATAATTTAATACCCAGTAGATAATTATTAACAACCAAAATAACTTACCTTGTCCTCAACTCCTAACTTTCGTGTCGTCCACCTCGTCAAATATAATTGTTTTGACGTTTAAAAGAAATGTGCTTACCTGTCATGTATGTCAACTTGCGTACTAATAAGCTGTATGTAGGTGGTGGTATTAGGTAAATTTATAATTTTGATAAGGTAGATCAGGGTAGATGGTAGAAAGCTTTAATAGGTTAGGTAAAAAGATTAGATAGTTGCGATAATAGGATAAGAATGATAGTATAGTTTTAGTAATTAGGATTAACCGACGACTCAACATGACAATTACTAAAACAAGAACAAATCACTCAAACAAACGGACAAAATAAAAAAAATTAATCAAATGATAGGAGAGAGAAAGAAAATGATAGGATGGAAAATGGTTTATTAATAAAACGAGACATATAAAAAAAAGGGAAAGAAGGAGTATATTGCTAAATCAAGTAATTAGACAAAGGAAGGGGAAAAACCACACAAAGAAGCATTCGCGAGAAGGCCCACACAATCATTTACCGAATAAGACAGTGTACATGTACACGCAAGTTTAATTTTGTTGTGCGGGATATTCAAATCCGAAAAATTCAAAATTTACAACACCATTCTGGTGAAGCAGTTTTTTTTAATTGTTCGGAGTAAGTTTTCAAAAAAAAAAAAAAAACAAGAAATCCAAACAAATATATTGAAAAAAAAAAAACCAATTGTGGCTATTGTAGGTCTATCTATTCATTGTGAGAGTTGGTGGGTGAAATAGGAGACAAAGCAAGTATACGCCAGGCTCTGCCACATAAAGGTAGTTCTTTCTACATTTATTTAAAAACTGATAATTTTACAAATCCTTTTGACATAGGCTTTGTGGACAGTTGAACTGCTTCCTACCCGCGGAAATTGTGCGTCTCCGCACTAGAAATCCCTGGGTGCGTCGACTGGTAGTCGTGAGCGTTGGTTCCGTTGGACCGAGCCGTTGCTGCAAGCGGCCAAACGGTCTCCAAGAAGCGGAAAAGCAGCCACCAACGGATTGCTTCGATCACAAAGACAGTGAATAGTGAAAAGACAATTAGTGACAAAATACAAGACAATTACAAATACATAACATATATTAGTGAAGTGTGCCCAAGGCGAAGAAGAGGTGCTCATTGGGACCCTCTATAAGCAAAAGCAGCAGTTCCAGGAAGAAGGAGTTTTTTTTGTGTTAAATAGTGTGCCTGTAAATTATAGATTATATTAGCTTTGCGTTTTTTTATTTGAATTGTAGTTTTAAGTAAGGTTAGGAATTATTTTTTTTATATACATACTGTGCTAAGCATTTTTTTTTTTGTGTGCGCCTATATGCCGAATTGGCTTCGTTGCAGAGTCTCCTTCACGTGCTGCCGGCAGGACTTCGGGGGACTGTACTCACGTAAGTTTTAGTAATTTAAGTTTTTTTGAACCAATATTTTCTTTTTCCTTTTTATAGTGTTTAGTGCAGTTTTGCTGTAATTTTTTTTTATTTTTCTTTCTTTTTTTTTGAATTTTTATTAAATTTCTTTTCTTTTTAGCTTTAAGTATTAAATTAAGTTAGGGTATTTTTAATTAAATAAAAGTGGCACTCAAAGTATGAAATTAGCGGGGTTGGTATTTTTTTTGCGGGTAAATCTTCTTCGTTGAGATGATTTGTTAAATCTTTAACGCGAACGGTGTGTGTGTTCATGGGAAGGCCGTCCTTTTCAGATCGACGATGACATAACGCGACGTGACGACTCGTACATATACGTACTAGTTTTGACTGGGGAGTAAACTTCAGGGGCTATCACTCACAATACGGCCAGGGTGATAGCAATCGGTAGTGTCGTGGGATGGCCATCTCTTGCCAACAACACCAGGCGTGTTTCGAAGGTCATAGCGAACCTTCCACTGGTGAGAAAGAATCTGGGATCGAATATTGCGGTTAGGGTTTTCGCGGATTTAGTCTACGTTTAGTCACGCGAAGTGTTCCCAGATTTCTCACCGATGGAGGCATCGGTCATGAGTGGTGCTTTTTCCTTTTCATCTCTACTTTCCTATCTCTAGAGGTCCGTCCGTTGTCAACGTAACGTAGCTTCCTTCTTCTTTTTTTTGTCTTTTTTTATATTTTGGCACGAACAAAATGTTTGTCGAGCAGGTGGTGTGTGGTGAGCGGGCAAGAACTACCCCGTCCGACGAGCTTAGCTGAGCAACCACAAGCGTGCCATGCCCTCCTCACCTCCACTAAAGATGCCCCTGTGGCCCGACCCTGACTCACAACAGATGTTCTGTGATGTCGTTCACCGTTGGTTGGTTTGGGATCATTGTTGAATAACGGGAGTGTTTGCTGTTCTCCCACGGCCTGTTGTTGACGGTGACGTCGTTCAATATCCCAAATCGGTTCTCATCTTTTTGGGGTATGGATTTTGTGGTGTTATTTTTAGCGGTAAGATGTCCTTCTTGGCCCATGGTGTTGTTTTCGGGGAACTGTCCGTAGTTTGGTTGGATTTCGCTTGTTGAAGCTTCATCCGACAGGCTTTCGTTGTTCGAAGTGCTATTTTTTTTTATTAGCTGGTGTGCTGCATCCAATATTTTTGGGTTTAAGTTAATGCGTTTGGGAGCATTTTTGTCTTCGTTGAGTGGTTTTCTCTTGGAGATGTTGATCATTTTGCAAATGATGTGGCCTCACTACCATGTCACGCAGTGAAAACCACGTGACTGCAGTTGAGGTCCGATTAAAAAAAAGAAAAATCTTTATTATATCGATTTGTATCGAATTCGTTCACTTTGTGAAACTTTAATCACAATAACACTTTTGTCAGAGTTACTTATTTTAAGCACTATCACCATTTGGTGACTATATGTAAATTGTAAAAAAGTTCTTTGTTCACGACTAACTGTTTTTTAGGCGTCTGGATTGACTTTTTTTTCACTTATTCGGCTTGTATTGCGCAAGTCTACTCACGGCCAATGATCAAACGAGAATCGTCCGACACAATGATTGTTTTGACGTTTGACGTCTCAAAAGTTTTGTGAAAGTTTCTTTCACAATTTTGGGAACTTGAAGAAGTGTTAAGGAAAAAGATGCTTATGGCAGAAGAACAGCAATGTGAACTGCAGTTCTGCAGAACTCACCAGCGTCAAACCGATGGTAAATACAAAGTCCAACTGCCGTTTAAGGAAGGAAGACGTCCGGCACTTGGATTTTCCCAAAAAGCAGCTCGTGTAAGATTGTATCAGTTGGAGAAAAAGTTCCGATTAAATGCAGGATTCTACTTTCAATATAAAAATGTATTGGAAGAATATAAGGAGCTAGGACACATGACTCCACTAGACACATCTGTATTACCAGAGAATCATTATTTTGTACCACATCACGCCGTAATAAAGGAATCAAGTTCCACGACAAAGATGCGCATTGTCTTTGATGCATCGTGCAGGACCTCAGATGAAACATCTCTTAATGACCATTTGTTGGTTGGCCCTATGTTACAAGCTGACATCATCGATCACATCGCGCGTTTCAGGAAACACAAAGTTGCGTTCATAGCGGACATTAATAAAATGTATAGGCAGATTTGGGTTCCTCAAGAAGATTCTGTTTATCAGCTCATCCTGTGGAGAGATGGCGACGGTGAAGAGCTAAAAATATACAGTCTAAACACTGTCACATTTGGCACCACCGCAGCACCATATTTAGCAGTGCGTACACTGCAACAACTAGCAGTAGATGAAAGAGACGATTACCCAATTGCATAACGGATCGCGACAGAAAACTTTTATGTGGACGACGTTATACACGGAGCAGACTCGGAAGATGGAGCCCTCGAGATGCAGAGACAACTTACTGCAATGTTAAGAAGTGAAGGATTTCCGTTAAGGAAATGGGCCAGCAATAGTGAGAAGTTCTTGACAGCCATTCCAGTCGAGGATCGAGAAGTGCAGCTTCCACTCGCGTTTGATGAAGGAAACGCAATCAAAACATTAGGAATCCGGTGGCATCCTGGGAAAGATGTATTCACATTTAAAATTTGCGTACAGGACTCGAAATCGAACACAAAGCGAATTATATTATCTGACATCGCTCGCCTATACGATCCGATGGGATTGGGTTGGATTTCTCCTTGCGTTATAATCGGTAAGGTGATTATGCAAGACATCTGGAAGGAGGGTCAGACTTGGGATAGTGAACTCACCCCTGCCATTATTTCGTCATGGCAAAGTTTAAAGGGCGAGCTGAATGCCCTCAACGCGCTTGAAATTCCTCGATGGATTCAAATTACCAGCAGCTCAGATGTTCAAGTCCACGGATTTTGTTTCAAAAGACAACCCAGCAGATGCAGCTTCGAGAGGACTGTATCCCAAGGATCTCCTCAACCATAAGCAATGGTGGTATGGACCAGAGTTTTTAAAATCATTCGACGAAAACTGTCATCAGCCATTCACTGTTCAAAGCACGGAGCTTGAAATGAAAACAGCTGAACGTTCAAAACTCAAAAATGAAATTATAAGAAAAGAGTATCCCCTAACGACTATTTTCCAAATTTGCTTTCATCACACCATGTGTGAACCGAATATTCTTCTTTTAAGATTTTCTTCTTTACAGCGATTAGTTAGAGCTACAGCATATTGGCTGCGCTTCATCACCAATGCTCGTAAACCATCTACTGGCTTATCAGGACCGCTGTCCGTACCAGAAATTACAGCTGCCCGAATGCGATTGATTACCATCGTGCAGCAAGAATTTTTCGCTGAAGAAATTTCCAAACTACAAAAAGGTGAAACGGTATCCAAAGGCAGTAAATTAGCAAGGTTGTCACCCATGATTGACGAAAATGGAATAGTTCGAGTCGGCGGACGATTGGAAAATGCAGATCTTCCGTATTCACAACGTCATCCAATTATTTTACCGTCGCAGAATGTTTTAGCAAAGCTTATTGTTCATGATGTTCATATGAGGTCCCTGCATGGGGGTCAGCAACTCATGATGGCAACTCTTCGCACAGAATTTTGGATTTTTCAACTCAAATCCAATGTTTGCAGTTGCATCCATAAGTGCCTCAAATGTTTTAGGCACAAAGCTACGGTAATGCAACAACAAATGGGAAATTTACCAGCCCCCCGAGTTAACGAGGCTCGTCCTTTCAAAACATCTGGTGTCGACTATGCCGGTTCCGTACAGTTAAAAGCATGGAAGGGTCGGTGCAACAGAATCACCAAAGCTTACATTGCAATCTTCGTTTGCTTCTGTACAAAAGCAGTGCACCTGGAGCTTGTGAGCGATTGTAGTACATCTGCGTTTCTTGCAGCCTTCAAACGATTTACCGCACGCCGTGGGATCTATTCAAACCTGTACAGTGATTGCGGCACAAATTTCCAAGGAGCTGCCAGAATCATTGATTTAGACAATGCCAAACTGCAAAAATAATCGACAGAAGGCATCGCAAAGCAACTCCAAGCTAATGGGACTATGTGGCACTTTAACCCCTCAGCTGCTCCACATTTTGGGGGTTTATGGGAAGCAGGCGTCAAGTCCATGAAGCTGCATTTGAAACGAATAATCGGCCACTACACACTTACATATGAAGAATATGTGACCGTACTAACACAAGTAGAAGCTTGTTTAAATTCTATACCTCTTTGTCCGGTTAGCGAAGATCCAGAGGATTTATCGATCTTGACGCCAGGCCATTTTTTAATCGGTACATCATTCAACACTGCGCACGAAAGTAACCTAACCGACATCAAGTCAACCCATTTGGACAGATGGCAACTTCTTCAAAAACTTCACCAAGATTTCTGGAAAAAATGGAAGTCCGAATACCTTGTTCGACTTCAACAACGCTCAAAATGGTTAACCATGAATCCAGATATTAAAGTAGGACAACTTGTACTTCTACCTGAAGAACAAACACCTCCTACACTTTGGCGGCTTGGTAGGATAGTTGAAACTCATCTTGGATCTGATGGAAAATACGTGTAGTCACTATAAAGACAGCAACATCGAGCCCAAAACGTCCAATCGCTAAACTTTGTTTGATTCAATAATAATTACTAACTCATAATTCTTAATCATATCTAATCGCCATTTATAACCTAATATTGCCACACACCATTCATCCCACCCTCTTTATTTTTCATGTAACCCACATATGCATGCATCTCATCGAGTGCATAGTCAGTGGAAACATCTCGCAACATACACTGCGTTTCACTTGAATAGCACACTCCAATTTTTTGTTTCTATTTGCTTATCTACCAAGATTCATTGACTCAACTGTACTTGTTGTTGTACTATTTTGTTCGTCTTCCTATCCACATGCTCTGCGACAAAATTGAAGCTCTGAAAGTTGACCGTTACATTTTTGTGCTCATCTCTTTTCACTTGCTTCAAATTCTTTTGCATTTTTTGTTTCACTTGAATAGCACATTTGCGTTTATGTTTTATTTACTTCGTGCAGATCGTCGGGAAATTAAAGTAAAAAAATATTTTGAATATTTTGAATATATTTTAGTAATATTCTTACATAATGGGTCGTGGTAAAGCCTTAACAAACGATGAACAAATTAAAATAAAACTTATCGAGAATGTGACCTCTCTGTGTCTGAAATAGCAAAAAAAATTTAAAGAAGTAGAAAAGTCGTATCTAATTTTATTCAGAACAGCTCAAATTATGGAAAAAATATGAAAGGTCGTGTAATAGTGTACTTTCCGATGCAGATAAGCGATCTATATTGCGCGAGGCTTCCAATTCACATAACTCTATTGACAAAATACGAGCAAAAGCTGGAGTAAATGCAAGTAAAACTACTGTGTGGAGGGTGATTTCAAAATCCAAACATCTTAAGCACCTAAAACTGAAGAAAAAACCACCACTTACCCCTCAACGTAAAGAAGCTCGGCTTAGTTTCTGTAGAAACTATATGTCATGGAACAGAGAGTGGCAGCGCGTTGTGTTCTCTGATGAAAAAAAATTTAATTTCGAGGGCCCTGACGGGTATAATTATTACTTTCACGATTTAAGAAAGGAGACCCATCAATTGGAGCGTCTACACAGCAGAGTCGGAGGGGTTATGGTCTGGGGAGCCATATCCTATTTTGGTACATGCGAGCTCCAATTTTTGACTCCCAAGATGAACGCGCAATCATACAAAGGAGTTCTGGAAAAGGCTTTTCCCCCACTAGAAAGTCTTTTCGGAAATTTGTCGTGGACTTTCCAACAGGACAATGCCCCAATTCATACAGCCCGTGTTGTCAAATCATGGATCGAGTCAAAAAATGTCAAACTCTTAAACTGGCCTCCATACTCGCCGGACCTTAACATTATCGAAAATGTTTGGGGGTGGTTGGCCAGAAAAGTTTATGAATCGGGAAGACAGTTTTCTACCAAGGCTGAGCTAATTCAGGCTATTCAGGAAGCATGGGCTTTAGTTTCGCTTGACTATATTAAAAAGCTTTATGATTCCTTACCAAATAGGATTTATGAAGTTATTCTAAACAAGGGAGGTTCTACCCATTTTTGAATTAATTAATACTTTGTATAATAACCCAATAAAAGTTGTTTAAGATCAATAAAATAATATTTACTATAGTTTAAAACAAAGTGTGCTATTCAAATGAAACAAAATGTAAGCACTATTTTTAGGTTATTTAGTTTTTAAGCCCTGTAACTTGAAAAATGCTCATACATTTTTGTTTCGTTATTGCTAATAAAAACTGAATACTTTAAATATAAATTCAAGCCATAAAATATACTCTTTACTTTCATTTGTTTAATAGCTATTATGAAATTAAATTAGCCTTGCCAAGTGTGCTATTTAAGTGAAACGTACATCTTTAATCATGAGCGGAGAACCAACATAATAAGAGGGATTTAATATACGTTACAATTAACCTTCGCCGAAAACGTCATCTCCCATCGAATTTGTCTTCCTGTGGCCCGGCAGGATGTTGCAGCGCAACAATGCATTTAAATTCAAATTTGCGAAAAGCAAAACGCATTGAATGCAAAACTGCAAAAACCGTCGGCAAAAACGCATTTTTATTTTTTGTCAATGTCACCAACAAATAAGAGACAAAAACCATGCAACAACAACAAACGAACAAGAACAATACGCACAGCAGCTTCCCGGAGAGAAAGCACAATAGTGTGGGTGACAAGGTGGAGAAACCATATAGAAAAAATTCTATGTTTTTCATACGATCATCACGTACTTTCTAGCACCGACACAACAGCATCACAGAACACCGCCACGGAAGTGTGGGTGACCGACTCAACACTATGTTACGAAGAGTGCATGCAATGTTGTTGGTAGAGTTAGCACGCTAACAAATGTGCCAATATTTTGTATGTAGGATCGTACGGAAGCCGCTAAGCAGATCAATCCAAGTAGCAGTTCCAGTTCCGCAATTTAAAAGTCAACGAACTTTGAAGTTGGTCAAGGGCAGCAGAAGATGAGGTTTCATGTTAACTATGAGACACAGAATGTAACATTCCAATTTGTAAAGTGCAAAGAGTCAGTCGGCAATAATAAACTAGAAAAATTCTTAATCCATACCACGGTTTCAGTCGTTTTATTTCAGATCAATTTTAGATTTCTTTTGAATCCGCAATTTTAGCGTGCACTTAGTAAAAAGTGCAGCATTTAGCTAGTGTCCGTGCGATACAGTGGCGTTTTTCCCGCTTTGAACATGTTTCCAAAATTATTTGAGCCGTTGAAGTCCTATTTTTTTTTAAACAAATTCTTGAAGACAAAAAGTCAGAGTTGTGGTGGATGTTTCTTCATAACCAATCTTCCTTGTTCCACCTTTCAACTTTGCTGGTCTAGAGGGATAAGGAGACAATAATAGAAATTCATGAACAGATTTCAAGTTTAAAGTTTAAATTTTAAGAAAGACTGACAGTTCAATTCATTTTAATTTCTTTGCGACCTTTGAGACAAACTTTAAAAAGTTTAGAAGAACGCGGTTCAATTCAAAAAATTAAATTCAAATTAAAAAATCCATTGAGTGGGAAAATGTTCAAGACGGATTCGCCTATTATATCTGAAACTGATTTTTAATTTTAAGGAATGGATTATAACATTTCTATTGATTTGGGGTTGGTTAATGTTTTTAAATTATTTAGTTCAAATGACATCCAACACACAAATCTTCTATAGATTGTGAAATATTTATTGAGTCCTCCGGTTATGTACGTATTTGTTTTATAATTCATAAATTATGAACTCAGGCAAAAACTCAAATGCAAGTGCAGACAATAAAGTCTGTTATTTTATTGATAACATTTTTTTGCAACTCCTATGATCTCTTTTATTAACATTTAAAAACAACAGCGAAATTTTAAAGAGATTTTACACCTCAGAATCGATTGGTTCGATTGTTTTTCAATTTCAGTGTATTGGGTTATTCAAGTTATTACCCAAATAATGCCGGGCCGAAGATAGTCATCTATAGTGTGGGCAGTTTTCCATTACTTAGTTGAAGAAAGAGTTATTTGCAAATTTTCTGGTACAAATTTTCGGGTAAAACAAGTACCTTGATGGCACATATTACAAAATTAAAATATTTCAAATATATCTTTTTTCAAACCGAACTTTTCAACTCGACAATTGAGATAATCTCGGTTTGGCACATCACTAATGAAGAAAACTGATTTAAAAAAAAGTTTTTCATACGAAAATTATAATTAAAATGTACCGACGCACCAACAGGAAGAGTTTAGAGAAAAATATTATTAGTTGGACTAGCTTAAAAAAAAGTGGAATCTTTAAAGTTTAAATGTTTTTAACTCATTTTGAAACAAAAAATAAAGAAAACAAAAAAGGTGATATGGATATCAGAAATGTAGGTAGCGTATGCAAACATTTACCTAGCACAAAAGAAAAGTATATACTTTCTACAAATACCAATCGTTTATGTGGGAAACGCTCACAAAAAGTGGGCGTGAGTCGAAATGATATATTGACGAAATGCATTTCAGATTATTTTGAAGTATGTATTTGCATTAATTTTTGTTCGAATTTTTTTTTTTGCCGAATAGTTTTTTTTCAATAAGACACACACAAAATGTATATGGACGAAATATAGACAATGACAGTCTTGATCAGGAAAGACCTTTATTTATAAACATACACGCAAAGTATTAAAGCAATTACAACTGCATCAAGTATCAAGATTATATGTACCTACACATTTAAAGATTGCGCTTTTCAACTTTTTTTGCAGTGAAATTATATTTTCATTTTTGAAATGCGTCTATATCAATCACATTTTGCTGGTTTAATGGTTTTTGTAAGAAAACTTTACCGAAAAGTGGGCGTGTGTTAAAATGATCTGTAGACGATGTTTACATTTTTTATATTATCATAACTAATGATTTGTTTAATTTATTACCTGTTTATAAATTTATAATAATAATAATAATAATAGATATTGAGGTTGTCTAAATATGTTGTGAAGAACTTGTTTCAAAGTTCTCTATGATTTAGCTAAGAACTACGTTTTTATAAAAACCAAGCGGATTTTGAAAAATTTTACATATTACAAATTTTACACTTTTTATTATCGTAGCTCGAAATTAGAGGCGTGAAAACTGGTGACCTACAGACTGACGGGGACAGAGAGACATATTTTTGTGCTATATCTACCTAAATTATTTCTCTATATTACAAACTATGTATCAAAACTAATATTCCCCTCTAAGATAGGGTATAATAAATGGTTTCCGATAGCAGCTTATTTTTCTGAGTGCATGTTGCTTAATCAAAAATTCGATTTTCAGTGACATGTTCAAACATTTTTTTACATTTTAATGGGTTTCATATATCTTGTTAACCGCTTTATAAATTTCAATGATAATTGGCATGATAATAGAGTGGATATTGCTCTATAAGATAGTGGTTGCTACTTTTGAGAAAAAAAAAGTTAAGTTCATGTAAATGGTAGACTGTATTTGAAAGCTTTATAACTCGTGAAGCGTTTTACCGATTTCATCACAAATCCGCTGATTCGACGCTGGATAAAACCAGAAATGTATTCTATTTAGTTGTCAATCCAAATTGAAAGCCTCCCACCTTTGGGAGACCCTATACAATTAAAATACATTTTCCATTTTAATAATTATAATTGGTTTATTTCTTGTCACTTATTAATGTAACTGTGACTATTCACAATTTTATTTTAAATATTTTTTTGATTTCTTTGTTAAATAAAAATCTTACAAAATAAAAAAAATACGAAAGTGTCATAGAGTCTTAAATTAATAATTTTATCTCAATAATTGATTTTATAAATTATATATGTATATGTGAGTTATTTTAACTTTTATATATCCTTAGTCTCTACAACCCTTATGTATTAAATGATTTTCTACCTTCATTGTAAATATTGGAGTATTTGTTCAAGGCACTAGCAAACGAGAGGACATTACCAAAAATTGGAACATCAATTCTGGGCAGTTAATTGCAATTAAGGAATAAAAAAATATTTAAAATAACTAACTGAATTTAGCAAGTAGGTTGCACAATTTTGCGTGTAATCATGTGTTCACTTGTTGCGTCACACTGTACGCATTATTACAGCGAAATTTGTCATTATATGTACCTATCATATTATAAGGACAAGTATATTGTTTATTGTAATAAAATAACATAATTCCTATAATATCCTTAAAAAACAACAATCAAGATTTTGCAACTAGATAGAACTACTAAAAATCTGGATCATAATCCCTTTGATATCTCGATCTGGGAGGATGGTTGTATGTGTACATTTGGTGTACGTCGGCAAACGCATCGGGAGGATACTGCTGTTCACCCTTGCCATGAGGTGTGTAATTGTGTGAGTCGTAATAGTAGTCACCGTGCCGAGTGGAACGCCAACTGTCGTAAATATTTGACCCACTACTGCCATGCATTGAATTTGTGAAGCGCTGGAAAGAAAGATAAAGTATTAGTGGATAAAATATTTATTGCGAAAGGGTAAATTTAGGCAAAACTTTGTGCAGAAAAATAAAATACTCTCTGTTTGTGTTTAAAAAAATAATTGTAAGCCAAGTACATCAAGAAATCTATAACCTATAGGTGTTCCACCTACATTAATCCTTATACGTTTGGATACAACTTTGATTTAGTAAGATACATTTTCTACATAGTGTCCGCTATCGATAGAGCGTTCACGGTCTGTCGTTGAAAACAATTACGTCCTAAGAAATGTTTGTTGTAACAACCATTTCACACATCCCCGGCAGCCGACTAACCGGTACTGGTTGCAAGGTCGTTGGGAATACATTTTTATGAACGCGTTCACACCTGCAAACCGAAACCGTCCCCGGTTAACTGGTAGCCGTCTGCCGGAATGTTGCTGGGTTTGCTGTCTGCCACCGCCAGATGCCGAAACCGGGTTCTCAAGTCTGTGGACAAGATAGGAGTTTGATTTTTTTGGTGAAAATTGTTGTCTTTTTGTGATTTATGTATACGTATATACTTTTTTTTAATGGATGTTGACATCGAACAATTGATTAGCTTGGTTGAAACAAGGCCTGTGATTTGGGACAAAAGCTTACAAGCATCTAAAGACCGAAAAGCCAAAAAAAATTATGGGAAGAAATTTTTAAAGAATTAAATAATGGTCGACCGACTCAACGATATGAAAACTTAAAACATACGGTCGATCGCCACGAATGGAACAAAATTCACATTAATAACCTGCTCTCTGCCAACTGACGAATGTGTGCGAAAAACATGCTTATTTTTGAAAAAAAAACCGTCTGACAGGGCCGGTAACCAGTAGCCGGTTAAGTTTGAAATGACTCTAAGGCTACAGTCAGTGCTTACTTACTGATTTTAGTGGTGCAATAGTTCGTTGTAAACGAAATCCTTATTAATTATTGTTTTGACAGAACTACTTTTACAGAATATTAAACGCTGATGAGAACCCGATTTCAGACAGCGCTGACAAGGACAGCAAAAACTTTATCCCATTCGAATTAAATCAGGAAATCTCAGCACTACGGTCATTGAAATCTGATTGGCGTCTAACAGTGTCATTTCAAATCAAGTCATCATTGTAGAAACAAAAAAAAAACAAGAAGTCGAAATCGTTTCTTGCCATCTATTCTTCGTTTGAAAGCCATTTACGGTATAGTCTGGAGCAACTAGTTATAATTCCTTAATATCTCCTTTAAACACTTTTCCAAAATACTTAACCGTTTCACAAAAAATAACGTTTTTCAAAAAAATTGTTCGAACAGCACTATAATATATGCATTGTCATTTGATTTCTTCAACAACTTTATTAGACAATAAATTGAAGCGTATGTGGGACGTCATTGTAATCGATGATCTTACATGAAAATGAACATGCTGTTCTTTTAACTTGCAGAACTCTAAAAAAATATTGCTGAGAAATAGATTACTTTCAAACGATGAAATCATAGAAGAAATAAATGCCTTTTTTGATGATTGTTAGTAGAAAACAGAAAAGGAGTAAATTGTGCGAAAGGGGTTTGCAAATCGGATTGTATCGCTCTTAGAGGATTATATTGATAAATAAATTCTATAACAATTGCGTTTTACTTTTTAGAAGGAGGATATTTGAATGACATTAAATCTTCGGCACCAAGGATAGGGAACAACAAATAAATGGCCATGTTCCGGATTTCAGAATACAACTGAAAGATAAGGTAGGGTGATGTGGAACGGAATATCTTACTGAATGTTAAAGTAAATGTCAGACTATGTTAACCATTATTTTTCTATTATATATTATTCCATATTAACAGACAATAACTTTTATCTACTCAGAATAATTAAACACTTTTATGACAGGTTGAGCCAAGTCAACTGATTCACTCATATCTTAGTGCTCATGCGAACACTTTTATTTTGTTTCGGCAGTCATTTCCACTTCCATGTCAAGTGACTAAAATGGTAGATTGACCAATAAGAACTGAACTTCACCAACGTTAACTTTCTAAATCTGTAACCCGAATAACTATCCCATCCAATTCTTAAAATGAATGTACCCACCAAAATGTGGGAGGTGCTTAAGACTGTATGGGGATGAAATATAGAAAAGGGTATACGATCAGTTTTTATCAAAACTATTAAAATGTCCTATTGACAAAATGTTCACGTTAACATAATTCCTTAAATTTTACAAAAAACCGTTTTTAAATAAAATGCCCACAAGAAGTGGGTGTAATATAAGTATTAAGATTGTCTTAATATGTTATTTAGATTTTTTTCAAAATTCCCAACCGTTTAACCAAAAATAAAATTTTTCTAAAAAGTAGGCGGACTTAAATTACACACTTGTCCTGTAGCAATTCACAATATATACCAAATTTCCTTCTCCTAGCTTAAAAATGTAAGGCCTAAAAATTGGTGACAGATGGATGCAAAGAAAGACATGGCTCAATCGACACAGCCTGCGATTTCAAGTCGATCCATATACTTTGAGGTATATCTACCTAAATTATTTCTCTATTCCTCAAAATATGTATCAAAATTAATATATTCCAATGGGATAGCATATAAACACAACAACATTTTGGATTATTTACCTTTGGTTTGATTGGCTGCTTAGTGTCATTCCAAGCGTCGTCAATATTGTAAAAGTCGTCGACTCCAAAGTTATCTGACCCACCCATGTGATTCACCTTAAGGTCGTTCATCATATCCGCTGTGAGAGGAATCGGTGTCTTCTTGGCACGTTTCTGTCGATTTAGTAACTGAAACGAATAATTTTTTTTTGATAGTACATAATCCTTTTTTAAATGTTTGTTAAATACTCACCACAGTGACTCCAAATATTACAACAAAACACAATGAACCGACTCCAATGACAATCAGTACAATAGCCCAATGCGGTATAATGGCATCGTCCTCGGCAAACTCAACCGTTGGTGAGAAAGATTTTGGTATAACTGAAAGGTAGACACATCATAGACAAATTTGACGATTTAACTCAAATTTACCATTCTATACTCACCGATGAAATCAGTTGATGTTGGGTCCACGACAAACCTACCCATCAAATATGTCTCCTTGACTAGTTTCTCACCTCTACCCTCCTTAAAATGTTCATCATCATCACTGTCAGTTTCATTTTCCACTTCTGCATGCAACGGTACCACCGGTAGAGGTGGTTGTGTCAAAGCCTGGTGGAAAAGTTTCTTCATTTCTAATGTGTTGACGTCCTGTGTAATGTTGCCAAGCTCGACAAAGTAGTCCACCAATACACTGCCTTTGCTGAAGCTATCAATGCGGACTTTTTTGTACCAATGACTGAGGAGTGGAGCGTTGCTGTAGACTTCGTTAAGCTAGATAGAAGGGAAAGGGTGTTAGTTACTGTAAATATACGTTAGAGCATAAATATATTTAATTGGAACCCAGTTCGAGTGAATCAATTATAATGAATCTTTCACTGAATAAAGAACTTTTAAAAAAGAAACTATTGAATTCAAATTTAAATCAATAGGTACATAGATACCCTTTACCACGCAAGCAACTAACTGAACAAGCTCAGTTTGAACTGAATTCATTTTTTTTAATACGAATTTCAATGGTTCATAAAAGCCACCATTTATACTATTGGTTTATATTTCTTGCGACAACATAAGCTTCTTCTAAGCTCTTGTCAGTTTCATTCAACTTATTACCCTACTGGTAAGTAGGTATTCCCTAAATATTAAACAATATATTAGAACTGCCTCATACCCTGAGTAGAAGCAGAATCGGAATTACGGTAGGCTTTGATATCTTTGCTAAAAATTTAGAAGCAACTGGCTGTTTAATCCAAGAATACAGCAGTTCATAACCAAAGCTTCTAGTGGCCTCTTGCCAATTTTGTTGATCTAAAAACTATATTTAATATTTAATAATTTATGCTCTGCCTTTTACTCTGAACAGAAGCCGAATCGTAAACTAAAAAGCCTTGAATTTATTACAAAGATTTAAACAAAAATACATAACTTTTTTCCATACCTCCATCCTACTATTAGTGACCATTCTGAAATACAATAGATTCTTTATTGGCTCACAAACTAAAAACTTAAAAAATAAAAGATTTCTTAAGTTCAACTCCACCTCTTTACTTCGAGGCAAGTCTTAGAACACGCTTATATTAATTTTAAATCCCTAAGTTTGTACTAAGGGAACTCGGAACGAACCGGTGGTTTGAAAAAAAAAATAAATTCACACATTTAAACGTTTCTTAACCTTTAGTCTTAATCTTTGGTTTTGAATCAGTATCATCAACAAGAACCATTTAAAATGAAACCTTCCCAAAGCTCGACCAAAAATTAATATTCCGTGTTCTTTAATCCCCTATCATCGGTTCTGCGATCTGAATGGAGTGCAACGCAATAATATCCCGGTCTGAACCTAAAAAAATCCAAACTATCCAAAGATCTAACAAAACGAGTAACTATTCTTAAGCCAAAATCAACGACAAACCATAAGAAATTATCTCTTAACAAACCTGAGCCTCCACCTCCCTTGCCAGATTCTTCCATTCGGCAGTATTATGATCCAACAACTCTGGCTTCCACGTGACACCATCGATGATTTTTATCGTTCCGGCTAGATCACAATCACTCTTACAGTGACCCGGCTTAGTCGGTTTTGGAGGTTCTGGAGTCGTAGTTGTCGTCGATGTGGTTGTCGTAGTTGTCGACGTTTGCGGCAGCAATTCAGAAATATCTATAGTAGCTGTTCGAGCTTGTTCTAGAAGTTTTTCGATGGAAATCGGTGTGGTCGAAGGTGTTGGCCAACCTGTGAACTCGGTTGAAGATCGCTGTGGTGGCCCCTTCTTGATAAGGACAGATGGTGGTGTTACTACACCTCCTTCAACTGACTGTGGAGTTGTTAGTCTCTGACCTGGTCGCTTGTGAATACCTTTAGGAAAAACTAATTTAAAACCTGATGAAGCGGTTGTGGTAGTGACAGGAGTTTGTGTTGTGGTAGCATCAGGTGATTTAAATCCTGGGGGCAACAAATCAGCTACATCCTTAAATTCAATTTTCTTCAAAATGGTTTCCTTGTTCTCGTCTTTAGTTGCGGGTTTGAAATCCTTGAGCAATAGCTTAGAAATGTCAATAGCTTCAACCTTTTGTGCCGTGTCTAGCTTGAAGCCCGGTGGTAGGAATTTGCTAATGTCACTAGCGACAGCGATTTTAGCCGGGGCTTTATCTTCAACTGTAGGTTTGTAGCCTGGGGGTAAGAGTTTGCTGATATCTACCGAAATAGCAGTTTTATCTTCAGCTGCTGGTTTGTAACCTGGTGGAAGTAATTTGCTTAGATTGGTATCGACTTTGATAACGGGTTTGCTGGTTGTAGTTGTGAGCTTAAATCCTGGTGGCAAGAATTTAGAGAGGTCATCAATGAATGTAACTGGAGCCCTGGGGGTTGTGACTTTTTCCTTAAAGTCGGCAGGAAGAAGTTTATCCAAGTTATCCTCAAATTTAATTTTTCTCAAAATGTCATCGATCTTTGGAGGTGCTTCGGTTGTAGAATGAGGTCTGTAGCCCTTTGGAAGAAGTCCTGCTAATGCAACATCTTGCGCTGCGTTTGGAGAGTTTTTATAGGAACGACCTATGGTGGAGTTTCGAAGCGGTTTGCGGTTGTCTTCTGAGGAATAAGCGGGCACTGGAGTGGTCGCTTTTGGGAGCTTTTTGTTTTTATATGAAGGTCGTGGTTTGAAACCTGCTGGAAGAAAACTGGTCAGATCGTCTTGTGGTATTTCATCCAAATTGATTTTTGGCTTGGGAGACGTCTTTGGCATGAATTTTCTGATATTTGGGACAAATTTGAAGGAAGTTGTTGTGGTGGTAGCCTGGGTTGTTGTCTCTTCAATTGTTGTAGCCTCAGTGGTGCTGGAAGTGACGTTGAAATCTGGAGGCAGTTCGTTGCTGGACACTGTTTCAATACTCTCATTTGCGGACTGCTGAGGCTTCTTGCGGCTATTCTTGCCGTGTATCTTACGCTCTAGTTCTGACAATGTTTGCTTTGTTTCCTCCTGCTCGATAGCTGGGAAGGGCAGGAATCTTGCCCCATTTATACTTCTACTTGTCTGTATTGATGCAATCACAACGTAACTTTCTGTAGTGTTGTTGACACTTTGTTCCTCAGCAGATTCTTCTCCACCATCTGATTGCGGGAGGTCTTCAACAGTCTCCTTGGCTGGAGTCAGCTTATTTTCTTTATAGATCTGCTCCTCTCTAAACGTTATGGTGCTTGGCGTCACTGGATGTGGTACTGCTGTAGATCCGTTAATGACACTCTTAGTTGTAACGACAGACACCACTTCGCGACCGACGACTTCATTGACTGCGATTATTTGTGTGTTCTCATCAAAATACTCTCCGGATCCGTCACCTCCTGATCCATAGGTGTCCTCATACTCCTCGTCTTCGTCAAATGCTGTGCTGGACTCGTGTAGTGGGGGTTCTGTTGTGACATCAATCTGGGCTGATGGCTCAGTAGTAACTTCCACTGAAGTTTCAGAAACCTTGGTTGTCTGCTCCATGTCCAGGTCAGTTGGGTTGGTCTCTGCCTCTGGTTCAAGCTCGGTCACTGGTTCCGTGGAATTCGTTTCCAACAATTGCATGGGTTGAATGGTTGTTGTAATTGCCTCAACATATTCATACTCATAGTCTGTTGGATTATTCGTGGTCATCTCTTCCGGGTTGTCCTTGGTCGTTTCCGCCACATCGCCATCTTCTTCACCTTCGTCTTCATCCTCATACGAGCCTGGTAGATAGAAATTCGATGTTAAGATCACTGTGTGGTCGTCCTGTGCTTTGTCACTTGTTGCCATAGTGGGTGGCAATACTCCTGATGTGGACAAGGGTGGCTCTACCGAAGAAGACGCAGGCAGAGATGCGCCCGACTCGTGCAGACTAAGCTTTTCAAAAATTTCACCCTTTGGTCTGGAACTTACATGATTCTGCTCACGAATGTCCTCGCCAAGAGAGCCATCCTCCTCAGATTCCTCAATATCCTCATCCTCACCTTCCTCCTGACTCATGGTGTTGATGGGAACGCTCTTATCGCTGCCGTTGTGATTGACCGTGATTCGCCCACCAAAAGGTCGATTGATCTCACGACTTATGAACACGGGACGACGTGGTTGAAAGAGTGTCCTATTCACTGACGTTGGTGCAGCGGGTAGCCTCACTTTAGATGAGGATGGCGCAGTGGATGATTGACGGAGCTCTGTCGATGTCGACGGTGGTGACCTTGCCGAACCAAATCGATTGTATCGTGATGATTTCGATATTGGAGCTGACGTGGTCGTCGTAGTGGAAGTCTTAGCCGAACTTGGCTGAAATCGGGTGCGCGTATTGCGGAATGGTAATTGCTGCCGCACCGGAGTAGGCAACTCTTCATCGAAGCTCGATGTCGGTGGTTTTGTCTGTTGCTGCCGACTGTATGTGTTGGTATTGCTGGCATATGGACGGATTCTGTTGAATGCGCTGCTGGAGCCACCATTACTGTTAAATGGGCGACCTCCGCCATTGATGCGATTCGCTTGGTAGCTTGATGTCGCAGCTGGAGAACTGATGGGCGCATTCTATAATGAAAAGGAAAATAAACGTAGGTACTGATTAATCTCGGTGCTCTAGTGGTGGTAGCAGTAAGTAAGGTGATTTGTCGATGGCAAGATGGTTGCTAACAGCAATTATATTGTGCACGGGACACAACGCTCCGTAGGACGTGTGTCTGGCGGGATAAAGAACATGCAATAGTCGAATGGAAAGACGCTTTAATTAATGAGGACACGCGTGGAATTGTTTATGGTAATTGAACTGATGTCGATGCGGGTGATAAGTACTTGTCGTTTGTTAGCGAGATAGAAGAGGAGGGCAAGATGACGAATGGTCGTGAGTTTATTGCATTGCCGTTTTTTTTTTTTAATAAGTAGACGGTATCCTATAAAGATACTTAAGTGAGGAAGAGGGTTTATGTCAAATCCCTTCTCAAGAATCTAAGGGCGGTTGAATTAAATCCACACATAAACTTAATCCAGACACACTATTGTACGTATAACCCATTGGGCTCAGTACTTTATTAAGAATATGGCAACCAATGGTTTCTCGGGCAATATGGTTGCCCTGCTTTTCGAACAATCAAGCATATTTAATCTATTAATCAAATGGGACCCTAGCCACCGAAGGACTATAAGAAATTAAGGTATGACTTTGGCATGCTGTGTTGAGCTGAGAGCGGGATGGAAGACGGCAGTCCAAGTTAGGATGGACAAAGGGAACATGAGCTGCTTACAGCCGTCCTGAAAGCTGCATATACTTGGATGTGGAATCGTTGTGGGAAGGCGACTTAGGTCAAGAGTAATCAACCTTAAGTAGTCAACAAGGCTGTACAAATAAGGATGCGGATTCGTTGTGGGGAGCCGACATAGGTCAAGAGTAATGTACTTTAAGTCGGTAAGGGGTCGCCAGTCCGTGATCCTCACATAGCAATGTTTTGCAAAATATATCCCATATAGGCACACACCCTACCGATGAGAATAAATACTTCCCAATCAAAAAGGAAATTTTATTTTGAATTTCAAATTTTCAGACGTCATTTGTTCGTTTTATTTTTCCTGCGTAGGAAAAAAAGAGCACACAGCCTCCCAGCTCTGGGAAATTGAAGATCCCATCGTAGCAGCATTTTAATCCGGCTCGAATGAGCAAATAAATAAAAATAATAAAATAAATGTCACTGTTGGTATTATGTATGCAAAAAAAAATTCGAGAACGTCTGATATAAAAAAAGGACTTCAAAGCTTATTCCGCTTGACGAATAAAATCCACTTTAGTTGATCAACAACGTTAAATCATAAAATATCCGTTTAACATATGCATGTGCTTGTGAGATTGTACTAAATAAACAGCTAACGGGAAAGTAACTTTGTACGGGTATAGGTACAACTAACTTATGACTAGAACTATCGTGTGTCTTGAACTGAAAAAGCGACCCCATGCAAAGTTGCCGCTGTTATTGCATGCCAAATTGATTTGGTATGCACTGCGCCGGCTGCCGGAACCAGTGGTTGGTCAATTTGATTGGAAACATCTGGCTAACGATTACCAAAGGCTGACACGCTGCTATGTAATAAAATGAGTTAGTCCGTTTTACACGTGAGTATAACTATGGCACAGAGTTGTGATGAAATGAAGGATTACCAAAGGCTGACACGGTGCTATGTAATTAAATGAGTTATTCCGTTTTACACGTGAGTATATCAATGGCACAGAGATGTGATGAAATGAAGGATGTCGTGTTTAGATTCCATTTAAACGAATAGAGATACAAAAATTGAAGAAATTAAGTCTTTGTGGGTTTAGAGAAAAAAATACGCACGGTAATGCTTTATGGAACTGAGATCCTTTTAGTTCGTTTTGCACTTAATGCATATTTTCAACTAACTAGTGATCGGTTAAATAAAGTTAACACAAGACCCTTTACTGTAATATTTTAACTCTTCTTTAAATATTTTTTTATAATCTGTCAATGTCAATCAAAGTTTGTATTTTTAATTGACTAAGAGGTATTTGCTGGAAGATAATTTTTCAACATTTTCTCAAATGCCCAAGAGCCTCTTAAATAATTTGAATTGCTCTCATAAGACTTAAATACAAATACGAATTTTTTTGGCGTAATAGGCTCGTTAGTACCTAGGGCTGAGCTTTCTCACAACCATTCATGTGTGCGTGTATACTTCTAGCGGGACCTCCTGTTTTGTGCCGACTCTGAACGGAGAATTTGAGTAAGCTTTTCTTGATAATTGATACTACTCGGATAATTTGTCTATTCATCACGAGAAGAGGGCCTGTGATAAATCATTTAGGTGTTGCTACGGCTGGGAATCGAACCAAGACCTTCTGCGCGGCAGTTCATCGCACTAACCATCGCGCCACTGAGCCCGTCCTCATAAAAAAGTAACCATAAACTGCAGATTATCACTTAGAAGTGTATAGCATATATTTTGGGTTAGTTACTGGGAGTTTTAAGCGTCACAAACTAGTCAGGTGCGATATTAATAAAGGGTTACGAAACAAAAATGGCTGAAGCCTAGATCTGAGAAGTTTGAGTTATGACATGCCACAAGGCTTGACCTTTAAGCAAATGACTTTTGCAAAAACTGCAACGATGTGAAATGTTGTTTGAAAAACCTTCCCCTTTTTGTAGGCTTACGATTGTATAAATGGGTAGCATGGCAATGACAACGTGACATATATTGGAAAAATGTGTTACAACTATGGTACAGTAAATTTGTCAACGTACTGACATTCATATGGCACTTTGTCAAATGATCCATTCTTAACTTTAGAAAAAATTACCTGTTCTCCAAATTGTGCCAAGAACTGTGTCTGCTGGTGGGGCACATTCGTTCGAGTTTGATGTACACTTATGGGGACGAAACCCGATCCACTACTGCTGCTGGGTCGTAGGGCTTTTGGTCTTGTAAAGCTTTGCGACCCGGTTGGTACACCAAATGGTCGTGGCGAGATATCATAGTAGTCTGGATTTCTCGTTGTCTGCTGGAGCTGCAAAGACAAAATGTAAATATGTAATAAATAAAATATTTCTATTGATTTTACAAATATATATTTGATAGGATTCAAAAAACATTCAATAGAATGTAATACCGTGTTGATTGAGGCCCAGGTTCATTCCACCATAGCGCCATTAAAAAATGTTAGTTAAGATCAGTCCAAACCAGATGTCTGAATCAGTAATGTCAGGATAATAATATAAGTTCTAAATGCATTGTTTATATAACGGTCAAGACTTAATTAAGGGTCCTAAGTTAAAGGCATTATTCAAAACAGATAGTAACTGTACTATCATATAAAAAACTGGTGACCACCATTACATTCCTATTTTCACTAATAAAAAAATTGTATCGTTGCAAATTCCATCAGAGGAATCTTATGTTATGCCAAGAGTGGTAACTGCAAAAGTCATGGATAAAGCAACCAAAAATAGCCTGCAACAATCCACTGAGAGTAATCATTCGCCAATCGACCAAGACTGGACCACTGTACGGAAGAAAATAACAGGCTATTCAACGATACAAGCATGTGTGATGTAGCATGTGAAGCTTTAGAACTAGGTTGGAAGGTGGGTGGAGGAAATAGTTACTTTGTGGTGACACTCGACGTTGAAAATGCTTTAATGTTAAATTCTGAATATAAAGGCACATTATTCACTTTGTACTGAGCACTATATAGGAATGCACTAATGTAAACATCATAATGACGAAAGTGATTTAAATGTTTAACAATTTTTCATGGACACTAAAATTTTTTAGGCCAATTTATTTTATTGACACGTATAAACATATATTATAAAGGTCAATATCCATGTGTAATATTATCTCCCCCAGTAGTTTTTACAGTCTTCAAACATGAGTTTGAATGTATTTAGACATCACGCATCTGCAATTCATGTTAAGGATATCCTGTCATATAGTCGCAGAGATCAGCCAAATTTAGATATGTCATATCAGCCAAAAAATCTTTACGGGCGTTTTAACATTTTTAGTTTTTGCAGCTCCGCACCGGGAATTTAGATGTGTATACCATTACGTTCAGTTCTGCTTTTTGGTTTTGACATTTGAATATTTTGGTCGATCTGACATAATTTTATGTGACTTTAATTCAAATTACATGGATTTGTTTTAGATTTTTTTAACATAGACTCGCTAAAACAAAAAATCGCCAAAAATCCCCTTGTCAAAGTTTTTCGACAAAAGAAAAAGTCTCAGATCTTCCGACATCTGTTTGAAGTGATTTTATTTTTTTAGCACTTTTGGGGATTTGGTAAGCATTTCAAAAAAAAAAGTTAATGTCCTAAAGTTACAATTCTTTTAACTTGTGTAATCGGTGTTTTGCTAAAGAGTATCAGGTGATATCATCCACCTTCCCGTGAATTAAAATTCGGATCTTTTGGATGCAAAGCTAATACCTGTGACGTTTTTAATTGTGACAATCAACAAGTGTTAGATTAGATTAGGCTGGTGGATTGATAAGAAAGAGTGTGTTCGTTCTTTATCATAACACTGTGGTCAATGTAATTCTACTTCAATGGTCTTATTGATGCACATTTCGTTCATTCCTAGCCATCCATACGTTGCTGCAAGCCCGTAAAAAGCTTGTATAAATCGATCAGATGGTGGAAGAACTACTTCTCATCTTAGGTCTGGTTAAATTTCTTCGTCATCATAGCAACCCCTTCAGGTTAGGGGTAAGAATATACCCGAGGTAAGGCATGCCTGTCGTAGAAGGCGAGTAAACTCCGAGTTTAAAGTATGTACAAAAATAAAAACAAATGCAATAAATAAAACGAAAAGATGTGGCAATCTTGTTTCACTGGAAAATCCACCCACTTCAGAGGTTGGCTTTACAGATTCTGGGGGAGCCAATTATTGCAATTTTGTTACCCTTTAGGAAAAAGTTCAAGGGTAACGAGGTCAAAAGCCTTGAGGACGAAAACGACGTTCTTCGAACTAGACTAAGCGAAGTCGAACTGCTCTGCGAAAAGCTTCGGAAAGAAATTCTCTACCTTAAGGATGAAAACACGACCCTAAAAAATAAATTTATGGCGCAACAGGCTCGTTAGTACCCAGGGCTTAGCTTTTTTCTCACAACCATTCATTAGAGCGTGTGTACTTTTTAGCACGATGGCGGGACCTCCTATTTTATGCCGCATCCGATACTACTACTCGTATGATTTGTCAGACCATCACGAGAGGAGGGCCAGTGAAAAATAATTTAGGTGTTGCTACGGCTGGGAATCGCACCCAGACCTTCTGCACGGCAGTTCATCGCACCAACCATCGCGCCACTGAGCCCGTCTTGATCCTAAGGAGTTCATTAAAATTAATTAATTAACCAAAACTGAGTACAAACTGCACGGTTATATTAGAATACCATACCGACGAAGAAGAACTCAGTCACGAAATCGACTGGATTCTAAACAAAAGACCGGTGAAAAAAAGGAAAGCTATATCCTCACCTGAATCAATAAACCACGATAAAGAGAATACTAATAAAGCTAAACAGCTTTAACAACGGCTCCCAACGCCAATTAATGTGATCGGCACAGACGAATATAACAAGTTGCATACCTTGATGAAATCATTACCATTCTCAGGCTACCAAGTAACTTCATTAAAAAAATACAAAAAGTCTGCGTAAAAGATCCAGAAAGTTACCGTCTGTTATCTCGGAAGCTAAATACCGATAAAATTGAATGGTATTCATTTGAGAATAAATCTGAAATGCCTTTACGCGTTGTAGCCAGAGGGTTACATGCGTCGTACCTAACGGATGACATAGCAAGTAATCTGAATAACAGACAATATAAGTTATAATATATAAAGTTATAGATGCTGTGCCTTTATTTTTACTCACTTTCGATAAAACAGAAAGTCTGAAAAAAATGTATGAGATAAAAACAATACTTAATATTATTGTGAAAATCAAACCCATGCGTAAGGATTCAAAATAAGTTCATCAGTGCAAGCGCTGCCATGAATATAATCATACGTAAACCTATTGTCAGAAAGAGCCGCGGTGTGAAAAATGTGCCGGGAATCATCTGGCGGTAGATTGCGGGTCAGATAAGAAAAATCCTGCTATTTGCATTAATTGTAAAGGCGATCATCCCGCAAGTTACCGCTGCTGCGAAGTAACTAAAGAGTTGCAAAAAAGACGGATGAAACTTACAAATAAAATTTCAGAGAAATTAAATTTAACTAAGAAAAAGCCTTAAAGTTCGCCCAAACATCTTTCAAAGCCAAAGCAGGCAACAATCGAAAAACAAAAAATTAAAAAAATACCTCGGCCAACAGAAATACGATCGGATCTTGTACATCCAAAACCAAAGGTACAAACTTATGCCCAAGCTACAGTGTCCGATAAAAATATTTCACCAGACCCCGTTTCCAACGTTTTTTCGATTATTCTTTCAAAACTTGAGAAACAACGCGAAACGAATAAACTTATTTTCGACAGGCTAGTAAAGCTTGAAAATAGTATTCGCAACAGACGTAATCTACCTTCAATGGTAATTGTAATTGCCAATGGCCTTTGGCAGAAACTTGGAGATCTTGAATTGTTTATGCAGGAAATATATATCGACGTCTGTTTTATATCCGAAACTCATGCAAAGAGTGATTCCCACTTTAAGATAAAAGGTTACTTTTTTTATCGTGCTCTACATCCATCAAACAAGGCTAGACGTGGAGCATCACTATATATAAAAAGTATATCGAACATTCGATAGATTTTAAATTAGAATTCGAAACAATGCAAGTTTGCTCTGTACAAGTCAAAAGCAGACAATCCTCTCTGAAGATATCTTTTATTTACTGCTCACCACGATGCAAGGTTGAGAAAATTGACTTTGAAAACTTGTTTAATTCCCTTGGACAGCGTTTTGTCATCGGAGGGGACGTTAATTCAAAACATACATTCTGGGGATCTAGATGCATATTACAGAAAGGTAGGATGCTTTACGATGTTGGTAGAAAGTACAATACCGAATTTTATTGTACGGGAAAACCAACTTACTGGCCAACTGATGTTACAAAAATATTGGATTTGATTGACTTTTTCATCGCAAAAGGTATGCCGTCTAATCGAATAAAAGTTGAGGAATGCATTGATCTTGGCTCTGATCATTCTCCGGTCATTCTAACAACGAGCAAGTCTATCTTTAGAAATGAAAACCCACCCAGAATAACAAACAGAAAAACCAACTGGGAAGGCTTCAAAAACGATATTGAAAATAATATTCGACTGGGTGTATCGGTTAGATCCCTATTTGAACTCGAAGTCGCGGTTGACTCCTTTATCGATACTGTTCAAATAACAGCATGGAATAATACTCCTCAACAACGGAAAATAGAATGCTATGGTAATAGAAGTATCCTTGGGAAATTAGAGATTTGGTTAGACAAAAAAGAAAAGCCCGAAAAAAAATGGCACCAAACTCGTGTCCCGCAAGTTATGTATACATCTAGAGTAGACCGTGGGAGCAGCCGCTACGTCTGCTAATTATTGTAATATGATTTATGTATACTTTATCACCGTGAGACACTATGTTTTCACCTGCATGCAATAGACTGTAATATCTTATGCATGCACCGTGAGACATTGTGCTCTCACCTATGTGTGTAATTAATAAAGTTCAATTAGTTCTAGTTTGAAAGCAAAAGGTGACGGTTGTTTCATTTAATATATCTGGCGCAGTCGACGGTCGTATGCGAAAATTCCACCGAGGAACATTTACGCTACGAAAAAACGAACCTAACAGAAATTAATTTTAATAAGTTATAAACTACGAGTGTATATAAACAAAAGTGCAAAAAAAAGAATCTACCAACAAAGCTTAAAATGACCAAATTTGACATGATGTGTGTGTAAGTATATAGATGTTTATATGGCCTAATCCCTCAATACTTTCCCTACAAATTCACCTTCCATTCATTCGGCAGATATTAATTCAATTCTTGATAGTTTTAATAACCTAACAATTAATAATATCGATTCAAATTTAAACATGCCAGTCGAACAGTTTTTAAGAGTTCATGCTGATACTATACCCGAATTTGGCGGAGACGTGAACAAACTTAATTTATTTCTTGAGAGTATATATTCAATAGTAACACACTTTTATTAACGCGAATAACTACCAAAATGTTATGATATTTAGAACAATCCTATGCAAACTGCACGGTTCAGCAAGGGAAGTTATAAATATCAGTGGAGCAACTACAATAGAAGAAATAAAAACAGAACTAATTGCTAATTTTAGAGACCATCGTGATGAGTTTTGTTTATCGTTTGATCTAAATAATTTAAAACAAACCATAAACGAAACCCCGCAGCAATTTTACGATAAAATCCGCAAAATTCTCAATACGATATCTAACTATCTATCGATTCACGAAAACAACGCAGTTACTAGAAAAATTAAATTGGAGATGCATAATCAGCAAGCGCTTCAAGTTTTTCTAGCCGGACTACGTAATCCATACGGGATTATGGTTCGCACAAAAGAACCTAGTTCTATGTTAGAGGCAATAAACTTTATTAAAAAAGAAGAAAACATTAGGTATTTGCAACACCAAGGAAGTTCTTCTAGTTACAATCGAAAGAAAATTCCTCATAATTCTTCTGGACAAACTCAGAATCAATTTCAAAATTACTCGTATAGATCTTATCAACAACCAACAAATTTGCAAAATATAACACACTACCAACCTGTTGTCCAACCAAAATTCCAAGTCCATCAGCCTATTAATCAACAACAGCCATCATCATCTAATTCTCCAACTCACACTCAAGTTTTCGGCAGAAGCCAAAACGTATGGGAAACCAACCCCAACTCCAATAAAAGTGCACATAAAGCAACCCTAACGAGTACATCAACAGCTCAGTCGAACTCTATTCGAACGCCACATAATTCAAATTCCCAGGAATTGTATTGTATTGAACAATATGGCAATAGTAATGAACAATCTATGGTAGAAGAAGCACAATTAGAAGCCCCATTTCGTAAATTACGAAGATCAGGATTTTCCTCAATTACCGACCCAATTCCCCGAACCATAACTATAGACTTTAACAATTCATTTGATAACAGACAATTATCATACATCCAAATTCGTAATCCAAATTTAAAACTATTAATAGATACAGGAGCCACAAAATCTTTTCTTGACCCACTAATTATAAACAATTTTCAAATTTTAGAAAATGTGAGCCTTACGTTGTCACAACATCATTTGCTTCTTCAGCGTATGACGTTACCGTTACCATACCTGCTTTCGAAGAATTTCGTGAAGAAATTCTTATTAAATTTTACGCATATAAGTTTCACAATATTTTCGATGGATAAGTAGGATTAGACCTGATTCAAAATTTAAACGCCACCCTTGATTTTTCAAATTCGCGATTTGTAACAACAAGAGCAAATCTACCCATAAAATATTTTAATTCAAACCCAAAAATTCTTCTTCAGAAATTATTGCCGGCACTAACAATATCAAGGATTAAAATACCAGTAACTTCACAGTTTGGAGAAATTTTAATCCCCAAACTAACTATTCAAAATTGTGAAATACCAGAGACCTTAACTTTTTCCACTAACGGATGGGCACAAATAGAAATTTATAATAAGCCAATGGATGACGTCAATTTTACCATTTTATACCCCCTTAAGACAAGTCCAATTAAAAACAGTTTTGAGCTATATCATATGAGCGTCATAGAATCAAACCCTACAAATCGAGAAGAGCTGGAAAGTCTCATAAGAACTGACCATATGAATGAGGAAGAAAAACACAAAATTATTACTCTATGTAAAAAAATTTCGGACATCTTTCAAACAGATGAATGTCCGCTATCATTTACAAACCAGGTTAAACATAAAATACAAACCCGTGATGAAATACCCGCACATCAAAAGAACTATCGTTACCCTTTTCTCCATAAGCCTGAAGTCAATAAACAAATTCGAAAAATGCTGGAACATAACATCATAAGACCAAGCAATTCGCCATGGGCTTCACCTATTTGGATAGTTCCAAAAAAGGCTGATGCTTCCGGCAAAAAGAAATGGCGCATAGTAGTTGACTACAGGAAGATCAATGAAAAAACTGTAGACGATAGATACCCCCATCCCAAACATAGCTGATGTTTTGGATAAACTTGGAAAATGCAATTATTTTTCCACAATAGACTTAGCAAATGGATTTCACCAAATTGAAATGCACCCAGATGACATTCAAAAGACCGCTTTTAATGTTGAAAATGGTCATTTTGAATTTCTAAGAATGCCAGTTGGCCTAAAAAATGCACCCGCTACTTTCCAACGTGTAATGGATAACATTTTACAAGGTCTCCAAAATGAAATCTGTTTTGTCGATATGGATGATATTGTTGTCTTTTCCACCTCAATTCAAGAACATTTAGTTAACCTGAAAAAAATTATCCAACGACTTCGGCAAGCCAATTACAAAATACAACTACAAAAATCTGAATTTTTGAAAAAAGAAACTGCTCATTTAGGGCATATCATTTCAGATTCGGCAATTAAATCAAATCCTGACAAAATTAAATGCCTACAAAATTTCCCGTTACCAAAAACTTCAAAAGAAATTAAGAGTTTCCTTGGGCTTCTCGGGTATTATAGAAAATTTATCCCCGACTTTGCTAAAATCACGAAACCCCCGAAACTTCATGCTTAACAAGAAGGATCTAAAATAAATATTGACACTAAATACATTCAATGCTTTGAAATATGTAAGCAACTATTAGTTAACGAACCCATATTACAGTAATCAAATTTCACGGTACCATTTAACCTGACAACAGATGCAAGCCAATTTGCTATTGGGGCTGTTTTATGTCAAGGCACCCCAAATCAAGATAGACCCGTTGCTTATGCTTCAAGAACATTGAACGATACTGAACTAAATTACAGCACAATCGAAAGAGAACTTCTTGCCATAGTATGGGCAACCAAATATTTTCGCCCATATTTATATGGAAAAAAATTTAATATTTATTCCGATCACAGACCATTACACTGGGTATTTTCTATGAAAGATCCGAGTGCTAAATTGACAAGATAGAGATTAAAACTTGATGAATTTGATTATAACATTATATACAAAAAAGGCGTGCTAAATTCCTATGCTGATGCACTATCCAGAGTAAAAATCTGCGATCTCACTGCAAACGAAACTAGCAACGAACAAATGTTGGATAACAACCACTACCAAATTGATACAGATATTGATTCAATAGTAGGTAATATAAATGACTACCCTGACATGGAAGATTTTGAATCAAATTTAGATTATATAGATAACTCCGACAATGAAACTGTACAAACAAGTCATGAAAACCACATTTTAGAAATTCCGATTTCCGAAACACCCGTTAATTATTTTAATAATCAAATTTTCATAGAAAATGTATTCCATTCTCCCAAAACACCAAAAATACGACGTTTATTCGGTAACAGGACGAGAACGTTAATAGAAGTTTCTCAAGATAAATTCGAACTTGAAGTTATCAATATTTTTAGAGAACTTAGTACCTCGACAAAAAAATTCGCAGTTCATTTAACTACCCCCGAGTTCTTTCCACGTTTCTGCACAGTTCTTAAAAACACATTTAGGAACACCGCACTAAATTTAATTCTTTGTAATACCGTCTTAGAAAATATCAAAAATGACCAATCCCAAATAGATATTGTAAAACAAATTCATGAAGGTATTTCAAATCATCGCGGAATAATTGAAACTGAAAATGAAATTAAGCGCCTTTGTTATTGGCCGAATATTCGAAGCAGTGTAACCAAATATATAAATAACTGTTCATTATGTCAACGAATGAAATACGACCGTAACCCTCCTAGGCAACAATTTGAAATAACCCCAACGCCCAGCAAACCATTCGAAATTGTACATGCGGATACTTTCACAATCAAATCCCAAAAATTCCTGACACTAATAGATACATTCTCAAAATACGCACAAGCATACCATTTAGATGCTCTTACCGCAATACACGTTACTAGAGCATTTATTACCTTTCTAACTCACCGTGGAACTCCAAAGCTAATAGTGATGGACAATGGTTCTGAATTAAAAAATAACTTAGTCAAAGAATTTGCCTTGCTACATAAAATAAATATTCACTACATAACACCACTCAATCCAAACTCTAACGGTCCTATCGAGAGATTTCACTCAACAATCATTGAACACCTAAGGGTTATACAGGAATCGAAAAAAAAATATTAATATTCTAGACTAAATGCCTTACGAAATTTTAGGTTACAACCAATCAATACATTCAGTAACAAAACTTAGTCCGATAAACATTATAAACGGGCATCTTGAATTTTATAGTCCATTCGATATTGACGTTAACCATATACTTTATACTAACTACATAAAAGAACATAAAAACCTAACTATAGAAATATATAAACAAATTTCAAATAAAATTTCAACACACAAACAGTCTACTATGGAAAACCGGAATAAAGATAGGCATGATCCCTTAAGTTACGACCCACAAACCACAGTTTAAAACAAAACTAGGGCTAGAAATAAAATTGCTCCTAGGTTTAGAGAACACCTTGTTAGAAAAGATAATAAAATCTCAATAGAAACTACAGGCCACCAATACCATAAAAACAATCTAAAGCGACCATTATTATAAACTAAAATCCAATAAACATATACTTTTCAGATTTCTTCTACAAATATAAGTAACTTGTTACCCCCAGGACATCAAAATTACAAACCTGAAATCAAATCCCGCAATTCTTCCTTTTAAATTGAAAAACGCAAAGATTCGAGAAAAATACCACACCTTCATTCATTACTTTGACCTTTTACCGATTCAATACGAAATAGAAAATATTTGTCAGCATTATGAAAACAAACCATACGATAAAATTACTAGCAAAATAAATCTATTAGAATTCCATGTAAATATGCTAAGCGACAAGTTTAATACCCTATATTCACATAAAAGAACAAAAAGAGGAATTTTTAATGGACTTGGAATAATTTTTAAAAGCATTACTGGAAACTTAGACTCTGACGATGGACAACATTATGACCAAGCACTTAACGCCCTCAGCACGAATCAAAATCAGATACCTACTAACAGTACTTAATAAACAAATATCTCTCACAACAAAGATCATAGAAGACTATAATAAAACGATAACCCTGATTAAACAAAACGAAATTCACTTGGCCGCTAAAATACAGGAAATATGATATGAAAAACAAACCGTTTGAAGGTTTTTTCTATGTCGAAATTGCCCTCGATTACATTTCAACCGCTACTAATATAATCTTTCACGTCCTCGACAATCTAGAAAACGCGCTTGTGTTCGCAAGACAAAAAATATGAAGATCTGGAGTACATCTTGAATCAACTTATGAAGCAATATACTGACAAAGAAATATTTTCGGAAACGATCGTTCCGCTATACATGAACACTATGAATTAATTGAAGTCGAATCGTATCAGACTAATGATAGAATAGTTTTTATTCTACATTTCCTATTGTATATCCAAGCCAATATACCCTTTTCCATCTATATCCCTTACTTAACATAAATAAAACAGCCATTCTACCCTCTAAACCTTTTTTGGCCATAACAACTGTACACTACCAATATGAGGACACAGAATGTAAAAAAATACATTCCACATACTATTGTCAAGACTTCAAACCACTACAAGCCCACCAGAACGGAGAATGCATCGCACACCTTCTTGATGTCAAAAGCAACAGCTCCAGTCAATACGAGTTAGTAACAATAACCGTCTCGCACGAACTCATCGAACAAATTACTACCAAATTCTACATTGCAATTCTTCCTGGCAAGACAAAATTACAAACAAATTGCCGTCAAGTAGATATAGTTTCACTACAAGGCACTTTCCTAATAGAATTGCCAGTCAACTGCATTTTTCGCACTTCGAAGAACTCATTTTTAAACAATCAAGAGACACTAAGGGAACATACCCTTCTATTGACAAATGCTTCTATTTCAACAAATCAAAAGGATACATGAGAAATAATCCATCGTCTTCTCCGGATCAGCGCACCATCGAAACACCAAACGACCCCCTGGTTCATTGTAATATTTGTCTTATTAATTTTCACCACAATAGCAGCTGTTTACTTCTGGAGACGTCAACCTGCAACCGGTGCAACAACCGATACAACAGAAGAACATCAACAAGATACGACACAAACACAACCTAAGAACAACTCTCGACAAAATCCATTGGATTTTAACAGTTAAATAACATAACAATTGTTTAATTTACTTTATTATTATTATGACTAAGAATACAAAATTTTAATAAAAGAACAAACAAATAAATATATATTTACCCTTTTCTTATGTGACGTTTTGAAAAAAAAAACTAATTATAAAACTTAACAATTAAGATTAAGATTTTTTTATTTATGTAAAGGGTGATCCATTTCGAGGTTCCCTACTTTTTTAAAGAAAAAAACACATAAAATTCAAATTTAATGGAGAATGTTTATTATCATTTGAAAGAACATTCTTTGGCATTTCGATCACTCGTTCGAGCATTTCGACTGGTAACTGGCGAATGACACGCGTGATGTTTTCCTCCAAGGCCTGAATCGAAGCGGGTTTGTCGGCATAAGCTTTTGACTTTACATATCCCCACAGGAAAAAGTCTAACGGTGTGATATCACACGATCTTGGTGGCCAATCGACCGGCCGGTGATGGTGTTGCGAATAGTACGCTCTGTAGGCCGATTATGTTGACCATAAGTTGAGCGAAGTGCACGAAACACATTCCTCAAAGAACGTGAATTTTCATAATAAAGTTGAACAATTTGTAAACGTTGTTCACGCGTAAGTCTTTCCATTATGAAATGCCAAACAAAAATAACATGATAGCATGACACGACTCACACGTGATCTGTCAAAAAAGACTATTGAAAAAAGTATCTCTACTTGGATCACCCATTTTATTGTTACTTACTGTATATTTGAAACATTTGAAATATATTTGTCATAAATGTCAAAAAAAAAAATTATTTACATAACCTTTAAAAAAAAAGAAGATCGTATCAAAATAAATTTTAGAACTTTCTTTATCAATAAAGTCCATTTTAAGGATGGAGGAGTTATGTATACATCTAGAGTAGACCGTGGGAGCAGCCGCTACGTCTGCTAATTATTGTAATATGATTTATGTATACTTTATCACCGTAAGACACAATGTTTTCACCTGCATGCAATAGACTGTAATACTGTACCTTATGCATGCACCGTGAGACATTGTGCTCTCACCTATTTGTGTAATTAATAAAGTTCAATTAGTTCTAGTTTGAAAGCAAAAGGTGAAGGTCGTTTCATTTAATATATCTCGCAAGATAAAACACATCTCAATCGGTTGAGTAACATGCTACCAAATTCGATTAAAATCTTCTTAAAATGTTATCTCGAATAGACAGAGGAAGGTCGCGGAAGTGAATATGGTTCTCAAACCAGGAAAATCACCAAATGAAATAAAATCTTACAGGCCTATTTCACTTCATCCAATAATTTCAAAAATTTTTGAAAGGATATTACTCGGTCGCTTACACCCCGTTATTGATCAGAAACGCCTTTTACCTGACCATCAATTTGGGTTTCGACTGTGGACCAAGTTCATCGAATTACTGAGGTGATTGAGAAAGCTTATGCTGATAAGAAAATTTGCTCAGCCGTATTTCTTGACTTGTCACAAGCTTTTGACAAAGTTTGGCATAGAGGTCTTCAATACAAACAAGACAAGTTCTGCCTGAAAAGTTATATTAAATCCTCGTGTCGTATATTGAGCATAGACTCTTCCGAGTGAAACTTGGAAACGAATATTCGGAGTTCAAAGATATTGGCAGGAGTACCCCAAGGAAGCGTCATTGGCCCACTCTTGTACCTCTTATTTACACGTGATATCCCGCAAACAAACGATACAATAGTTGCCACGTTTGCTGACGATACAACCTATACCAGCAGTTGGCACGGCAGTAGAGGAAACAAATTTGAAATTATAAAACGCTCTTAACGAGGTTAATGAATGGACAAAATCCTGCACTTAACGAGAGCAAATCGATTTATGTAGATTTATCGTATAAACTGACAAACAATTTGCCAGTATTAACATTGATAACAAGCTACTATTATACAAGCAAGTGCTAAAGTACTTTAATTTGCTTTTTGCCATGTTATTATAAAAATCATACATAACCTCAATTTTCTCGAAAACGTCTCTAACGATTTTGATTTAACTTCATATATATTGCGAGCAAGTTATATGAATAATCCATTTAAAAGGAAGGTGCGTTCCGATAACTACCCTCGAACAAACAGTTATTTATAATACTCCTACTTGCTCTGCTCCTTTAGAACAGTACTGGCGTGAAATTTTGTCGATGTAAAAACGTTTTTCTACGAATGTGTTAATAAAACAGCTACGCACTCCTTTAATTTTTTTACACTTTCCCTTGTAATTCAAATAAAAGGCATCTACTAAAAGATCAACTATGCCAAATAAAAGGCATCACCTTTGTAATAAATTGCATGATTCTCCTAGTTAAATGTCTCAGCATAATCTCTGATTATTCCCTCTTTCATTGCCAGCTTTGCATAACTTGTTTCTATCATCGAATCGGCGCTACAATGAACCATCGCAAGTTATTAAAAATGATGAGAGTTTAAGATGCAATTAATTAATTGCAGACACGTTGTCAGTTAAATTATCCAATAGATTACAGAAGTGTCTTATTACACAACGTTATGGAAGGCAACTAATTAAAAACGGTTTTGTGTATTTTTTTATATTTAAGATTTGCATGTGTCTGAGTGCGTGAAGTGCTTTTTAATGAAGGGAGGCAAAGTGGTTAGTATCAAAGATATAAGATGTGTTAAACACCTTAAATCTATTATATTTTCGATATTCTATGAAAAAATTAATTGTAAAAGGAATGAGTTTTTTATCGGGTTAAATTTGCACCTTTCCACACCCTTTTCTTTGTTTGTAAATGACTAACATATTTCATTTAATGGGCTTCGGAACCTTTGGGATTACATCCCCACCTTGGTATACTTAACAAAGTTATCAATGGTATCTTCTCTATTCGCATTTCTTACATACGACGCTTTTCCTTTTAACAATCAATCAGTGTGAGACCAGCAGTTTAGTGGCCTGATCAGACATAAATATCGACTTTGAGTAAGGGATTTCGTTCCCATTTTTTTTGGATGCAATGGCTCAGCAGTTAATGCGTTGGACTACTTATGAAGATTCCTCTTATTTAAGTCCCGAAGGTAAAAAGATCTAGAGTTTCCTTTTGAGTTGCAATCAAATATATAGCTATATGGCGTTCCAACGAAGATGGATGTTTTATCAAAAACGTAAAACGTCGAAGGGGAGAACACAAGCATTAACCTGAATCCTCTTGATATGAATAATACGGAACCATTATAGTTTTAAAGCGCCAAGCAAAGTCTGGTCGGATATCTGAAGAGCGAAAAGAACGATTTTAAGGCCTCATGCGACAGCGTTATGGGAGCGAACTATTCAGAGCCATGTCTAGACAAAAATTAATAAAAACTAGAGTACATATCTAACTTACTGGCCCTATGCGGGTGCTCTAAATTAAATAATGACAACCTACTGCTTTTCGGCAAATTAAATAATATGGTAATGTATGTAACGTAAGGAATTTATAAATTTACCAAGAAACATTTTTATAAAAAAAACTTGGTTACATAAGTTACCACGACTGTGGTAACTAACTAGCTGTTATAAGTTTGATAAGATTACTGTCACCAAATTTATAATTAGCAACTTTCAAAATCAACATGTAAACCCAGCAATGGGTGAATATAGTACAATGAATATGTCAAATATCAGACATCAATAAAATGTAAACAAGCTGTCTGACAATAAATGTAATATATGTAAGTTAATTTAAGTTAAGCCATCTATTCACTTTAAAACGATCAAAAGCTTAAGATCGCTTATTAAAATAGATTCTTTTAACGTTAAAAAAACGCAGTAGCCTTTAATTATTTCGTCAAACACAAAACATTTGGTCCTTCGAGCCGGATTCCTAAAAATTATATAATGCGTGTTCTATGTACATTTGTTAATTTGTTCGTTTTTGCAAACAGGTTCGAAACAGTTCCTTATCGGCTATTTATGTATAAGAAATCCTTTGTCTACTATATGTATCGTAATCCGTTGTCTATAACAGAAATACTGTATTTTAACATAAACAACTGTGATAATAAATGCAATAAGAACAAAGAACAAACTGTGATATCTAGAATTAACTGTGATACTAGAAACAATCTGTGATCACAAAGAAATATTTTTTTAATTTATTAAGAAACTATTGTGTGCTGTATTGAGTGTTAACTAAATTAATCGTGACGTGCAAATATATTAAAAAGCGGAAATCAACTCAACGTCAAAACCATTACTTCTAAGAAGCGAAGTACAATCCCACAACCAAGAGAAGTAATTCAAAAAGGAAATTAACGTGAGTCGTTTCAATTTTACTTATATTGTTCAAATTAACTTAATCATAATCTTAATCTAAACTTATAACTAAAACCTTAGTTACTAAAATGTCCTATGGCGAGCTTCAAAAAGGAATTTTAGCCCAATTCTACAGTTCAGGTCAGTTATTAGAAGCACTAGACAAGCAGACGAAGAAGAGTTCATCTACTGCTAATAAAGGACATTCTTTAAATAGTTCTGAGTGTCCGACAACAGCTTGCACTAAACCATTACGTCTACCGAATATTGAGCCGCCAACGTTTTCTGGCTCTTACAAGTCATGGCGATGATATCACGATCTTTTCGTATCTGTTTCCTTGGAAAAAGAATAAATAAAAACAAAATCACAGAAACCTTTTTTTACGTTGGGAAAATATCAAAAAACCCAACGATCTTTTTTGTTCGGATTTTCTCTGTCAACTGACTTTTTCTCTTAGTTTATTTATAAAACTCTTTTTGTTTGCTGGTGTGTGCCGTTACAGAGCACACTTACATTATTACTTTTAATTCTTAACAGTCCCGACGGAAAACAACGGTTTTCAATAACAAAAAGAAATAAAAGTTAAATTGATTTTTAAATATTATTTTGCTTTGAACAGGTATCAACTGGTAAAACACAAATTTTCTGAACAGGTCTTTTTAAGCTGTTAGTAGCCGTTTGGATGGTAACTGATCGTACTAGATTGTCTTTGCTCGGATGAAGTTAAATGATGCGACCCATTACCCATACCACAGGTGGAAAATTTTGACTTTTGATTAGTATTAGTTGTCCGAGTTGAATTCGTTCAGATTCACGTCGCCATTTCTTTCGCTCTTGTAATGTTGTCAAATATTCGTTATTCCATCTGTCCCAAAATGTTCTAACCATATTTTGTCTTTCTTTCCATAACTGAATACCTTTGGCTGTTGAATCTGGAAAGCAAATGGCACGGGAAGAACTAAGGGCTCGCCAATCAAGAAATGCCCTGGAGTTAATGCTTGCAAATCAGAAGGATCTTCATTCAATTGATGTAATGGTCGTGAGTTTAGTATCGCTTCAATTTGTGAGAGCAATGTTCTCAGTTGTTCAAAAGGAAGAACTCTTGTCCCAATAACACGAATAAGATGCTGCTTCATGGACTTAACGACAGCTTCATATATACCGCCTTGGTGTGGAGCGGCTGGTGTCATGAAGCGCCATTCAGTACCTTTCATACTAAAATGTTGAAAAACTTCCATCTGATGCCATTTCTCTATAGCTCTCTTGATTTATTTGCTGCTCCAGCGAATGCTGTTCTGTTATCACTATAAATTATTTCAGAACGTCCCCGATGCGCAATAAATCTCTCGTAACAAGCAATAAATTCCTTTGATGTAAGATCTGTCAGCACATCAAAATGAATCGCTCTGGTTTTGAGGCATACAAAAACCGCGATCATTTTAATTTCTATTGGCCCTGCATAATCTACTCCAGCATCAAGGAATGGTTTGTCAGCTGTAACTCGATCCGCAGCTAAATCGGCCATCATTTGAGTCTCAGTTCGGTTATTGTATCGAACTCAAGTAACGCATTTGTGTAGGTAGCCTCTGAGGCGCTGCGTAGTTTAGGAATCCAATAATTCTGACGAATAAATTGCGCCATACATTGAACTCCTCCATGTTTGGTTTCACGATGAGCAATGTCCATGATTAACCATGCCAATCTCGAACCATTTGGTACTATAGCTGGATGACGCATGTTCTCATCCAAATTTGAATTCTTTAGAGGAGCATACACTTTAAGTAGTACGTTCATAAGCTCCGGCTTTTGTGATTGGATTTTACTTTTCTTGGAAATTTCTTTATTATAATAATGCTTTTACTCTTGTCTCAATACTAATTGTATTGCTTTCGCTTTATGTTCATTGCTGAAAAGGGCACAAGTTTTCGTTCCTCTCCTTGATTGCCTATTTGTGGAACGATTTTTTGCATTCGAAAATAACTTGAATAGATAAGCAGGCAGATCGATAGCTCTTTCCAATTTATCGACCTAGTCGTTCGCATTTTTAGCTGAATTGCTCCATCAAATTCTGTAACTGTAATTGCTTTGAATTCCAATTCAGCCTCCGCAACTGTGTTTGGCACAAAAACACACTTTGGCCAGGCATCACGGGGTAATGATAACCACCACTGTTGTATATCAATTCCGAGGGCTTTATACCGCGGCTCAACAAATCGGCTGGATTCTCTTTTGTGTTTATGTATTTAAATCTTTTAACATCGGTGTTTGTCTGTATCGATGAAACTCGGTTAGCCACGTATGTTTTCAAATTTCTTGGGATCTTATGAATCCAATGTAGTACCACTTGTGAATCTGTCAATGATGTATATTCTACCGGAGCAAATTCCATTGCTTTTGTAACCGCAATAATCATCCGTGATAACAGTTCAGCAGCTGCTAGTGCAAGTCTTAGTATCGTTATTGTCTTCATAGGTGCAAAACGTGTATTGGATACAAGAAGTGTGCTCACAATGTTCCCATCGGCATTATCAACATGAATGTATACTGCAGCACCGTATGCTGTTGTTGAAGCATCTGAGAATCCGTGAATTTCAATTTTCTGATTATCAGCGTTACCGATCCATCTGTCTAATGTAAATTTCTCCAATAACCTAACTTCTGCCCAATACTCTCTGAATCTGTTCTCATCCCAGTCGCCATAAATCCTTAATGATGATTTTACCCAGAATTGTTACTGGCGAAATAAAACCATTTGGATCCGAGATAGCCGCGGCAAAGTTTTATACAAAGAAAATTTCGGCACAGCTGGAGCTTATTCATACGAATGATAGTTGTCGAATGACCTTAGTCAATTTAAATAATGTTCAAAAGAAAAATAATGGGAACAAATTAAAACATTAGGGTGCACGCATGCTGCAGGTATGTCAGCGCTGCACATACTCCCCCGTTGAAGATTTGCTTCAACAGCCGTCGATGAACAGGGGATATAACTTGCATATATGACGTTTGATTTATCCCCTTGTTGTCATCACAGTTGCGATACGTACCAGGCCGTCTCTTCCCGTGCGCCCACTTAGATGGCATAAGAAGTCAGTTGAGCCCTTTTTTTTTAAATTCCTGGACTAGTCGTTGAAGATAATGCCATCGGTTTAAAGGCGCCCCCTCGGTACTTAGAAGATTGTGATCCGGAACACTAGCCATCGAACGCATGATTAAAAAGTGCGCTGGTGTCAGTGGATCGATGTCGCCTTCGAATTAGAGCAGAGTGGGCGGGAATTAGCAGAAGTGACTGAAGAATCTCCCAGCGTCTCCGTAGCTGCCGATTGGCTCCTACGAAATTGGTGCCATTGTCGCAAAATATTGTGTGACACTTACCACGCCTAGCCACGAAGCGTCGAAGAGCTGCTATAAACGCGTCTGCAGACAATTTCGTCACTGCTTCCTAATGCAAGGCCTTTGTCGCCATGCAAATAAACAATGATATGTAGGCCTTGTATTGTTTAGCGCCACGCCCCTTCCAGGAACGAATGGTGAATGGGCCCGCGAAGTCAACTCCAGTACTGCCGAAAGCAACGCCAGGTTCCAACCGCTGTCGAGGAAGATCCGCCATTTGGCATTTGCAATTTGTAGCGCACGTTGCCTAGTACAAATTACACATTTGTATACAATTCATTTGATGGAATGATGTAGCCCGATTAAAAAGTAATGAAGTGACATCAGAAATGACATCTGACGGATGCCCGCATGCATGTTGTCATTATGACAATCAAAGGCAATGAGATTTACTAGCTGAAGATCCTTGTGTAGAATAACCGGGTGTTTCTGTTTGAAGGCAATATTCGCATTCAGGAGTCTACCTCCGACCCGAAGAATACCATTGTCGTCGATAAATAGATTTACCCGAGAGTTTGTTTTGAAATTCTCTTAAAGCTAACTGACATGCTAGACAAAAATTCAGGAAAAAGAAGCCTACTTATCAACTACTTAACTAACTTACTTGCCCTATGCGGGCGCCCTAATTTAAACACTAACAACTTAATTCTACGGCCTTTCAACCTATTATCTAATAGATACTTTAAAATTGGTATATAACTTTATTTTATTTTTACCAAGAAAAGTTTGTTTTTAAAAAAACATGGTATTTTATTTTTAATTTTTTTTTAACTTACATCCTAAATAAAACTACTTATAAACTTATTAGAACTACTTAAAAACAAATTAAAACTACTTTTTTTTTGTGCCACCCTGACTGTTGTACCTAACCTAGACCTTAAAAACCTTAAACTATGTAAGTCGGCCATACATACAATTTGTAAGTCAACTATCTGTGTCTACTTTAGCCACCACATCAGGTTTTCCTGTTGCAACCTACTCCGTCTTTCCCAATCGGACCGAATGAGTTTTTTTACCAGAAAATTGTCTATTCTGTTTATGTTTGCTTCGTTGTATAGGACCTAGTTGGAATAGTATTTTGTGTAGTCAGATACTGGTATTCTGTGAAGTCCAGACAGCTCCTCAGACACTGCCTCTCAAACAGCCGTATTCACCCGAGAGATTTTGCTCTTCGCATGCACAGGTAGATTTCAGCGTAAGCATGCAAGTTCATTTGGAAAATCTTGTTGCTGAGCAAGTTTGAAAAGGATGATTTTTGTTGCCCTAATGTTTTACGGCGACAGACTGCAAGTGGGTGGATTCAAATTGCATCTATTGATTTGGTGGCGCCAGCTTAAGCACCGACCAACTACGCGTAGTAACCGATTGAATTTAGAAAATTTTGAAAATATATCCCACGCAGGCTCCACATTAATTCTCAAGGATGTCATCGAACCATTTTTGGTTGGTTCAGTAATACTTGGAAGCTCGTTGAATCCCAACCTGCCTTAAATATTCAGAGTTTCTTCATAAAAATTTTTAATTTAACAATCACTGGTGACAGCCATCCAAGTGGATCTTGGATCTCTTCGTTATTTGAGAATTCAGTGACGGCGTGGAAAAACTAAATTTAAATGAATCGGATATGGTGTTCCAAATTAAACCTAGCGTCTTTACTTCGCCTCGATTAAAACTTAGATCCGTAGAGATTTCTCGGCAGCTTGGTTCGATATCAGCTAAGAATTCCAAAGTATTTGATGCCCACTTACGCAATTCTAACCCTGCCCCATTTAAAATTCAATGCAAATCATTCTTGAGTACCAGTGCCTCTTTAAGGGAGTGAAAGCCAGACATGTAACCATCGACATAAAAATCGTTCATAATGCTAGCACTCGCTTGAGGGTAAAAAGGTAAACTGTTTGTACCAACCTGTTTGAGCACTCTCGTAGCCAAAAAATATGCAGAAGCTGTGCCGTATATTACGGTCAACAGTTGATAGTCCTGTGGCTTCTCTTTCGGATTCTTTCGCCAAATAATGCGCTGATAATTGATGTCGTGGCTATGAATTCTAATTTGTCGATATATCTTAACTAAACCATATTAATGATGTTATGAGATCATTTTGGATTGTTGGTAACACTTGCAAACAATCATTAAGTGAAATTCCGTTGCTAGATTTGCAAGAGGCATCGAAGACTACCCTCAGCTTCGTTGTAGTGTTAGAGAGCTTGAGAACAGCGTGGTGGGGCAAATAAAACGATTGTTGAGGATTATCGATGATGGGTAATACAGGTGCCATGTTACCCAGATCTTCATATTCTTGCATGAATGCAGTATATTCGCGTTCAAGATTTGGATCTAATAAGAAACGTCCATCGCATGAAGTCGCCGTATTGCTGCCTTTCTGGAATCCCCAAACTGGACTGCGATATTACGTTTGAATGGCAGACAGACTACATACCTGCCATCGGGCTGGATGCCATGTGTAGTGACGAAATGTTCCTCGATCTGTTGAGCTTCATCCGTAACTGAATGCAGACAATTTCGTTCCCGAAATTGATGGTTGTTCTGCGTTTGCATTAGAGACGTTTTGATACAAAAGGGTATTATGCTTCTTTTCGGAGCAAACCTTGCAAACCGACAACTTGCATTCGGACAATGCGTGACGCGACCGTAAACAATTTGAGCAATTTTTATTAAAGGTTACGATCTCCAATCGCGATGTTACCGGGAGTTCTCGGAACTCTTTGCACGGGTATAGCAGGTGGTTGCATTTGCATTTTATGCACGATGGAGAAATGTTGCTGGTCTGAATGTTCAGAATACGTTTATTTGAGTCTTTAGGCACTGACTTACCGATCTGTTGATTTTTACGACCCGCACGAAATGTATTCATACATTCTAACTCATTAATTCTGTCCTTTAAGAACCCGGTAAAATCTTTTAGCGACGGATTTGACGTGTCTTTGATTTTCCGATACCAACGTATTCGGTTTTCCGAGTCCAGTTTTTTAGCGAGAACATAAATTAGAAGCATGTTCCAATCATCAACCGGTTGACCCAATGCAAATAAAGCATTAATATGTTAGTTTATATTACTAAATAGCATTTTAATATCGCTGAGGGAACCCGGTTGAGAACCGACCTACCAAATAAATTATCCAAATGCGAAGCCATAATAATATTTGGCTTATCGAAATGGGATTTAATCAAATTCCAAGCTACCTCGAAATTGGTATTGCTTGGTGCGAGATGTCGTATCGAGTCTGTAAATATTCTATTTTTTCGAAAGCCGTTAAAGAGTGCTTGGAATGCACCATTGCGACGAACAAATCCTGAAATCGCACCCACTCATTGAACCGTCCCGAAAACTCTGGCAATTTTAATTCAGGTAATCGCTTATTCGATTCCACACGTGTAATAGGTATATTTTTTTGCGACGTTTCCAATAAATGTTTCACGATGTCTCCAAGAGCACTCTGTTTCTATGCTAAAATTTTGAAAGAATCACTGAGATCACCGGGGAGCTTCATATTGCTCTATGCAAGTCTGAACACGATTAAAATCATTTGCTAATTGCTCTTATCGCAAAATTAAACTGTTTGCCCTGGAATGGGTGTTGTCCTTTTCCTTAGCTTACGACACGATACGAGTGACTTTCCCTTTGCCCGTTGCCCGTTGTCTTTTTAGCGCTTCCATTTCGCGATTGTTGATAATTTTAAAAACACGCGGTAACACCGAAGCAATCAATTGTCTATGTTCACTTCACGATCCAACCAAAATTAATGAAATGCCGTTTCATTTTCGTCTGCTACCAACAACAATAATTTTCACCGATGGAAAGCAGACAAATCGTATAATGGGAGAGATGAAGAGAAGCAAGAGATAAGAACACCAGCGAAGAAATTTTTTTCCAAAAACAATGCATATTTTTTCCACTTTTCACTTATTTTAATTTAATTGTTTTCACCAATTTGATAAATTTCAGAAATTCTCCGTAGGTCAATTTGTATCCGGCTCGACGTGGACCATATGTTTCCTTGGAAAAATAATAAATAAAAACAAAAACACTTATTACGTTGGGAAAATATCAAAAAACCCAACGATCCTTATTGTTCGGATATTCTCTGTCAACTGACTTTTTCTCTTGGTATGTGGCTTTACAAAACGCACACCTACAATTATAAAATTATTTTTTTTGCTGGCGTGTGCCGTTACAGAGCACACACATTTATTATTACTTTTAATTCTTAACAGTATCATTAAACCATAGTAATGATACTTTAAGCGAAATTCAAAAAACTTCATTACTAAGAATCTAGTGTGACCGGAGAAGCTGAACGACTTTTGCAGCATCTTTCGCTTGACTCTGGCAATTAGAACAAAGCTTGGGAGTTGCTTAAGGTCCGTTACGATCACAAAAGCATTTTGGTTAATGCACAGCTTAATCTTCTTCTTAATCAACAGGAATCTGCAAACAGTATTAAGAATTTATAAGATGCATCTCAAGAATGCGTGCATGCATTAGCAAAACTAGGTTTGCCTGTTGATAAGTAGGATGCAATTTTAATATACTTACTTTTTTAAAAGTTGCCAACATTTACACAAAAGCTGTGGGAAGAACGATTAGGTAGTACCAGAGAATTGCCAACCAGGAGTCAATTCAACGAATTCCTAGAAACATGTTTCAGGACACTTGAAGTAGTTGATCACCAATACTCTAAGTCGTTTTCAAAACCTGAGGTTAAAATGTCCTAAACCATTAGGACACCATTTCACTTTTTTTTGCCACATCACGCCATAATGAAGGAATCTAACTCCACAACCAAATTGAGGGTTGTGTTTGACGCAGCAGATAAAAGTTAAAATGGCTCATCTCTGAACGATCATTTACTAGTTGGTCCAAAACCAGTTGGAGAAGGCATCGAGAAAATATATAGACAGGTTTGTGTGAGTGATCCAGACAGCTATTTCCAGCTTATTCATTGGCGAGATCGACAGACCGAGCAAATCAAGACATATCGACTCAAAACTGTCACCTTTGGTACTGATATCCACATGAATTTGGTGATGTCCAAAACTAGAGTTGCATGGATTCTGTTCTTTTTTTTTCGTGGGTGGTGGACATTTCAAAAGTCACGATGAGCATGTGCCCAAAGTAGTGTGGGACTTTAACTCCGCTAATACCACCACCCTTTTTGTATTTTCATTGCGACTAAGTATGCGACTTATCTAGCAATTTTTTATCACGAGTAATGAATGTTTGACAGGCAACTTTCCTGTGAGAGTTCCTGCTCTCTCCGCAACGCGGTTTGTTATTATCGGGCCAAATCTAAGGGATTAGTTCTTTGAAGACGCCGCAATAAATTTGTTTCGCGTTTTTTGGCCGTTTTATGACTTTAATTGCATTCCAAAGTGAATAAATCGATTCTTTTCCAGCGGTTATGCTTTGCAGAAAAGTTTCTACTGCATGGTTTTTAAAGTTTTCAATCGAATTTGATAGCATGTTACTCAACCGATTGAGATGTGTTTTATCTTGCGGGGCACGAGTTTGGTGCCATCTTTTTCGAGCTTTTCATTTATGTCTAACCAAATCTCTTATTTCCCATGGGTATTTGGTATGGCTGAGGAGGAGTATTATTCCATGCTGCTTTTTGAACAGAATGACCGGAGAATGATCAGAGCAAATATCAAAGCATTCCTCAACTTTTATTCGATTGGACGGCATACCTTTTACGATGAAAGGAATTTTTGTAAAATCAGTTGGCCAGTAAGTTGGTTTTCCCGTAGAAAAAAATCAGTATTGTACTTTCTACCAACATCGTAAAGCATCCTACCTTTCTGTAATATGCATCTAGATCCCCAGAATGTATGTTTTGAATTAACGTCCCCTCCGATGACAAAACGCTGTCGAAGGGAATTTAGCAAGTTTTCAAAGTCATTTTCTCAACCTTGCATCGTGTAGGGCAGTAAATGGAAGATATCTTCAGAAAGGATTGTCTGCTTTTGACTTCTATAGAGCAAACTTGCATTGTTTCGACTTCATATTTAAAATCAATCGAATGTTCGATACACTCTTTTATATATAGTGATGTAGAGCATGATAATCAAAATAACCTTTAATCTTTAAATTGGAATTATTCTTTGCATGAGTTTCGGATATTAAACAGACGTCGATATATTTTTCCTGCATAAACAATTCAAGTTCTCCAAGTTTCTGCCAAAGGCCTTAGCATTCCACATAAGAATTTTAAGAAATATTTTCATGTTGCAGGTAGATTATTTCTGTTGCGAATACTATTTACAAGCTTTACTAGCCTGTCGAAAATAAGTTTATTCGTTTTGCTTTGTTCCTCAAGTTTTAAAAGAATAATCGAAAAAACGTTGGAAACGGGGTCTGGTGAAATATTTTTATCGGATACTGTAGCTTGGGCCCCAACGTGATGTCATAGCCACGTTTGCTAGTAAAGAGAAGGAAGCGGCAAAATGGGTTTAGCAGTAAATGAAGGCAAGACGAAGTATAAGCTGTCAACACGAAAAGACACACAACATCGACGAATTGGACAGAACGTCACCATTGACAGATATAATTTGGAGGTAGTACAGGACTTAATCTATCTCGGCTCCGCTATTAATTCTGAAATCATCATCCCGTCAGAAATTAAACGAAGAGTTACTCTTGCCAAGCGCTGTTTCTTCGGGCTAAAAAGACAATTCAGTAGTAAAGCCCTCACTCGAACTACTAAGGAGATATTATATATGACCCTGATCATCCCAGTCCTGCTCTACGGCGCTAAAGCATGGACCGTCTCAAAAGCGGATGAAGAAATCGTTGGTCGACTTGAGCGGAAAATTCTTCGAAAAATCTTCGGTCCTGTTTGCGTTTACGGGTTATGGAGGCGAAAATTTAACCAAGAACTATACGAGCTTTACAGCGACATGCTCCTGGTCAAAAAACTCCGCATTGGATGTTTAAGATGGCTAGGGCATGTAGAACGAATGGACACCAATGCTCCGGCTCGTAGAGTCTTCGATTCCCAGCCAGACGTCGGACGCAGTAGGGAGGCCTTCGCCTTAAGTGACGCGCACAAATAGAAACCGACCTCAACCAACTTGGAGTGCGCAACTGGAGGCAGTTAGCTAAGGACCAGGCTAATTGGAGAGGCATGTTGGTTGAGGCCCAGGTTCATTCCGGACTGTAGCGGCACTTACGTAAGTAACTGTAGCTTGGGCATAATTTTATACATTTGGTTATGGATGTACAAGATCCGATTGGCCGAGGTATTTGTTTATTTTTTTTGTTTTTCGATTGTTGCCTGCTTTGGCTTTGAGAGTAGTTTAGGCGAACTTTTAAGCTTTTTCCTAGTTAAATTTAATTTCTGTAAAATTTTATTAGTAAGTTTCATCCGCCTTTTTGCAACTCTTTAGCTACTTCGCAGCCGCGGTAACTTGCGGGATGATCGCCTTTACACCTAATGCAAATAGCAGGAGTTTTCTTATCTGACCCGCAAACTACCTTCAGATGATTTCCGGCACATTTTACACACCGCGTCTCTTTCTGACAATAGGTTTGCGTATGATTATATCCTTGGCACTGAGGAACTTAGATTTTTACAACAATATTAAGTATTGTTTTTACTTCATAATTTTTTCAGACTTTCTGTTTTATCGAATGTGAGTATAAATAAAGGCAGAGCGCGTTTCATTAAATTTTCTTCAGCCTGTTTTTGCTGTTTGTTTCGCTTGACAATGTTAACGGCATTATATTTACTGTTTTTCAGATCGTTAACTATGTCATCCTTTAGGCACGACGCATGTAACCCTATGGCTACAACGCGTATTCTCAAATGAATACCATTCAATTTTATCGGTATTTAGCTTCCGAGATAACAGACGGTAACTTTCTGGATCTTTTACGCAGACTTTTTTTTTTAATGAAGTTACTTGGTAGCCTGAGAATGGTAACGATCAAGGTATGCAACTGGTTATAGTCGTTTATGCCGATCACATTAATTGGCGGTGGAGGCCGTTGCTTAAGCTGTTTCGCTTTATTAGTATTCTCTTTATCGTGGTTTATTGATTCAGGTGAGAATATAGCTTTCCTTTTTTCACCGGTCTTTTGTTTAGAATCCAGTCGGTTTCGTGATTGAGTTCTTCATCGTCGGTATGGTATTCTAATATAACCGTCTTGGATCGATTCCCAGCCGTAGCAACACCTACATGACTTTTCACTGGCCCTCCTCTCGTGATGATGTGACAAATCATCCGAGTAGTATCAATTGTCATGAAAATCTTATCTCAATTTATCCATTCGGATTCGAAATAAAACAGGAGGTCGCGCCATCGTGCTAAAAAATACACACGCACACATGAATGGTTGTGAGAAAAAAGCTAGGCCCTGGGTACTACCGAGCCTGTTGCGTCATAAATTTATCTTTTAGGGTCGTGCTTTCATCCTTAAGGTGGAGAATTTCTTTCCGAAAATCTTCGCAGAGCAGTTCGACTTCGTTTAGCCAAGTTCGAAGAACGTCATTTTCGTCATCGAGGCTTTTTATTTTCTCAGAGTCTCGTTTTTCGTGAGCCGACACTTCTGGCGTTATCGAGCTCCTGGAGACGCATATAAGTTTATGAGGTCCTAATGTAGGTGACCTCGCTACCCTTGAACTTTTTCCGAAAGAGTTACAAAATTGCAATAATTGGCTCTCCGCAGAATCCGTAGAGCCGACCTCCGAAGAGGGTGGATTATCCAGTGAAACTAGATTGTCACCTGGGGTATAACATCTTTTCGTTTTATTCATTGCATTTTTTTGTTTTTGTACACACCTTAAACTCGGTATACGGGAGTGGATTTTATTCGCCTTCTACGAAAGGCATGCCCTACCTCGCCACCCGCTAAATGGACTACTTTTGTCAGCAACCGTGTTTCTGAATTTCAGCGGTTAACAAATTGCAGCATATGGAGACATGTTCCCACACACCATAATCCAGCTGAGAACACCTTGACTTTTGGTGGAAGGGGCCTACTTATCTGCACCAAAAGTGGAACTTTGAGGTACCAACACAGCCAACACATACTACTACCAAAGAGGAAAAACGTGCAGTTAAAAAGCACTGCATTTTAACAAACTGCAGTGATGACACCATCAGCAATGTCGTTCACAAGTTCTCAAAGTTGCTAACAGTTTAAAGAGTCTTGGGCTGTTGCTTGCGCTTCGCTTCTATTTTGGAGAAACCCAAACTGATTTGATTATCAGAGACGCACACACAAAGACATAGCACGGTGGTATCCAGCAGATGATGTCACACATCCGAAAATTTTTTTGGATACCAAACATTAAACGCAGCATCAAAAAGTGGGTACATCGAAGTGTTGTCTGTTATCGACATAAGGGCGCAACGATGCAACAACTAATGGGTGATTTGCCTGCTCCCCGAGAACGTATGGCCCGGCCATTTTCTGATGTTGATTATGCCGGTTCGTTTGAAGTAAAAACATGGAAAAGGCGAGCAGCAAAAACATTAAAAGGATATTTAGCGGTTTTTATTTGTCTTGCCCCAAAAGCGTTCCATATTGAGGCAGTCTCAGACCTAACTACGCAAGCATTTTTGGCCGATTTTTGACGTTTCACTGCACGAAGAGGCATTTGTTTGCAACTATACAGTGATTGCGGCACAAAATATGTTGGAGCCAACACCAAACTTGCCCAAATGTTACGAAGCGCTAATCAGGATTGGATCGAAGTCGCTGATACACTTGCCGACCAAGGTACAAAATTGAATTTTACTCCCCCCGCTTCTCCTCACTACGGAGGACTTTGGGAAGCTGGGGTGAAATCTGTTAAATTTCATTTAAAATACGAAAGGCTTACTTTTGAGAAATTTGCCATGCTTCTAGCGCAAAAAGAAGATTGTTTGAATTCTCGACCTTTGTGCCCACTAACAGATAACCCAGACGATTTTGAATTCATCAAACCAGTTCACTTCTTGATTAGAGAATTGCTCCACAATATACCGGAAGGAGATGCATCAGGTTTAAAACAAATCCAAATTATGGTGGATTCTTTTTGGCGAAAATGGAGCAGCGAGTATCTTGCACGGTTGCAACAACGCCCGAAATGGACTAAAACTACTAGCGCGCCAGAAGTTGGGGATTTGGTAATTGTCAAGGATGAAGGCGTACCACCATCACAATGGATCCTTGCAAGAATTCACCAGACACACTCAAACAACACAACCGAGGGCAACACCTTCATTTAAACCTAAAAGCATGCACATTTAATTCAGATTTACCAATTAGCGCAAATCGCGACATAAAATCATCGACACAACCTTTTAAACATCGACTAGAAATATAAACACCATTCAACACGAATCATCGACATATTGAAAAATAAACAGGTATGCATACCTAAAACTTTGCCAATATCGGCATAAACAATTAACTACACAAAAAATAAAGACCTGCTTATCTATTCGAATCCCATCAGAATATAAACACATTAATTTATGACATCAACACAAATCTAATAACGAACTTAATATAGTTCTCAATATGATGACAAACAAAATCAAAACATGAATTCGTCATACGCAAACGAAAATACAAAAATGCAATCAAAGCACACATACCCCGCACCCGCGATGGCCCACCGAAAACGATGTATTTACGACACAAATCAATCAATATTGAACTTAAACTAAAAAAAAATGCACCTTAAGTCCAGTACGCGACATTTTATCATATTAAAACTAACACCTTTAATCAAATAAAACAAAATAATTTAAAAGAACAACACGATCAAACAGCGATTAAAACTACTTCTTCTGCCGTTGCCAAATCCGTTATCAGTAACACCATCAATGATAAACTCACTTATGATGGTCAAAAACACACAAATTGCGGTACTTCTTGTAAAGCAAAAGAGAAAGGGGGGTGGTGCTCTCATGTTCACACAAGCAAAAACGAAAAGCGCACATACAATACCCAACTGTCATTGTTATCCTTGTTCTATTGGTGATTTCAATTGTGTTGTCTCATTATCAATGTTTACAATAGTTTCAATGATATTTTTCTCATTACATGTAACAATTCCATATATCATTTCGTTCCACTCCAAGACACAATTCGAAGGTGAAAAGACATTAAACTGCTGCAGGGATGGCATTAAGAAGACGGCTGAAGTACATCTTTACGAACTTTGTTCACAGGCGGGGAGAATGTTATAAGTTAATAATATTAATGTCACCAAATTTATAATTAGCAACTTTCAAAATCAACATGTAAGCCCAACAATGGGTGAATATGTCAAATATCATTTCAAATATTCATATATTGAAACTATGTAAGTGGGCCATATATTTTCAAAAGTCAACTATCAACATATATATAAACACCGTAACACGTTCTCCTGCTGACATCTACTCCGCGGGTCCAATTCGAACTAACTCCTGCTGAACGGCAGGCGCTCTTCTCCGTCTTGAGCGATAACGTCTAGGTCGTATAAGAGCCATCAACTTTGAGGTACCAACACAGCCAACACATACTACTACCAAAGAGGAAAAACGTGCAGTTAAAAAGCACTGCATTTTAACAAACTGCAGTGATGACACCATCAGCAATGTCGTTCACAAGTTCTCAAAGTTGCTAACAGTTTAAAGAGTCTTGGGCTGTTGCTTGCGCTTCGCTTCTATTTTGGAGAAACCCAAACTGATTTGATTATCAGAGACGCACACACAAAGACATAGCACGGTGGTATCCAGCAGATGATGTCACACATCCGAAAATTTTTTTGGATACCAAACATTAAACGCAGCATCAAAAAGTGGGTACATCGAAGTGTTGTCTGTTATCGACATAAGGGCGCAACGATGCAACAACTAATGGGTGATTTGCCTGCTCCCCGAGAACGTATGGCCCGGCCATTTTCTGATGTTGATTATGCCCGTTCGTTTGAAGTAAAAACATGGAAAAGGCGAGCAGCAAAAACATTAAAAGGATATTTAGCGGTTTTTATTTGTCTTGCCCCAAAAGCGTTCCATATTGAGGCAGTCTCAGACCTAACTACGCAAGCATTTTTGGCCGATTTTTGACGTTTCACTGCACGAAGAGGCATTTGTTTGCAACTATACAGTGATTGCGGCACAAAATATGTTGGAGCCAACACCAAACTTGCCCAAATGTTACGAAGCGCTAATCAGGATTGGATCGAAGTCGCTGATACACTTGCCGACCAAGGTACAAAATTGAATTTTACTCCCCCCGCTTCTCCTCACTACGGAGGACTTTGGGAAGCTGGGGTGAAATCTGTTAAATTTCATTTAAAATACGAAAGGCTTACTTTTGAGAAATTTGCCATGCTTCTAGCGCAAAAAGAAGATTGTTTGAATTCTCGACCTTTGTGCCCACTAACAGATAACCCAAACGATTTTGAATTCATCAAACCAGTTCACTTCTTGATTAGAGAATTGCTCCACAATATACCGGAAGGAGATGCATCAGGTTTAAAACAAATCCAAATTATGGTGGATTCTTTTTGGCGAAAATGGAGCAGCGAGTATCTTGCACGGTTGCAACAACGCCCGAAATGGACTAAAACTACTAGCGCGCCAGAAGTTGGGGATTTGGTAATTGTCAAGGATGAAGGCGTACCACCATCACAATGGATCCTTGCAAGAATTCACCAGACACACTCAAACAACACAACCGAGGGCAACACCTTCATTTAAACCTAAAAGCATTGCACATTTAATTCAGATTTACCAATTAGCGCAAATCGCGACATAAAATCATCGACACAACCTTTTAAACATCGACTAGAAATATAAACACCATTCAACACGAATCATCGACATATTGAAAAATAAACAGGTATGCATACCTAAAACTTTGCCAATATCGGCATAAACAATTAACTACACAAAAAATAAAGACCTGCTTATCTATTCGAATCCCATCAGAATATAAACACATTAATTTATGACATCAACACAAATCTAATAACGAACTTAATATAGTTCTCAATATGATGACAAACAAAATCAAAACATGAATTCGTCATACGCAAACGAAAATACAAAAATGCAATCAAAGCACACATACCCCGCACCCGCGATGGCCCACCGAAAACGATGTATTTACGACACAAATCAATCAATATTGAACTTAAACTAAAAAAAAATGCACCTTAAGTCCAGTACGCGACATTTTATCATATTAAAACTAACACCTTTAATCAAATAAAACAAAATAATTTAAAAAAACAACACGATCAAACAGCGATTAAAACTACTTCTTCTGCCGTTGCCAAATCCGTTATCAGTAACACCATCAATGATAAACTCACTTATGATGGTCAAAAACACACAAATTGCGGTACTTCTTGTAAAGCAAAAGAGAAAGGGGGGTGGTGCTCTCATGTTCACACAAGCAAAAACGAAAAGCGCACATACAATACCCAACTGTCATTGTTATCCTTGTTCTATTGGTGATTTCAATTGTGTTGTCTCATTATCAATGTTTACAATAGTTTCAATGATATTTTTCTCATTACATGTAACAATTCCATATTTCATTTCGTTCCACTCCAAGACACAATTCGAAGGTGAAAAGACATTTAACTGCTGCAGGGATGGCATTAAGAAGACGGCTGAAGTACATCTTTACGAACTTTGTTCACAGGCGGGGAGAATGTTATAAGTTAATAATATTAATGTCACCAAATTTATAATTAGCAACTTTCAAAATCAACATGTAAGCCCAACAATGGGTGAATATGTCAAATATCATTTCAAATATTCATATATTGAAACTATGTAAGTGGGCCATATATTTTCAAAAGTCAACTATCAACATATATCTACATATATATAAACACCGTAACACGTTCTCCTGCTGACATCTACTCCGCGGGTCCAATTCGAACTAACTCCTGCTGAACGGCAGGCGCTCTTCTCCGTCTTGAGCGATAACGTCTAGGTCGTATAAGAGCCATCATTCTGTCGTTGGAAGACGTAGTAGATTAGCGCAACTATCCTGTATCAGCCCCCGACTATCCACTGACTTCTTATTATAGTTTTGATACATAGTTTGTAACATAGAGAATATACCTCAAACATATACCTCAAAATATATGGATCGACTCAGAATCGATAGCTGAGTCGGTTTAGCCATGTCTATCCGTCCGTCCGTCCGTCCGTACGTCCGTACGTCACCAGTTTCTGGGCCTTAAATTTTGAGCTAGAATGATGAAATTCGGTACACGTGCTTATTGTTGCTTTAAGCAGAACAGAAAGGTTAACATTTTTGAAATCCGCCACTGCCACGCCCCCTTTTCAGAAAAACATATATTTAGGCTATATCTAGACAATCAAAATGTCTATATTTTGTTTGCCACGCCCACTTTTTGGGGCGTCTTTTAGTAAAAGACGTTTTTCGGAAAATTTTCGAACATATCGAAAAAAATGGTGATGCAAAATCATTGGTTCTGTTAAACATTTCTTTCATATATCATTTTAAGCCATGCCCACTTTTTGTAGGGGTTTTCATACAAAAACCATTACTATACACTACTTCATAGCAAAAAAACGGGTTTTTTTGTCGAACCACAAATGATTTTGATAAACAGTCTGAACAATATGTTATGACAATGACATTTGCTACATTTCATCGCTATAAATCCTTAATTTTGGGGACATTTGTCTTAAGGATGGGATTGGAAAGGGTACAAAACGATCCACACAGTGGATTGTAGCCTTCTCATATGTTTTATCACAAGTTTGACATAATTGAGGATTAAAGAACTGGTATCTGGCTTTCAAAAACAGGATAATACTTTATTGTAAGTGCTGCCGTTTTTTAAATAAATTTTTAACTTTCTCTTATAAAGAGAAAGATATTGATTTCGTGAACATTTTCGACCTCGGGATTTTGATTGATTCTAACATTACGATGATAGCGGAACTCAAAAAAGTGGTTTTTGAAATTCCGTCCGTCGGTTCGTCGTTCCGTTGTCCGTACAAGCCTCTCCAGCCTAAGCGACTTGTCCGATTTTCTTCAATCGTATACAGCGTTTGTTTGGTCATAATTCTAGGCCATTTTTTTTGCTTGCTTTAAGCGATGTTATTACTGGTACCTGCCATATAAAACTCATACATAACCTCAATTTGCTCAAAAACGGCTATAACGATTTGGATTAAACTCTTATATGCTATAAGCATATTAGTTTCAACAAATCTGCATACCCAGTTTTTTTGAGAAAATCCATATAACGGATTTTTGCATTAAGGCCATAATAAGAAAATTGTCAATTTCTCGCAAACTATTTTGCCAAATTGAATGAAATTTGATTTGTATACTTCTATTACTGTTTTCATGAGTTCCACATAATTGGTTTTGGCCCAATTGTCCCCAAACGCACATATTTTTTGTTTGCTTTTAGCCATGTTACTACTTGTACCTGCCATATAAAAATCATTCATAACCACAATTTGCTCAAAAACGGCTCTAACGATTTTGATTAAACCTCTTATATGCTACAAGCATATTAGTTCCAACAAAACTCCATATCCAGTTTTTTTTCGAGAAAATCCATATAACAAATTTTTTCATTTAACTAATCTAATCTAAATCTAATTTGTATACTACAATTACAGTTTTTGTGAGTTACTCGTAATTGGTTTTGGCCCAATTATCTCTAAACGGAATTTTCAGTTTTGGCCAATAACGAAAAATCATTATTAATCACATGGACACCGATTACTTTCAATGACGGAATAAACGTTCGTATAATCACATTTCGACATTGTTTATATCATTTTAGGCATCATTAATCAAAATAAATATTATTGTGTATTTTGTCTTAATTGGTAAAAACGTCAAATTAATTCGCTGTGAAAGAGAAAGTTGCGTACGTCCCAGTCGTGCACCCACTACTATTTTTTTTTTAAGTTATTTTTTTTTCTAAAATTGCTCATACCTCCTAAACGGGGCGAGATAGACCCCCCTCCCACACTAAAAAATGCTTGTTTTGACCCGTTTACTAAACATTTTTTTGCGCCGAACTTATCTTTTATCTTCGAACTTTGGCTAAAAACAATATTTTCTATATTGCCACGTTCTTATTCCAAAAATGTTAACTCTTAGTCTTCTTCGTCTGAGAGAGAGTCTATATTCCAAATTTCAACACTCGGTCAGACATACAAGACTGGAATTGCAATTGCAAAGTATACGGATCGACAAGTATATGGAGTCGATTCATATACTTTATGGTATATATGTATTTTAGTTTTTTTTTGTTAGTTTTAAGTTGAATTAAAATAAAAACTTAATTAAAACGAAATCGTTAGGGTATGTTGGTCAACTTGATATTATCACTGTTGCCTACAATATCACCCATTCGCATACAGATGATAGACGAACTAGAGGAAGACTTCGCCTGGAACTGACTGTACTGTCAATTAATACATAGTAATTTAGTTTGATGACACCAGTTTCTTGTGTAGAGTACATCTAATAACAGACGACTGTTTTTTTTTTGGGTTGGTTACAACGATGGAATTGAACTGTTGATAGTTGCTGGGGCTCAAACTTGCACAATCGTCACGAAATGAAGGCCGAAGAGAAACACACAAGACCTCAAACCTAGCTTTAGCATTAATTTGTGTGTGCAAAGTTATATTGATGCCACAAAGATATTTGTCAGTCTTCGCAAGAGGTGAGTCATTTCCTCGAGTTTGACCACAAAATTGTTTTGTTTTTCTTTTGTGGGTTCGAAGTTAATGACTAAATTAATAAACTTTTGATATCAAAAATCATTTAATTGAAGTAGTCTCGGTCGATATGTTACAGTACTATAATCGTACGCATTTATATCATTTTTCTACCAAATTAAAAAAAAAAAGATGCCAGCCCATAACAAATTACAACGACTTTAATTATAAGTTTATAAATAATCTATAATTCACCTTTTGATGTTCGCCAGCTATTAACAGATAGCTCCACTAACCCCTTCATGGACCTAGTTTTACATATTGCCTTGCAAGCCAAAGAGTTGTCAGCAAGTTGTGGGTCAGCCACTACCAAAGAATTTTCAGAAAAAAATCGAATGAGCAAGTCAAAATTTTACAACAAAATACACAAACGTCTTAGTCAAAGTAACACTTGGCTGCAAGTGTGTCATTCAATTAACTCGCTCCAACACCTTCTTGTACGAAACCTCCGCGCCTACCTCCTACCTTCTAAAGTGCACAATTTGTTAATTAGACCGAAACGCAAAACACAGAGTGTTATAAATAAAAACGAATTTATAAATCTTGTAATCGAATAAGTGCACCTTTCACATTTTCGCACATAGTTTGTTCATGGAAAGATGCAGTGTACTAACAGTGGTGAAGAAACATTTTCGGGTGATTTGGTTTTTATTTAGAGTTATAGTGCAATAGTTTTAAAGAATTTATAAATTCAAATGCATGTTATTTACAATGGATCAAGAAAAATGCAATTATTTTTAATGTTAAGGAACATGAATGACAAAAAGTAATAGTCATAACAGACTTTATTTGCCAATTTTTTTTTGAAAGTGTTTTTAAGGCAAAACGAATATTTTATATATAAATTTATCTTAGAAAGGAAAATATATTGTTTTAGTGAACATTTTTAGCCTAGAGATTTTAATTTTTAATTGAAAATTTTTAGTCCTCGAGATTTTAATTTTATTGTGTGTGTAACTTTTCCAAACTATGACAATCTCAGAGTGAAAGAGAAAGTTGCGTACTATTCAGTCGTGCACCAACAACTCGTTTATTTAGGATACAGTTCCAGTGCGTGCATGTTTTGAAAACTGCCATTCTGACGACAAATATTTTGTATTCGTTCAAATCGATTTGTATTTGTTGTCATTGGAACGATATTTCGACAGATAGTACTCAATCGCCATTAGGACCCACTGGTTTGATTTTTCGCAATATTGTTTTTAACATGCGAAGAATCGACGACTCAGGGGAACAGGAAAAGAGCTTAAACTAACACCATACATTATTATCGCCGTGAGAAAATTTTACATGTTTGCATGGACCAGATAGGTTCATATTTAGTGTGTGATTTTAACCAAACTCAGGATCCTAATATGTTTCCTCATTGAAAAAATCCGTACCTGTGTGAATATATTTTATATATATATACTGTAAGAACAATATAACTTATGAAAAAATTGTTTTTGCATTTACAAATACATTTCAGCACCTAACTAATGAGCCTTCAACAGAATCTGAATTATTTAAACTCTTGAAGGCTATAGAAATAAATATGTTTAGATCTTAGATTTAAGAACTGTAATTTCAAGTATAAACAAAATGGAAAAGTATTGCCTCTTTACAATAATAGCAAAATGAACCCCTCCAACACAATTTATGTTACAACAGCAACTTTTCAGCTACAACTATGATATTCTGAAGCACATGCTAGTTAATCCTATAGCCTAGATTGGCCGCTTCTGCAGCAGATCTGGATACTTACTAGTCCCAACCATAACACTTTTTTCAGGTGAACTACTAATAATAAGTATCACAAATTTAGTATGCCCTCCTATAGTCCATTTTTAACAACTGATGGAAATACTTTTAGCCACCACTGTTAAATAGGTAGCGTAAACGCTGGCATTCCATTGGAAGGCGTTTTGAAATTCGAATTCGATACGCGCACGTCATCAACTCAATCTGTACTCTTCGATTATCTATGCACACATATTTTTTGCAATTAGTTCGATTTCTGTCTTTTTGCGGTCCAATTGGATTTTGTGCAACTTAACCGCAACGCTACCACAGATATTCACCCAACCAACAACAAGTTTGGTCGCCTTACAAGAAGTAAAGATACAAACACACATACACGCTCTATCAGCCTCAAATCTGCACTAGAAATAAAGATTGCAAGTGGGAGTGCAGCTGATTTTGTGGTAATTAAAAGGCCTCTAACATTCTAATGTGAATCCGATAACATCTTCCAAACTGTTGATGCAGATTCTCTTCTTCGAGAGAGGCGTTTCAACTCACGTTGCAAGCGTACTCGTATCTTAAAGATAACATCTAATGGTAAGACCAGTATGAAATGCGGTAACCACTACCACCCCACCACCATCGAGTGTGGGATTTGTGGCGGAACAGGTTGCGTTTTGTACTGATTCCAACTTTTTTCGTTTGTGAGTTTACGTTTCCACTAAATATGTTGGGTAATTGTATACTGTCATGTTTTTTTTGTTTTTAAAACACTAACGCTGGCTGGTGGCACAATATATCTCGTATGATGGATTGAATGCAAGCAAATTGAAAATTATAGTTCACCTGTTTTGGGCTACAGTCGCAACGGAGAACACGAGATGGCAATCGCTTTCCCATCGCATTAATGAAAACGGAAAATTAGGTCGAACGTTTTTGTTTTCTGCAAGTTGTGCATTGTGGTATAATGGTTAGGCAAGGGGATGGTAGGTAGGGTATTTCGTTTTCACGAGACTATGCGGTTGAAGGTAAGGACTTGAATGTCTAATATATCGCTGTTTAATTTACTTTTGAATTGCTTTATGTAATGAGTTTGTGGGGAGTATTTAGACGAATTGTGACGGTATGGCTAATATTGAAACCCTGATATAATATGCAATTTCATTACAAATTATTGTTGATACCTATGAGATGAAAGTGGGGATGCATCAAACTATCAACCAAGTCTAAATGGAAAGTAATGCCTAATAACTGGAATGTGAGCGCCATATATCCGAATTATACGAAAGTCGATGCCATGTCTTTATCTAATTACCGACTTATCAAAACATACAATTTTTTGGCGCAATAGGCTTGATAGCATCCAGGCATTAGTTTGCGTGTGTACTCCTTGCACGATAACGGGACCTGGTTTATGCCGACTCCGAAACCTTTCTGTAACATGCTTATCGGCACGTATAAGATTGACAGTAGACCAAATTCTCACACTTAGAAAAATCGACGATAAGGCTAATGAATTTAAAGTCCGTAGGCATCATATTTTCATCGAATTTAACCCCACCTAGATTTAGATTTAGACAATATTCATCGCCTGGAGATCTATTATAGACGATGTCTATATTAATGCCACGTATGACAAATTAGGGCAAAGATCTACTATCAGAAACCGAGGCTACTTTAGTTTAGCGATACAAATGGGATTAAAACTCCCAACTCGAAACTAGAACGAAATATTCTTCGTGGAGTTTTTTTTTTGTATGCGAGGAAGGTGAAATGAGAAGATTATGCAACCACAAGCTGAAGTAAAAAAGGTAAATACATGCCGACTACGTTGTTCAGGGCATATTTAACGAATGGCTGTTCACCCTAGGGAATTCTCAAATCTTATCCAATTTCTCACTCCAACATCGTGAGATTTCGATTCGAGTTCAGAGCGCTAAACATAACACAACCGCCAATTTCCTGCCAAATGATCATTAGTGATAAGGCTCATTTCTATCATAATGGTTGATAGAACCATTATGACAGTAAGCAAAGATACAGTATTTGGAGTAATTGCAATCCTCAAAAGTGCGATAAGCCCATATTTTCAATTTTGTAGATAGGGCTTACATTACCTCCAAAGACAAATGCTACATGCAAACGATTCAACGACTTTTGTTAGTAACATTCCTCTCTGTGCAAACGGTTTAAGCAGGACTGCTCAACATACAAAAAGCAATTGTTAATTATCTCTGATAAGCCTCATACAGACTGTAATTTATTTTGGCAAAAATAATTATTTTTGATCTTCATAGTGTAGATCTTTCTAAGCAGTGTTTTCGGGGCATCCTCAAAGTACCCTGGAATAATTTTTTTAGGCAAACTCCCGATCATTTTGTAAAGATGTGATTTGATTAACATACTCTAATGTTGTCAAGATCCAAATCAGACCAAAAGCCCACATTTGGCGAATAAGTATCCGATATACAAAAAGCTTTAAGAATATAGTCCATGTGCAGTTTTTAAAGTTTTTGTGAACAATGCAGTTTTCATCAGGCTGTTTTTAGCATTAACGTTTAGTTCGAAGTGTTGACTAGAAGGGTCTATTTATATTGTACCGTTATAATATTTAACAATCTGTCTTGTGCTATATAGAAGATGATGAAATAGTAAAGCTCTTTAATTCTTTTCAAGCTCTTCTAGACAACAATGAAAACATTCTAGACGGAACTAGTAAGATAAACTTAAAATAGGACTTTATTTTGTCGCAAAATTTGTATGCCATTTTCATATGTGGAGTTTTTTCTTTCTCTTTTCCTAAACATTATATTTCATGAACTTTAAATTTCTTTAATTTTTTTATCTTTTTTTAATTAATTTTTATCACGACTATAATACTTGAATAATTACACTAAGAACACGAAGTCATGCGCAAATGGAAGTAATTTAATTACCTGTCCCTCATACTCAGTACCTTATAAATTTTAAGGATTCTTGCACTATTAAATTAAAGTGACTTAAGCAACAGCTCAAAACCATTTTTTTTAACTAAACACGGGCAAATGTATTTATAGTACGTACCAAAACAGTTGGCCAACGGTCGATTGCGCAGAGAGAGGATTTAAGAGAACAAAAATGACGCGAAAGAGATTTAATCACTAAGCGTTTTTGCCTGTAATTTACAATGCGTAACCCAACTTTACAGTGCTTAGAACTAAAATGCTGTTGAATATCTAAATAAACTTAAAAATAACAGTTGAAGATTGGCGCAAAGTTTGTGAAAAAATTATAAGGACAGAGGAGGAATACTTTTCACACGAGCAGATGTGGGACACAATGTCGGATGCAATAATTATCAATCCAGGAGATGATTCTTCAACCGATTATGAAACTGACAGTTCTTCGAATTCAATTTAATATACATTAATATTAACTATTTCATATATAGGTAGCAAAATCAATAAATATTTTTATCTTAGTACTAAAACGTGTGTGTTTTTACTTCTTAATTCAAACCAAACCGAACCACCCATTTGGTATACTGGTGTTTTGTTTTGCTGCTCGCTGTAAATCTGTTTTATATTTGCAATTCATCGTCAATTTTATCTCGCTATAATTCACACTTTTAATCAAGGTTACAAATTTAAAAGTGGTGGGTAGTTCAATAAGTTTTAAAAACTGCATTTCTTAAAAAAAATTATTGAAGAATCAAGAACGTTCACCATTTTGTCTTTAACGAACCGTTTAATACCCCATCCTCTTTTTTGTGACAGAAAATCGTGCCTATTGTTATTGGGTATAAAATCGTTTACGTTTCCAAAAAATTCCCAAATTGTAATTTTTTATTAAATTTACGTACCTCGCCCAAATTCAATGATATAAACAAAAAAAATTTGGTGTGACACTGCAATTTACTTTACTTTGCGTGCCAATATCAGTACCTACATGATCAATATGCACGACACAATTAATAATGATCAACGAAAGCATAATGAGCAAATAGGGTTTAAATCTAAAACCGTACACCTTCATACAGACACAGTCACACAATCAATTCATGTGCAATGTTTCGCTTAATCTATCCGACCGTGATCACATCATACTCCTACAAAGAACCGACAAGACAAAAAACGAAACAATATATTTTCCTCCAAGTTAAGTTGACATATAATAGTCTATATTTTTCCTCCGCTCCTAATTTCATTACAAAAGAAGGAAAATGAAGAAACCACCCTCAGTGAGATCGCGACAGCGATCTTGAACACAAGGCAGGGTATACGTCGTTTTTTATTATGGCCACGCCCAATTTCGTCTCTTTATGCTTGTTTTTGCAATTTTAAGAGATTGTAAAACACATTTTAAGAGACCTGCGCAGTAGAATGGCCAACTGTTTTGGTACGCACTATATCATGCTCAAAAAAGTTGAGGCTTGACAAACCAACGTTGAACGTCATTTCATAAAACAATATTTATGGGACACAGTTATCTCTAGCTTTTGATAATAAAGTTTGGTGTCCAACTTAATTCAAAACATATGAGAAGGCTGCAATCCACTGTGTGGATCGTTTTATATCCTATCCCATCCCATCCTTAAAATTGATATCCCTTAAATATGGGTTTTATGGCAATGAAAATTTAAAATTGAAATTCTCGCAACATGGTTCGCACAAAAACAACGTTTTTCTCCTGCATATGGTACAAATGGATTTTGTATGAAAACGCCTCCAAAAAGTGGGCGTGGGTAAAATTGACGTATACAAGAAATGTTTATATTACAAAAACAAATTATTTTGCATCAAAAATTTTTCGAAAAGTCTAAAATTTTAACGAAAAAGGTTTTTTTTTGCTGAAAACGCCTTCAAAAGGTATGCGTGGCAAAAAACTTTGTATAGACGAAATATAGACCTTAGGATTGTCTAGATATGTTGTCAGACACTTCTTTAAAAATTTTAGCGGTTTGGCCTTAAACTAGGTTTTTCTAAAAATGGGGCGGATTTAATATTTGTTTACACTTGTTCTGCTGGGAGCAATAAAAAACGCGTATACCATATTTCATTACTCCAGCTCAAAATTTAAGCCCCAAAAACTGGTGACGTAAGGACGGACGGAAGGACGGACGTAAGGACGGACGGAAGGACGGACAGACATGGCTAAATCGACTCAGCTGAGTCGATCCATATATTTTGAGGTATACCTAGTGAAAATATTTCAATATGTTACAAACTTAATGTCAAAACTAATATACCCCATGGGATAGGGTATAACAAAATTCTCGCTCAAGACATGTTCAAACATATTTCTCTTATAAGATCGCCGCAAAACTATGCAATAGGCACTCAGCAGACCTCACGCTTAGCGGATTTGCTCTACTTAATTATGTTAAGCGTAGTAATAAATTCGTATCTCAAAAATTGTAAACACATTTATTTCGAACAAAAAAACATATGAGGGTACATATGTATCCTATCCCATCCCATCCTTAAGACAAATGTCCCCAAAAAGAAGGATTTATGGCGATGATATATAGCAAATGTCATTGTCATAACATATTGTTCAGACTGTTTATCAAAATCGTTTATGGTTCGACAAAAAACACAGTTTTTTGCCTGGTTATGCTATGAGGTAGTGTATAGTAATGGTTTTGTATGGAAACGCCTCCAAAAATTGGGCGTGGCTTAAAATGATATATGGAAGAAATGTTTATATTAACAAAACCAATGATTTTGCTTCACCATTTTTTTCGAAATGTTTAAAATTTTTCCGAAAAACGTTTTTTAATTAAAAACGCCTCCAAAAAGCGGGCGTGGCAAAACACTTTGCATAAACAAAATATGGACATTATAATTGTCTAGATATGTTTTCGGTTTCGCCTAAAACTATGTTTTTCTGAAAAGGGGGCGTGGCAGTGGGCGGATTTAAAAAAAATTTACACTTGTTCTGCTGGGAGCAACAACAAGCACGTGCACCAAATTTCATCATTCTAAGGCCCAAAAACTGGTCACGTACGGACGGACGGAAGGACGGACAGACATGGCTAAATCGACTCAGCTATCGATTCTGAGTCGATCCATATACTTTGAGGTATACCCAGCTCAATTATTTCTCTATATTACAAACTATGTATCAAAACTAATATACCCCTATGGAATAGGGTATCATAACACCACTTAACCTTGGCTATTCAAGAGTGATACAAGTAATCTACCATGTAAAAGTGTGTGACTGAAGTGTGTGTAACCCTGGAACAATAAAGTTACGCAGTGAATTTCTCATGATTCTACTTATCTAGCTAATTGTAAGTGATTTTTTCCTTGTTAGATACATACAATCTACATACAAAAAGACAGTTTCGCATTGTTTGATTTCGGGAGCAAAATTTCATTATAATTGGATTGTGAGAAGTGCAAGAAGTTGTGTACTTCCAATGTCAGAGCTGGGTTCCCATGATTGAATACAGGCATTGTTGCAAAATGATTAAATAAATAATGTTTCGTTCGTATCCGTAGTAAGCAAACATACATAGCTAGTTACGCCATGTGTCAATTACGTTAAAATGCGGGTTCAATTTTACCCATTGGCAAAATTTTGACATTTCTGGCTTTTTGCTCTGTCAATTGGATTAAATGGGATTTTATTTTAATGCTATTTTCAATAATTTCCCAAGAGAATTAAAACAAAATTCCTTTCTTTATATTTTCTTGTTTTAAAATAATACGGAATAGATTTCGAAGAGATCATTAAAAAGCCCTTTATTATTCATTATTATCAGATACAAAATACTATTGTATGATTTGTGTTGATTATTCAGGATATCCATTCTCCTTTCTTCATCTTTCGCATGAAATCATAACATTTTTGTATTCAAAAATAATTAAAAACTCATTGATACTTTATTTTAAAACGGTATAATTTACATTTATTGTAAAAAATATATATTTCTTAACTTTTTATTTCATAATCTGAATGATATTTTCCCATCACTTGTGAACACTGGTAATGACGATTAATCCACGAGTGTGCTTTGCATCTCTCTCACTCCACAGTAGGCATAACAGATGTCAAAAATTAGCCACTGGATAAATTTTAGCGAGCTATTGAGCAGGTTTTAATTTTGACGTGATGAATAGAGCCGTGTCAAAAATTTATTTACTGGCTAAAATGTTAACGCAATTGACACACGGCCTTTAAAAGCAATAATTTTTTTAATGGTTTCCTTCCCTTCCTTCCCTTTCCTTCTAATTAATTGCTCATGACACGCAAGATACACACACACACATTGGGTGCAGTGGTTCAAATTCCAAGAGTACAACGCCTAAGTTATTTTAACTGCCCCATTTCTTGTAAAGTATGACAAACATGCAATAGCTAAGAAGAACCGCGTTTTCATATTGGCCTATTCTTAAAATTTGACGCTTGGCTTTCAATGGGAGGTCCTCTGTTTTGTGACAACAAAATGGTTTGAGGCCTTCTGCAACCAGTAATGCGTTACAAAGGAGGTCAAATTTATTGTGGCAAAAATAAAGCCTCTCAGGCACAAATGAATGGAAAAAGGGTGGTTAATGCCTGGTATCTTTTTAAATAAAGAGAAAACACTGGTGGTTCCCTTATCAACGTAGAAATCCATTCAATGAATTATACATTAACATTACCTATAAACTACATTCTGAGAAACAGACGTATCACTAAGGAAAATCTTGGAAGAGATCAACTAATTAAAAATTGACAACAATCAATCGGTGGAAAACATAAACCGTGAGATTTTTAAGCTGTACCAAGAAGTGTTTGTTAATTGTTGTACAAAAAGTCAAAACAATTCAACAACAATGGCTTAGTCGCATTTGCGTATACTTGGTTAAACTCGAATACAAGTCTTCAGGTTAAAGATCAGTGGCAAAGAAGAACCTGCCGTTTTGGTACAAATTAATCAAAGTAAGCCTATAAGAGTTGCTGCCTAAGGCCCCCCAAATTCGGCAGCAGCTCTAGGCTTGACATAGTTTTAAAGATAGATAGATATGATATGGCGTAGTTCCGTATGCAGAAGATTTCTGAGCTCAGAGTTAAGTCCTTCCGCCGCTCTTTCGTCACTGCTTAGCCAAGCCTTTAGAAAAAATACAATGTACTTTAATCAAGCTGGTCTCTTGAATAAAAAGGTGTTCTGTTCTAGAGGAGTACAGAATACAGATTTGTTGGTCTAAGTAGGCGACTCAGACAATCCCGATCAAAAGGAGGTCAATTTGGCGAATTGACACGTTAACACCTTTAAAGGGAATGATGGGCAAAGAAAATGCTTGAATTTCACGTTATAAAGACTATTTATTGGAATGTAACTCTTACAGTGATCTCGGTAGAATGATTTGCATTCTGCTATGTTACCATCGAGGAAATCTCGTTTTCTTATGTGTACTAGCCGAATGCAATTAACAGCTGTTATTTATTTTTGGTCAGTGACCTTACACGTATTTAATCTAATTTTCTATTACTAAAACTAACAATACTACTATACATTAACATTGCTTTGTATAGTAAACAATGCCCCACTATCTCAGTGTTAGTGTGAGTGGGAAAGTCCTCCCTTCTCCAGTGTATTCGTCCCTCATTAACATTAAGGTTTTATAATTTGCCTAATTGGTTGGTGACACCAACTATGTACCTTCTTAATGTGGGTGCTGTACGTTGGAGAAGAGAGGCTGTATTGGCATTCTAACGCATTGACACATTTGACAGTTCCGCGTGTTTTGTTTTCGTTATCGGTTGTGCGCAAGCCCTTTCGAGTTTTTATTATTAAATTTGAATTTTTTAATTAACATTCTTGGCTTTCAAGTGTTCTATGTCTTGACGATAGTTACCGGCAATGCGTAGCCTCTGTTTTGAGTGCATAAATTGCATGCATTCCGGAAACTATCTCAATACATAAATGCGTCATAACCACAAGTCAAATGTGTCGCGCGCGGGGGAATTTTAAGCATACAAAAATTTGTGAAAATGAATTTAAGTGTTGAGTCTTTGCTGTTGAGTGTTGAGTTATGTTGGGAACCAACATGCTCCCCGCCTCGGGCCTTTGTTTTTGGTGTCTTGGTCAATCTTCTTCTGTTGATATTGTTGTTGCCTTGTTTGCCGTCATCGTGCTCTCCTCGTTTGCGTTGATTCCAGGTTTACGAGATGCAATTGGATTTAGCATGTAAACAAAAAACAATTATTAATAAGTGCTATTTGATAAATTCTACAGTATATGCGAATATAAGTGAATTAACAAGGGTCAGTTTTTTGGTTATAGGGGTATTTTGTAATTCATATTATTTCGTGAGTAGGTATGTTCTTTTTTGTTATTTTAGTGTTTTGTTTGTTTTTATTTGTGTACCGTTCCGATATTTTTTGTTGTCCGGTAGTTAATAGTTCCTTTTTATTTTTTGTTTTGTTATGCCGACGGATTTGATACCGGCAAAGGGGAAATTTTTGCGATTGGTCGTTTAAGAGTTGCATTTTTTGTTTTAATTGTCACCACGCGCGTTAGACCGTCCGCCCCGGGGTGTAATTGAATTACTCGCGCGAGTAACCATGCCGATGGTGGAAGATTGTCTTCCTTAACGAGGACAATGTCTCCCATCTTTATGTTTGGGTGCTGTTGCAACCATTTTGGTCGTTGTTGGAGCAGATGAAGATACGTTGTGCTCCACTGCTTCCAAAATTCTTGTGTGAGTCGTTGCACATATCTCCATCTGTCTAGTGTGTTTATGTTTTTCTCCATTGTGTTTCTGTCCGGAATGGTTCGTATTGGTGCTCCTATGAGGAAGTGTCCCGGAGTTAACACATTCAAATCGTGTGGATCTGACGTCATCGGGCACAATGGTCGTGAGTTGAGGCAGGCTTCTATCTGTGATAAAAGTGTTGCAAATTCCTCAAATGTCAGCTTCGATGATCCTAGCGTTCTCTTGAGATGGTGTTTGATCGACTTTACCCCAGCCTCCCAAAGTCCTCCAAAGTGTGGTGAAGAAGGGGGGTTGAAATGCCACATCGTGCCTTGTGATGCTAGGTCTTCTGCAACTTCGGTTGACCATTCAGCGGAAATAAATTTGTTGTCCTTTGCCAGTTCATTGCGTGCTCCCTTAAAGTTGCTGCCGCAATCGCTAAATATGTTGGCGCAATTTCCTCTTCTTGAAGTAAATCTTCGGAAAGCCGCGATGAATGCTGCTGTGCTTAGGTCGCTGACTAACTCGATGTGAATTGCCTTCGTGGAAAGACAAACAAATACCGCAATGTAGCCCTTTGTTGACCTGTTGCACCTACCCTTCCATGCCTTGATATCCACGGGTCCTGCATAATCTACCCCAGTGTTGGTGAATGGTCGCGCTATCTTTACTCGTTCTTTTGGTAAATTTCCCATTAATTGTTGTTGCATTTGGGCGTTGTATCGATGGCATCGGACACATTTGTGAATTGTGCTCTTTACCAATCGTTTTAAATTGGTTATCCAATACGTGTTTCGTATTTCAGCCATCATCATCTGTTGTCCGCCATGTAAGGTCCCTAGATGTATTTCTCTTACAACCAGATGTACGTAATGGTGAGAATCTCTCAATATTAGTGGATGTTTTTGATGAAAAGGGATTGTCGCGTTTGATAATCTGCCTCCTACGCGTAAAAATTCGTCTTCATCTAAAAATGGGTTGAGATTGGTTATCGAACTTCCCTTCGCAATGCATTTTTTTTCTGAGCGACTCAATTTCATCGTGAAATTGCTCGTTTTGGACTATTTTTGTGAGTTTCGATTGTGCGGATATCAGTTCGTCCGCTGTAATTGGATGGGTGTCCAACGGTATTCTCCCCTTGACGTGTTGAAGGTTGAACATATACCTTCGCCAGATCGCTACAATGCGAACTAGGCGCCTTAGAGTGGACAATTTTGAGACAAAGTTGTTTTCGATCATTAGGCAATGACATTGTCGTGTATCTTTCTTTGTCTCTACCTCTGTCTCCCATGTATTTGTTGGTAAACTATCTTCTCCTGTGAATGTTTGAAGAAAGTTTGGTCCCTGCCACCATAATTTGTTGCCGATAAGGTCATCGGGCGATAGACCTCGAGACCCCAAGTCAGCTGGATTATCCTTACTGGGTACATGTCGCCACATCGATTTGCTTGTTAAGGCTTGGATTTCGGTTATTCTGTTTGCTACGAATGTTGTTCGTGTGGCTGGACTTCCGTTGATCCATGCTTGAGTAATCGTAGAGTCGGACCAAGCAAATGTTTCCAACTGTTGAAAATTCATAGCTGATGATATTCGTTGAAGCAGTTTCGCTAATAACACGGCTGCACAAAGTTCCAGTCGTGGAAGGGATACCTTTTTTACCGGAGCGACTCTTGTTTTTGATGCTAGCAACTGAATTTGTTTGTTTCCGGATTGCGTTATTCGTGCGTAGATAACTGCAGCATACGCCTTCTCGGACGCATCGCTGAAACCGTGAAGTTGGACCTTGGATGAGTGTGTGTATCCAAGCCATCTTGGAATTTCAATTTGATTCAGTTGACATAAACTATTCCTTAATTCTTTCCATGACTCCTCTATATTGAAACTTAATGCTGAGTCCCACGATGATTCCTCTACCCACAGCTGTTGTAACATCATTTTTGCCTTTACGATGCAAGGCGATATCCATCCCAGCAGATCAAACAATCGTGCGATGTCAGCCAGAACAGATCGTTTGGTGTACTTGACCACCTTGGGTAGGTTGATCGAGAATGTGAACGTGTCCTTAGCTGGATGCCATTGAATGCCCAACGTCTTGACGGCTTCCGGTGAATCGAAGTTCAATGGAAGATTCACTTCCCTTTCCGTTTCAGGTATCGGCTCCAAAATGTTTGATGAATTGCTGGCCCATTTGCGAAGAGGAAATCCGGCAGAGCCTAATGTCCCCAGAACATCTCTTTACAGCCGGATGGCATCATCTTCTGTGTCAGCTCCATACAAGAAGTCATCTACATAAAAACCATTGTTGAGTGCCTTGGCTACATGCGGTTGAGTGAGTTCGACATCCATGGCCACTTGTTGCAAGGTTCTTACCGCTAAGTATGGCGCTGATGCGGTCCCAAACGTGACTGTGTTGAGTGCAAACGTTTTTATGGGCGCATTACACTCGTCCCTCCATAAAATTAATTGATACGGTGTATCCTTCGGTGCCATCCAGATTCGTCGGTACATCATACTGATGTCGGCTGCCATAGCTATCCGAAACATCCTCCACTGTGCGATGAGATCAATGATGTCTCTTTGCAACCGTGGACCCACCATCAGACAATCGTTTAGCGAAACTCCCTTCGATGTTACGCATGACGCGTCGAATACCACTCTCAGTTTTGTGGTGGAACTCGATTCTTTGAATACTGCATGGTGGGGAAGAAAGTAGTGTTCACTACACACCTTTTCTACTCCCTCCTTCATTTCATCCATCTGACCGAGTGTTATGTATTCTCTAATACATTTTGTATATTCTTCTTTCAGCTTTCTGTTCGATGATAAGCGTTTTTCTAATTGGAAGAATCTTGCCTGGAATGTGTTGGGCCCGTAAGAATCCAACCAAACTCGGTTAGTTGTGCCATAGGAGATCCCTTTTGACTCTTCATTAAACCTTCCAACATGATGGATGCATATACGTCGGCGCCTATCAGTAGATCAATTTTCCCGGGATAGTTATATGCTGGATCTGCAAGAGGTAGTTTTGACAGATGGGTCCAATTCGATACCTGTGTTTGGCTAGAGGGTAACAATGAGGTTAAGTGAGAAAAGACAAACGCCCTAACACTCAGACTGAATTTGGGATTGGTAAAGGAGAACATTTTTAACTCAACCTGATGTTTTGAAGTACCAGTCGACGTTTGACCTATTAATGCCCTGAGGGCATGTTCAGACCCATTGGCTGCAAAAACCTTAACTAGAGCAGTGGCCAACAGAACCTTGGACTGCGTTTGGTTAAGATGTGCTGAGTACCGTTGATTCGGAGACGACGAAGCTTCGTTCTGTTGACTATTCCAGTCATTCGCCCCACTGTTGAAGTTCGTTGTTTGAGCCACATGGTTGTTGTACCAAACTTGATGTTGTCCTTGATTTTGGGCTGCATGTAGGTTGTTTGAGTAGTTGTTATTGCAGGCTTGCTCCATATGCAGCATGGTGTGATGCTTCTGTCCACATCGTTGACATCTGTTGCTGCTTTTACATTGTGATGCATGATGTTCGTATCCCAAGCAATTTGCGCATATGGAGTTCCTTTTTACTACTTCAGCTCGTGCCCTTACCTCCATTTTGTTAAACATCTTACAATGCCGAATTCCATGAGAGGCCTAGCATAGACGGCAGAGAAATTTTTTCGTTTCAGGTGATGCCTTGACATGGAAAGCCGCAGGCGTCGATTTCCTGTTTGTATTGAGCCCCCCCTGATGCTTGTAACCCCTGTATTGTTCCTGCATGTTTTCCAGGGAACTAAATCGTCCTTCAATAAACTGTGAAAACATTTTCCACTCTGGTAGCAGCTTGGATGTCCCTAACTTATCTTCCCAGTCTCGCTGGGTCTGGAATGGGAGTTAGTTGTATATTATATAAATAAGAATAGAGTCCCAGTTTTCGACTGCTATTCCCAAATTAGCTAATGCATGGATACATTCGGCGCTTGTATCATGCAAGGATTTTAACCCTTCGGCAGATTCATGGTTTAATTGCCTTTGTTCCATCAGTATTCTTAACTGCGCGTTGACCAACTTTCGCTTGTTTTGATACCGTTCATTTAATATATTCCAAGCAGGTGAATAGCTTTTGCCATCCATTGGAAGATGCTGAATTAGGCCAGCTGCTTTTCCGACTACTTGGGTTTTTAAATATTGGAGCTTTTGTATGTCCGAAAGCTCCACGTTTTGGTGTACTAAACTCTCAAATAAATAGTGAAATTCACACCAATCATTAAATTCGCCAGAAAATTGTTTAATTTGAATCGTTGGCAGACGAATTTCACAACCTGACGATTTAGTTGTGTTTAACTGAGAAGATTCTAAGTTTGAACTGCCACTTTGACCGAATTTATCGAGTTCGTCCTGTAACGAACCCATGAAATTAAAATAAATTCTTTTTATTTTAGAGAACGTTTCGACTTCAAAATATGCATCTTTAATAGGATCAGTCGCACTGTTAACGATTGCTTCATGATCCTTTTTTGCACGTTTGAAGCCTTCTTCAATGTCTGTAAGACATGCTTGAAGATAACCCTTCAATTTCCGCGAAGCACTTTCTTTGTTAAATTCATCGAAATCTGTTTGAAATTCTTCCAGGATTAAATCCTGTCGTTCCACGTATTTTGCTAATTTCGACATAACCTTTTTGTGACACTCACTTGAAATGGGCTTTATTTTTTTGTATTATAATTTTATTGTTTTATAATAATTCTTTATTTAAAAAAAAGGTAGCAAAAGTATAAAATAAATATTTTTCTACCTTGCTATGCTTATGCAACTGCCACTTAAGTATTTTACTATCAGTTGCAGTTGCAGAAGGCTTTTGGTTGTTGCACGTTGATGCACGTATTCTTCGCAATAAAAAGGACATAAGAAAATCAATTTCTTACCTTAATATGCTCTTGCAACTGCCACTTCAGTATTCCACTGTTAGTAGCAGTTGCAGAAGTCTTTTGTTGTACAGCTCCTTTTTACCGCTTGAGGACAGCTTGCTGAATCCCGCTTAATGACCGCTTGTGAATCCCGCTTGATGACCGCTTGCTGACCGCTATGCTAATCCCGCTTGCTGACCGCTTTGCGATTCTCACTGTGGGCTTTTCCGTCGGAGATCCGTTGCTTGCGGATTTTGTCGGTGGGTACTGTGGCCGATTGACTGTCCGTCGATGATCGGATGTATATTTGCTTGGATGTTGCTGATCCAATTATACTCTACCCACAGTACACTTTTATTCACTTATTCACTTTTTCACTTTTACGCTTATGCGATTTGTCTTTGATTTTGGTGTATCACTAGCACTGTTCCATTTAAAAGGCTCGAAGGACCATGTTCTGTTCTAGAGGAGTACAGAATACAGATTTGTTGGTCTAAGTAGGCGACTCAGACAATCCCGATCAAAAGGAGGTCAATTTGGCGAATTGACACGTTATCACCTTTAAAGGGAATGATGGGCAAAGAAAATGCTTGAATTTCACGTTATAAAGACTATTTATTGGAATGTAACTCTTACAGTGATCTCGGTAGAATGATTTGCATTCTGCTATGTTACCATCGAGGAAATCTCGTTTTCTTATGTGTACTAGCCGAATGCAATTAACAGCTGTTATTTATTTTTGGTCAGTGACCTTACACGTATTTAATCAAAATTTTCTATTACTAACACTAACAATACTACTATACATTAACATTGCTCTCTTTTGTTTATATTCTAAACAATGCCCCACTATCTCAGTGTTAGTGTGAGTGGGAAAGTCCTCCCTTCTCCAGTGTACTCGTCCCTCATTAACATTAAGGTTTTATAATTTGCCTAATTGGTTGGTGACACCAACTATGTACCTTCTTAATGTGGGTGCTGTACGTTGGAGAAGAGAGGCTGTATTGGCATTCTAACGCATAGACACATTTGACAGTTCCGCGTGTTTTGTTTTCGTTATCGGTTGTGCGCAAGCCCTTTCGAGTTTTTATTATTAAATTTGAATTTTTTAATTAACATTCTTGGCTTTCAAGTGTTCTATGTCTTGACGATAGTTACCGGCAATGCGTAGCCTCTGTTTTGAGTGCATAAATTGCATGCATTCCTTAAACTATCTCAATACATAAATGCGTCATAACCACAAGTCAAATGTGTCGCGCGCGGGGGAATTTTAAGCATACAAAAATTTGTGAAAATGAATTTAAGTGTTGAGTCTTTGCTGTTGAGTGTTGAGTTATGTTGGGAACCAACAAAAGGCTTTTACAAAAAAAAACATAACAGCGTTTAACTTAGAATCAATGGAATGTTATCGAAATCTTCACCGATTGCTAAATATCTAGGGCTAAGTAAGGTTTTGGTATGTCGAGAATATCTATCCATTATTACAGACGTCTATAAATCAGACAAAACGACAGTTTGGGCTCAATTCAAGAATTCAACCGCATCCTCTAGTAGCATCCATGATGAAGACGACACTATTCATCAAGCTATCCTTATATACCAATATTTGATTTACATTAATACCGAAACTGTAATCAAATCTCTAGTAGTGGAAGAATGGAAAGTGTGCCATATCTCAATTGGAAATTGTCCATTGCGACCTTGTCACACTATGATTGTGTTTATAGGTACTACTACATTTCAGGAAATTGGCAAGGCAAGGCTCTTAACACTTGATTACAGGACATCTACATTACTTCAATGCATCTGTATGGTTAGCAAGACTTCACAATCGGAATTCAGCGTTACCAATCACAGATGCTTATAGCTCGACTACCAAAATACAAATATTTTGTTGGCGCAACAGACTCGTTAGTAATCAGTTCTCGTTAGTACTCACAACCATTCATGTGTGCGTGTGTACTTCTTGGCCGAAGGCGGGACCTCCCGTTTTATGCCGAATCCGAACGGCGATTTGAGATAAGCTTTTCTTGACAGTTGATACTACTCGGATGATTTATCAATTCATCACGAGAGGAGCCAGTGAAAAATCATTACGGCTGGGAATCGAACCCAGACATTCTGCGCGGCAGTTCATCGCACTAACTACCGCGCCACTGAGCCCGTCAGCTCGACTACTTCAAACAAAAATTAATTGCTGGCGCATCTGATATGTAGTTGAAACCCAGAGCCTAGTTGATTTCTTACAACTATTGCAATTGTTTACTTCTTGCACGATGACGGGACCAACAATTTTGTACTATTTAGTTGACATGAGATTTTGATGAAAATTGATGATTTATCAGATCATCACGAGGGACGGGCCAGTGATTAAAATTTCGGTGGTATGTATTATGATTGCAAGTCAATTGCTCCATAAGTTATTTCACTGCATTGCGTATCAAAATCCTTGCATCTTTGGTAACCGAAATGTCTAAGTCACTAATTCCAATGCTTCTAAATAAACCAACGTCATAAAGGGACACTTACTCCTATAAAGGAACGCTTTTCCATAGTAAATGAGTAAAATTAACCATGATGAATACTGCAACTGCGATCGAAATGATTTCAAAACGACAGTATGCCAACCTTAACCTAGATTGATAAGGATCACCAAACAAAAATTTAACGTGTGTGCTCAAGTTAGGAACATTGTCTCGATAGAAAGGTCATGAGGAAAGTGTTAGTTTATTAAACTATAATATAAAATAAAATAAAATAAATAAAATAAATAAATAAAATTTGGGAGGAGTACCCCAAGGAAGCGTCCTTGGACCACTCTTCTACACGTGATATCTTATCCTACAACAAAAAAAAACACCGCTTAATACAACAGTTCGATCAAAGACTGATGAGAAAACTAAATCGAGAATTCAAATGTTATGATTTTTATACAACTGTAAATCAAATGTTAAAATGTTGTCAAGCAATGACAACTCTTGTTGTGCAGAGGGTTGTGGTGTTGAAAAATAGATTATCCCTACGAATTCTATTTGTGGCAAGTCTAACCGCAAAGCAAAAAAATAATATTATCAAAAAATAATAAATGAATTCTAAAAGTGATTTAAGAACGATTGGTCTTGTTTTTGTGGTTTATGGAGTTTTTTTAATGGAGAACCGTTTTTTCTGCAGTTCGAGGCTTAAGCTCATTAACAATTAGAAAGAATTAACACCAACACTCCGCCCCGTAGATTCCCAATCAGACACTACATGTAAGATGTTCCAAATGTAAAATAAACTTAAATGTATTTAGTACATAGTGTCTCTTTATACTATTTACTTATTTTAAATAACGACAGTTCTGTTAACTGATATTATAGCCGTACAGTCGATCGACCTAAAGAACAGTTTTTAAGTTTCTAGCATTCGATTTTTGTATTACTTTTAAGCTATGTATGCTCGTTTTTGTTAAGTATTCGATAACACGCCTAGTCTGAATAAGGCCTTCAACAACGCAAGACACATTTTGGACTTTGTAGTATTACATACACGCAGTTTTGGGCGATCTTAGTTTAGTTCGCATAAAGCAAGCAGATAAATCCAGCTACCTAAATATTGGTGACACCCTTTTAAGTAATAAAGTAAAATCGTGGTATATTGTCATGAACCAATCAGTCATGGAAATGTAGTTATACCGCTATTTCTCTTCAACTTAAGAGCCAATCTTACGATTATCACTTTCTAATAGCGTTTTCAATAGCGTTGTTTTTCGAGTTACTACTTATCAACTGCTTTGTACCATGATCTACCATGAACAGCTTCAAATTGATTCATTTTTTTTTATCGAAAATTCAAGATATTGGTTTAAGTCTTGTGGTTACAACAGAATGGTGCTACATGACAACGTCTAAAGAATCAATCACTTTATTGAGGGAAACGTGCTATGAAAACAACACTCGTATAGCTCTTGGTTATATCTTCCTTTTTCGAAGAATTTTCCTATCAAATCGACCAAGGATTTTTTCATCCGCTTTTGAGACGGACCATGCTTCAGCGCCGTAGAGCAGGACTGGGATGATCAGGGCCATATATAGGATCTCCTTAGTAGTCTTACTTAGTCTTACCCTCATTTACTGGTAAATGCCGCTTCATTCTCTACACTAGCAAACGTGGCTATGTCATCACGTTGAGTCCGACCAATGATGCTAATATCGTCGGCGTATGCTAGTTGTTGCACCGATTTTTGAATGATTGTGCCTCTGATGCTGGCTCGGGAGTTTTGCACAATCCTCTCAAAAATCAAATTATAGAAGTCACATGACACCGCATCGCCTTATCTACATCCTTTTTTGTTATCGATGAACTCGTCATGGTAGTGGTTCTTCCATATCCTCAGAATCGACTGTGTCTCAACTACGATATATGTAGCTCTTGTTCCATTCATCATTAAACCAGGGGTTTCTTGGTGGTTGCGAGAAACCTAGCACATCAGTTGCGGCTGTTCTAATGGCTTGTTGAAATCGTTGTCATTATTCATCAACATTCGATGCTGGTGGTTTGGTGTTAATCGAGAGGTTAAGGGCTACGCGTTGTGCGACGATTTTGGCGGTCACTTGCGATTGCAGTCTTTCGACATTACATTACATTAGATATCCGCTTTCTTACCTTGGCTGCAACAAGGTGGTGGTCCGAGTCGGTGTTAGCTCCTCCGAATGTTCGGACACCTAAAATTTGGTTGACAATTCGTTGATCTGGAGACCGACATGTTCCCTTATGGATAACGAGGTAAGAAAACCGTGTGCTGGCTGTAGTGCCATTTCGTTACGTGGCGAAGTAAATTACCTTAAGTTCGTTGCCAGCCGGACGGTCATGTAGGCTGTGTTTTCCAACAATACTTCTTGTTTGTTATTTATTTATAAAAAAAAGCAGGAAGCTCTTATTGGATTACCCTATTTAGGCTTAAGGCAAAAAAGTCAGGCGTCAAAATACAAAATATATGTGACAAGCGTAATAATGTCAAGTGTAGAGTAGAGAACGAATTCATTTCAAGCAAATTAATTTCCAATATAAAAGATTAGTTTTGGATGTCGCGGGCACCATATAACTGACTCAAAATGTGGTCTAGGTCAAATTGTTATTTAGATGAAATTCTCACACGGTAAGTGAGATTACCACATAAAGAAAAATTTGAGGTCGAGGGAAAGTGTTGGAAGGTTAATCCCCGACTAAATAGAAAATATGGTCCAGACAAAACAAACAGTAAACGCATACTACATTGGGACGTACAAAATGCACTAATGAAGGGCTTTATTTTTTTGGACGTGGACTATAGATATATTTTAATTATGCTTATAATTTTTTTTGTGAGAAGATTTGCTTGATCGCATAGAAGTTTTAAAGAAAAAGCTTTGGAATTAAGACGAAAACGCAGGGATATTTAAATGGTTGATTTTGGATCATTTCATCCGAAAAGACTTTAGGCTCTCCCATCACCCATGACACAAGTCTATAGAATTATAGTACCGATCACATCACTTTTGTGAATATGTGAAACTTGTCCAACTTAAGATATCAGCCTCTCTTTTTGGCATGTCAAAATAAATGCCAATGTTGAATATAAATCATTTCGCACCGAAAGAAAAATGTTTCTTGGGAGCATTTCGATGATGTGTCTCTTATACATCTCTCAATCATTTCTAATGTAACACCCGAACTGGTTGGCTACATAATCTTTGCTGATGGAAAAGATTTTAGCTTTCTTTCACTACATTGCAGCAGATAACCCATTAAATTCGCTTACAACATTTCAATTGACTCACGCAGTAAGTGTGCATGTAGGCTTGTCTAATTAAAAGCGCGCGTGCTTCGAAGGTGACAACGCCTTTGTACACAGATAGCTCCGCCTAAAGATTGTGTGTTCAACTTTTGTGATTCATTAGCATTTTGCTACCAATGTGCAAGTAAGCTAAATAAAAAGTGGCTAAGAATGTCGCAATTAACTTAGGTTTACACTATGTCTGCCTATGATGAGTGTAGGCACGTTTGATAGAAATGGTTTTACAAAAAGTGACAAAAGTACGTTGTAGGCGATTGCAGCATCCAACTGAAATCACGCCGGCCAACCTACACTTTCTATGACTTTGTTATGTCATACGTGAAACATCATGATTTTGGGATAGAATTCTTATTTGTACTGCGAGGTTCAATAACCCTTGGGGGAATCGTCATTTTGAGAAGTGTCACAGATATATAAAGATCAGTATTCAAATAAAATTCCTTAGGTAGGTCAAAATTTTTAGACGATGGATCAATAATATCTCCCCTAACCAACTAAGGTTTCCCCTTTCAGACCACCTGTTTAGTTTATTACAAATATATGCACCTTTATTCGGGATTTTTAATAATAATAATAACATCTGGAACGTATTATTTTAAGTACTTTTTAGTAATGTACTGCAGTGTTCTGTCTGTGTGTCTTTCCGTGTTCCCGAAACGAACTCAAGGAGAAGATTGTTACGACGCAAAAACAAACCTATTTGGTGACCAAAGGATAGATGGACCAAAGCGATTGGGCCGATTACTTTATCACTATCTTATATTCTTCTACTGAGAGACAAAAAAAGTTGCACCATGCTCTCTGAGATTAGGGCCGAACAATATTCGGAAAAAACATCGAACTTTTTTAAGGTGGTAAGTACGAAATAATCCCGTAAAAGAGCATATCTTCTACATGTTTGTTTTTACTTATCTGTTTACCACAGCTGTGCAATTGAATAATATTCCGCGCATGTTCGTATTCATGATTCCCACATGAATTTGATTTCATAAGACAGCTAGTCAATTACCTGTTCACGGAAACAGATTTGGGTTGCGATAGGTTGGCAATGTGATAGGGTTTTGACTAAAGAAAGTGTATATCGCCTAAGAGGTCTCCATAGAAGTGGTGCAAATAAATTTATCCGACGATAAGTTTGGGGTTTGAAGAAAACAAATTCGCACGGTCGTAGGAAGAGGTTACAAACTAGATTCGCGAGTATCAAAAAAGATTCGGGCTATCGTCGGAATTGTTTAATCTGCCTTAGACTGGAGGACACATGATGCAGCGTTCAATGTGGAAGCAACTCATCTGAACTTTTACAAACATCTAACTTTCATCGAGTATATGCTCTTTCATTCGATATCTTCATTTTGACATCGATGAATAACATCGATCATATAAATAGCACCGTAGTTCTTGAATTGAATTGGACACAATCATCCATAAAAATGTTCATACGCCGACGAAACTGATCCCTGTTAGAGTGATGCCACCACCTCAATTGCGAGAATAGAAAAGCGGCTGTAATAGGATTAGTAGCAAGCAAAAGAGGCCCATATTAAATATGTGCTGTGAATAAAATGAAGCACATAAAATGTAATGTCTAGGTGGATGACAATGGTGCAAATTCTGACAGGACATCTAATCCCAAATTAAACGATTAATTGTGTGAAAAAGACACTAAACATCCCATAAGTTATTTTAAGAATTTGCGCAGATTCAAAAGGTTGTAAATACCTTGAAGAGTTTTTGCAAAACTTTTGATGGGAAGACCAAGAATGCGAGAAATATGAATGGAATGACTTGCTCCATAGGTGGGGAAGGGACTAACTAATCGGGTTTAAATGTTGGTAGACGTTTTTTTGAGTAATGGTTTGATGGATTTTATCCAGCAAACTTTTACATGACATCCGAACACAATACCACTACGTATGCCACATGAAGTATGAAGAAATCCTCGGTCTTTAGTCTCTTCTGAGTTTATCGGGCTTTAAGTCGGTCTTTACAACCCTTTGATTTATATGGACAGGAAATGTTCTCAATTCCTAGTCCGATGGACGATGCAGTCAAAAAAAACTCTTTAAGTTGAAACAGAAAATCTAACTAAACAAACACAATGCTGGATATACAAGAGACAAGACTGGTTTGGACCGGGTAACAAGATGTTTTTGGCCCTTATACTAACTAATTGCAAGTCGTGGTTAAAAAAAAACAAATTCTTCAGGACACAAGGAACAACCATCTTGGTTAAATCCAATGTCTTGCCCAGACTTTAGCTCCATCTACGTAGAAAAGCGGATCGTTGCTGAGAGTTGTATACACAATTACAACTTTTATGTAAGTAAAGTCAACCACCAGGAAGTGCAATTTTTATTTCGCATCATTGTTGAACTACCAACATTAAATTCCCAAACGATTCGTAAAGTTCGTATTGCTTTTGTTCATCACCAAGCGCAATGTTATAGTGAATATCGTTTGGAAACTGAAGACTCCTAACTAGAGTTTATAGAGGAAGTCAGCAACATTGTCGTCGTAGCTTAGTGAGTAACTGAAACCAAAGGTAGGCCCATATTTAGACGATCATATTAATTTTGAATATGCAAAACAGTTTTGAACATTTGAATTAGTTACAAACTATGTATCAAAACTAATGTACCCTTATGGGATAGGGTATAAATAGGAAAGAATGAACATCCGTAAGACCCTCAAAGGTCAGGAAATTATTCACAAGGCGCACCGACATAACTGCATATTCATCAGCCAGCGCTAAATTCGTTTAAAAAAGTCATGAATCTACTTAACTCAATACCCATCGATGCGAAACGAATCCCCCCCGGAAGAGGCCACGCACCAAAAGCACCAAAGTAGCTTTTTGACCTTTTTTGTCATGAATGTAATTTGTTGCCAAATGGTTAGTGTGTTTGTGATATGAATTGACTTGCATTTCATTGGGCGGTCAATACGTCATGAAACAATTTTGTTTCCCAGCTTTAACGGTTACCAACTCTTGTCAGAAATCGTTCCGTATGTTTGATTGAAGTCGTTGCGGTCGAAAAGGTGTTGCATTGGTCATGCAACTTGACTTAAAATTTACTCACATTGACTTCGGTAGTAATTAACCGTTTCCTTCCCCAAAAATATACCCTGTTCACGCTCGTATCGTTTATAGTTCGGGAAGAAAGTTTTTCTTTCTAGTCACTTACGTTTGAATTTCGGTCACGTACAACTCTTTGTAGTAATTAATTTATTCATAATTGATTTTTGCTTAATAATCGTCACTCGTGATGTATACTTAAATACCGTTAGCAATTTCACTTTATTACTATTAATTTGGATAAAAAGAGAAAACCGACCCATTAAAGGGCGACACTTACCGGTAGATGCTGAGCAAACTGGGAAAATCCGGTCGTCAATTGTGAGGTTTGTGGCGCTGATGGTCCGTCATTGTCTAGCAAGATAAGTTGTTCAGGGTATGACGACGCAGCATTGGACAGAGAGTTCTGTGAACCGCTGATGTACGATGGCGATCTAGAGTTTTGGAATGATGGCACAAAGCGACCTTGAGCTGGATTCGTCGGCGTGAAGAAATAATTTTGGGAATCTGAACGATGAACGGAAAAATAAGATTACGTAAAAATTTGACTTTTAAAATACGACAATGTTTTAAATATATATTATATACATGTAAAAAAAAAGTTAATCTATTTTTATAATATTAATAAAATTATAATAATAATAATAAAAAATATATAGAGATAACTAGAATGAAGCAAAAACAACTGGACATATTTATATCCACCTTGAAAGGATGAGTCAAAAAATCCAACAAAAAAAGCATTATTGAGAAGATAAGAAAAAAGCGAGGGCCCAACTTTAGGTTATGATTTCAAGAAATTAATAGGTATTGAATTTGAAAAAAATAAGGAAAAGGCGTTCGTTTACAGACTTTTTGGCTGAAACTAATCATAAGTCATTATTACAAATTCTAGATTTAACATTTGATTTTCATTTTCATTCAATTAGAAATATAGCTCAAGACAAACTGATGATATTCAAATTTGGCTTAAATACGAAAAATCCGTTATTCTATATACTTTAGGGGAAAAAATTAATATTATATATTGACTTTTGTAATCGTGTTAAGTTTAATCAAAATGGCTAGTTTCGTTTCTGAGAAATTTCGATTTTACCATAAGTTGTGGCCTTTAATGCCAATTCCAAAACACCCTCCGGGTATTACAGCTACAAGCTAAAAAAGCTACTCGTTTTGCATCCAGTTGCGATCACTGACGGACAGAATTGCGAGACCAATTTTTGCAGACTTCTCTATCATCGTAATGTTAGGTCTGATTAAAATCTCGAATTCCTAATTCTTAAACAATTCCAATACTTGTTCTTTAAGAAATTCAGTTTTTGGATTGGTGTGATAGGGAATATTTGGTTTCAATGGATATTTTGATATTTTGAGAAAACACTACCCGCAGCTTTTTTTTAAATACCCCGTTTATTTCATCACACAAGACCTGAAAGCAAACATCGAGGCAGAAAAATATATCTTTATCATTGAAAAACAGAACGTGATTTTCTGGGAAAACAAAATTAAAAATTAAAATATTTTTGAGTAATGTTTCTGAGTCTTAAAATTCTTAATAACTCGCCAATTATTGAATTGCGTTTCAAAACAGGAAGTTTATTGAAGAAATGATTGAGTGAATCCATTGTGAACATATATATTTATAGTACACCGCAGCATTGAATAGATGTGCAACAAAACTCGTAAAAATGAATTAAAATACGTTAAATCAACAACCGGATATACCTATATATGGCATAATGACATCAGCAGCAATCCGGATGAATGTCTAAGGCCATTCCTCGAACACAAAAGAATACACTTTTACTAACCATTCGATAAATTTACTATCCAGGCAACGTGAAGTTGCAGTGTTTTTTATAACTCTATTCGATTTATGAATAAATGCAGAATTTAGATTCATTTCAATTACTTTAAAACATCAATCTTATATCATTTTTATTATGTCCCCTTGTGGAGCTCCAATCTTTAATAGGGATTAGAGCACCATAAACTCAAGACGACATCAAACGGAACAGTTATTTATTTCTGTCATTATACAAGGTGGGCCAAAAGAAGTCATCCGATGTTGCTTGGCGTTCAGAATATCGGTTGTGGCTGGCGCAGTGTGTGCCGTTGCTACGTTCTTTTGGAACTACCTGCCCTCCAGTCCTCAATCGTCCAATTGCGGCAAAATGGCCCTACAGCGCGCACCGTCCACTGCTCTCTTGGCCAACCTTGTATAAGTAAAGATCAGCAAACATTTTTCTTCTACTAAGAGAAAACCTGTAGTTGTGACAATAAAACGTTTAGGGCGAACATCAAACCGTTCATTATCTTATATTGTATATCCGGAGTCGCACCTTAAATGAGAATTTTATTAATTAATAATTTTAAGAAAATACCGTTTGAGTTTAAATATAAACCGACACAGTCTTCTAAAAATCGCCACACTTCAAATTTATTAAAAAAAAGAATAACCCCTTCAAAAAATAAACGTTGTTTATTAACATTCCATTCACAACAAAAGTCCGATTGCATCTTGCTTACATTAAAAAAAAAATTCCAATCAATGACTTCCCATTAGCCAGGAATGAATCAATAAAATTATTATTGGCTTCGATAAAAATTAGTAAACAAAAATAATCGATGATCTGGCACCACTGAAACTGAAACACATAAACGCCAACAGACGGCATTTTGGGGTTAAAATTTTTGCTGTTCCATATTATTGTTTGCACATAAAATCCAATATGTTTTTTTATTTATTACTTATTTATTACTTCTACACGAAAGGCAGCGCTCAATACCGTAGTGGATACTGATGGCCCTGCATGCTGAGGTTGTGGTTTGTTGATGACCCAGCTAAACGAAAAAAGGACGACGACGTTCGTATTTGCACCTGGAATGTGAGAACATTAAAAGGAGCGAAAAACTAGTGGAAAACCTAAACTGCTACAAATCAGACATTACTGCTATCCAAGAAATACGTTCGTGCAGAAAGAGAACGAAAAACTGTGACATCTACTACAGATCGTGTCATATTGAGCAGAAACAGCGGCTATTCGGATGCGGAATCGTTACAAGTGTCAGACTTAGGCAAGAAGTCTTATGGTTCCAACACATTAGGGAACGCATTGAAACAATCCGAATCAAGGCCAATTTCGAAAACGTAAGCCTTATACGCGCTCACACCCCGACGGAGAAAAATGATGAGCTCATTGGAAAAACCTACGAGCGACTACCGAAGTACGATGTTAAAATCGTATTGGGAGCTTTTCACGCAAAGGTATAAATTGAAGACATCTGTAGTAGTTTTGTCGGAAAACATAGCAATCACGACAACACGTCTGGTAACGGACTTAGACTAATTGACTTCAACGGCCAACCAAATTTATCACATTGCGATGTCCGAACATTCCGAGGTGCTAAAGTCGACTCGGACCACTATCTTGCATCCATGGTAAGAATGCGGATATACACCAAGAGGAAGAAAAGTGCGCGATCGAGGATATAGGGAGGTGTCAGTCCAGAAACTGTGCACGGAAGTCTTACCAATGTTTAAAATGTGAAAGTCCAGGCTACATGGCTAGAGCAGAATCCAGTCAAGATGAACAAGGAAATACCTAAATTGAGGCACAGTCGATGCTGAGGATACGTGTTTGGAAGAACCACTTCTGCACTTTCGTTAAACGGCGATGACGAACAACAGAACGAACGAACTTATAAAACTGAGAGAAAGGACGGGTTTACCACTGAGTCTTAAAAAGCCAGCGGAGATGATTTGGTAAGTAACCTCCACCAACTCGTAAGATAAATCTGGTCGGCCCTTATTAGTGTGGTTTAAGGACATGATAGTCCACAACCGATTCAATTTTCACACTTCGACAGATCCTGGAAAAAACCCAAGAAATCCAAATCAAACCCACCACCTATTCATCGATTTCAAAGCCGCATACGACAGTATTTTTAGAGACGAACTATGACGATGACGATGGAGAATTCTCGCTGTTCCATCAGTGTCAGAAACGACCTCACCGACACATTCGATAACAAAAATTCAATTTATTTCTTGAGAGGATTGTGCAAAACTCCCGAGCTAGCACCAGAGCCACAGTTTTAAAAAATTGGGACAACAACTAGCATGCGTGGACGATATTATCGTGCATGATCATTGCAGTCCTGCTCTATGGCGCTAATGCATTGACCGTATCAAAAGCTGATAAAGAAATCATTGGTCGAATCGAGAGGAAAATTCTTCGGTCCTGTTTGCGTTGAACTATACGAGCTGTACAGCGACATACCCCTGCTCAAACAACTTCGTATTGGACGATTTAGATGCCTAGGGCTCGCAAATTCTTCAATTCCAGCCAGACGTATGACTAAGTAAGGGAAAACCTCGCCTTAAGTGGCGCGCACAAGTAGTAACCGACTTCAATCAACTTGGAGTGCGCAACTGGAGGCAGTTAGCTTAGGATTGAAGATTCATCTTCGTTGAGGCCCAGGTTTATTCGGGACTGTAGCGCCGCTTGAGTATGTAAGTATATATTATTTTTAGAATATAAACTTCCAAATTGTATAATAATTAAGCATTCTTTTCTATAGATGGCTTAGTTTTATTTAGTCGATCTACTAAGTATAAACATTGTATTGAGACACCTACAATTTTGTCCGTTAAATATTAAAATTATCAAAATATATTAATTTTTATTTAAAACTGTTAATTGTACTTTGCGACAACGTCAGTGTCAAAAAAAACACATTCTGACAGGTACATAATCATTTGTATGAAGGCCAATTCATTGGTGTAGGCCGAAGGGTAGTGTTATATTTTTTGAATTGCTTAAAAATAATGTGATAGTGCAAAATAACAACAGAACAAATTATAAATTTAATAAAACTAGGTAAGTAGTAGAAAGTAGAATATAATAATATCTATTACAAGAATGACAAGAATGAATGATATCTATTATTACAATGACACTGGTTATCAATTTCCCTCTTCATATTTCAACTTTATAATTTTATACACTCGACTCATTATTTTATATATTTTTAATTTGTGCTTTACTTTGAACAACTTATATTTTTATATTTTCAAACAATAAATAAAAAAACTTATGAGAAGGCTACGATCCACTGTGAGGATCGTTTTGTACCCTATACCATCCCATCCTTAAGACAAATATCCCCAAAATGTCGGATTTATGGCGATGAAATATAGAAGACAGTTTATCAAAATCTTTCATGGCGATTTGCCACTGGTCAAAAAACTCCGCATTGGACGCTTAAGATGGCTAGGACATGTAGAACGAATTTACACCAATACTCCGGCTCACAGAGTCTTCGATTCCCAGCCAGACGTCGGACGCATTAGAGGAAGACCTCGCCTTAAGTGGCGCGCTTAAGTAGAAACCGACCTCAACCAACTTGGAGTGCGCAACTGGAGGCAGTTAGCTAAGTACCGGGCTAATTGGAGAGGCATATTGGTTGAGCCCCATTTTCATTCCGGACTGTAGCGCCACTTAAGTAATTAAGTAAGTTCGACAAAAATGATTTTCATCTGGTTATGCTATGAGGTACTGTATAGAAATAGTTTTTGTATAAAAATGCCTCCAAAAAGGGGGCGTGGGTTAAAATAGTATATAGAAGAAATGTTTATGTTAACAGAACCAATGATTTTGCATCAAATTTTTTTTCGAAATGTTCAAAATTTTACCGAAAAACTTTTTTTTACTGAAAACGACCCAAAACTTTGTATAGACGAATTATAGACATAAAAATTGTCTCGAGATCTTGTTCAGACAATTTTTCCATATCTCTAATGGTTTGGCCTCAAACAACGTTTTTCTAAAAAGGGGGCGTGGCAGTGGGCGGATTTCAAAAATGTTTACACTTCTGCTTCGTCGGATAGATAGTCGTATACCAAATTTCAAAACTCTAGCTCAAAATTAAAGGCCCAAAAATCGGTGACACACAGACGGACCGGACGGACGGACAGACAGACATGGCTAAGCCGACTCAGCTAGCTGAGGTATACCTAGCGAGATTATTTCACTATGTTACAAGCTTAATGTCAAAACTAATATACCCCTATGGGATAGGGTATAAAAATAATAATACCCCGCAATGTAAAATTATTGTTATACCCTATCCCATAGGGGTATATTAGTTTTGATACATAGTTTTTAACATAGAGAAATAATTGAGCTAGGTATACCTCAAAGTATATGGATCGACTCAAAATCGATAGCTGAATCGATTAAGCCATGCCTTTCCATGTCACCAGCTTTTGGGCCTTAAATTTTGGCCTGGAATAATGCAATTTGTTATAAGCGTTTGTTGTTGCTCCCAGCTGAACAAGTGTAAAAACATTTTATATCCGCCTGCTGCCACGCCCCCTTATTAGGAAAAACGTTGTTTTAGGCCAAACCGCTGAATCTTTTAAAGAAATGTCTGAACCACATACATATCTAGACAATCCTAATGTCTATATTTCGTCATTACAAAGGTTTTTGCAACCCCCAATTTTTGAAGGCGTTTTCAGTAAAAAAAACTTTTTCGGTAAAATTTTAAACATCTTGAAAACAATTTTGATGCAAAATAATTTGTTTTGGTAATGTAAACATTTCTTCCATACATAAATTATACCCACGCAAACTTTTTGGAGGCGTTTTCATACAAAATCCATTTGTATACCCTCCGCCATACCATATGAAGGAGAAAAACGATGTTTTTGTTTCGAACCATACAAGATTTTTATAAACTGCATGAACAATATTTTGCGACAATTTAAATTTTTGATTGCCATAAAACCCACATTTAAGGGATATCAATTTTAAGGGGGAGATAGGGTACAAAACGATTCACACCAGTGGATTGTAGCCTTCTCATATGTTTTTAATTCTATTTTATAAATATTCAACTTGCTACTATTAAATTCTTGATGTAGGAAATTTCTTGAAAAACTAGCCTACGTATCAACTACCTACTGTCCCCAAGCCGCTCTCAATTAAACAACCAGAACTTACAATGCCACTCGGTCTATAATGTGATATGTTAATCCAATTGAATATATATTTTTTTTTTTATTTAAACCAAGAAATGTTTTAAAAAATACTTGGTACTTTGTTTATACCCTAATCATATAGGGGTATATTAGTTTTGACATTAAGCTTGTAACATAGTTAAAAAAAATTCGCTAGATATACCTCAAAGTATATTAATCGACTCAGAATCGCCAGCTGAGTCGATTAAGCCATGTCCATCTGTCCGTCCGTCCGTCTGTGTGTCACCGATTTTTGAGCCTTAAAATATTGTCTGAACAAGATGTCTAGACAATCCTAATGTCTATATGTCTGTTGTCTATTTTTTTTGCCACGCCCACTTTTTGGGGGCGTTTTCATACAAAAACCGTTTTTATACCTTACGCCATACCATATGCAGTAGAAACATGTTGTTTTTGGTCGAACATACATACAAGGTTTTGAAAAACTGTCTGAACAATATGTTGCCACAATTTCAATTTTAATATACCTTTCCCATATAATCCACATTTAAGGGATATTCATTTTAAGGGAGGGATGGAATAGGGTATAAAACGATTCACACAGTGGATTGTAGCCTTCTCATATGTTTTTTTAATACATACTCTGAGGTACAAGATTCCACGAAATCAAAAAAATTTGTTCAAGTATAAGTATTTAGTTGTTCGAGGTTGGGATTTGTTACTAAATTAACTTAAGTTAGAAGAAACAGTGGTTGGCAAGAGTAATTCTTCGTTTTATTTCTTTTTTTTTGTAACTTTCAAACTCATTTACTTAAAATATTAACTTACTACTAGACAAAAATGCTTAAATCTAACTTATCAATAACTGGTTTACTTAATCTAACTTATCGGCCCTTAGTGGGCGCTGTAAGCTTATATTTAATTGTTTTGTTTTGGCTTTAGGCTTAAATTTGTCGGTTTTTTGGTTTTATATTTAATTTTAATTTACAAAGAAAAAATTGAAAACTTTGTTTAGTGATTTTTTTGTTTTAAATAAAAGCTTATTCTAGATTATATATAACTTAAGACTACTTAAACTACTTAAGCCTAACTTAAGACTTTTTTTTATATTTCATTTTAATTACCAAAGAAAAAATAAAAAAAAATTGTATTGTGACTTTTTTTTAAATAAATAAGCTTATTCTAGATTATAACTAACTTAAGACTACTTAAGCCTAACATAAGACTACTTAAACCTAACTTAATTATAATCGGGGTGGCGAGCCCTCGTTGCGCATGCCCCGAGGGGTCGCCATCCTGATTGCGTCTTTCGGTTCCACGGCAGCCTGCGTTCAACCATATTGTACGCCAATATGGTGCACAAGCCCCGCCCCAGACCTTGTTCCTAATTTTCAAATCTTACCTATGGAGTTGGACTAAAAGTCCGCAAAGTCCTGAGGAAGTGCAGAATCACCTTCCTCATATAGCCACCAGAATTCAGTGCGCTGTTTTGCAGCATCGATCCTATCGCGATCCGATACCGCCGTGCTAAAGCGGAGGAGCTCCGGAGCATTGTCGACGTACCCGTCGCGTATTAGCCGTTTGTCCCACGCGTCACGATAGCGGTGGTATAAAACCGGGATACCGTTCCTGTCTTGTACTAACAATAACGAATCGATGTAAATGAATGCCTCTGGTGGAATAAAGCCTGATATGAGCGTGCTCTCCATGTATAAAGCATTGGGGTAATAAGCCCCAAAGATCAGGCTGTTGTCGCTAGCCATCGCCCTTGCAGCGTGCCTTGACGTCACCTTAATCAGGAAATTGTCAATTCTATTCAACTGAGCCCCATTCTATAGAACCTCGTTGCGATAATATTTTATGTACTCGGAGTCCGGCGTTCGGTATAATCCTAAGCAGGATCGGAGACACCGCCTCTCAAACAGCTGCATCTTTTCCATGTAAGCTGGTGCCACATTGAACCACACGGGGCAACCGTAAGCGATGATCGGCCTTATGAGGGCCATGTAGCAAATGACTTTCACCCTTGATTCAAGTTGACTGCTTTGAAACAATCTCCTTGTCAGAGCATAAGCCAAGGAATTTGACTTCACTTCTCACCGCCAACGGCCGTCCATGCTGTCCCATGATACACAATTTTTTCCAGTTTTTTCTGGTATCGTAAGAAGCCCTCTGCACTGGGGTCCTGAACAGAATTGTTTCGGTTTTTTGGAAATTGATCCTCAATTTCCAATCATCGCAATATCCCTTAATGTGATCGAAGTCACGTTGCAAAAATGTGTTGATGACCTCGATTTTCGGACCTGATCTGTACGCCACTAGATCATATGCGTACGCTATAGCGTGTCTGAGAGAACCTACAAGATCACTTGTATAAATGTTAAACAATATCGGGGAGTTCACCGCCCCCTGTTGTAAACCGTTCTTAATTTCAAAGACTTTACTCGAAGTTACGTTGCCACATTTGACAACGAACTTCTTGCCCTTCCAACCATACGGTGTCGAAGGCCTTCTCAAAGTCAACCAGACAGGCCCCTGTGCACTGTTTTTTGGACTTATTCATGTCATGCCTCGCTCGAAAACCAAACTGATTATCCGGAGTAATTTTGTTTTCCTCAGCCCACTTAAGCAGAGCTCTATTGACTATCTTCTCGAATACCTTGCTTACATTCGGCAGAAGGCTTCTTCGTTTTATTTCTAATGAATATCGTTGTCAGAGTTTATTTCGGAACTGCAGTGGGCAGAACCTTACCGTCAATGGTAAGGCTCTTCACAATTCAATGATATTGTGTCCTTTCGTGATGACAGCTAATAATCATTTACTATTAAATTAATTTTTTGCTTACTTTTCTATATTAGGAAGAGCTGTAGCAAACGTAAGTCACTGATAACGGGTAGTCGATTCGACTCGAATTACCACATCGTTACTGTCAACTAAGTTTCGTTACTTTCACATGTTTTGAGACTCGCATCAAATTTGTTATTCGTATGTTTTGCTTCGTAACTCATAACGAGGAAGATTTGTTTTAATTCAACTCTTGTTATATGTGTCAGTGAGTACTGTACGTCGCGTCGTACGAAAGATTTTTCTGATGAGTGTCTCAACCGCTGAGAAAATATGAGTGATTCCGTGGTGTGCTGACATATGAAATGACGTAAATGATATGATTTTTATCAAACATACGAAAGTTACTAATTCTTTGTATATAACGAGTAGTCTGTGAAAAAGTACCGAATCCATACGATTCATTTTGTCGTTACTTTAACAGCTCTTATACTAGGCAAAGTCACTGTGACATCTCTTTGAATAATTGCTGAGATTTATGAAAGATCGTGCAACCGGTTTTGGGTCTGCAGTTTTTCACAATCCTATCAATAATTTTGTTAAAGAAGTCACACGACAAAGCGCCACATTGTCTAAATCCTTTCGGTTAGGTCGTACGATTTAGGGCGGTATACCAAGACTAGACATGATTATGTTTATTTCATATTCTCTTATTTCACTTCACTATTCCAGTGGGGGGTAGTAAAGAGGTCATTTAACAATGACAAAAAAAATAAAGCCAGTCGAGGATGGAAATCGCATAAAACACTTGAAAGCAGTTTTATTTGTGTATAGAGTTTTCCGAAATGTGTGGTAGGCGTAACTTAAACGAAAAAATTAAAATGTTTAAATATTTTATTTTTCATTTCCTCACATTAAAAATATTCTATTTTTTTAGGGTATTTAACGGTAGAAAAAAAATGAGTGGTGGTTGCACGACTGGGTCGTACGCAATTTTCTCTTTCACATCGAGTTAATTTGACGTTTTTCACAATTTGGCCAAAATACACAATAATATTTATTTCGAGTAATGATGCTAATAATAATATAAATAATGTCGAAATGTGATAATACGAACGTTTGTCCGTAATTAAAAGTAATCGGTGTACATGTGAATAACAATGATTTTCCGTTATTTGCCAAAACTGAAAATTTCGTTTAGGGATAATTGGGCCAAAACCAATTATGTAGAACTCAGAAAAACAAAAATAGTAGTATACAAATTAAGTTTATTTCAATTTGGCAAAATAGTTTGGGAGAAATTGAGAATTTTCTTTAATGGCCGAAACGCAAAAATCCGTTATATGGATTTTCTCGAATTTTCTGGTTATGAAGTTTTGTTGAAACTAATATGTTTACAGCTTATATGACGGTTAATCAAAATCGTTATAGCCGTTTTCGAGAAAATTGAGGTTATGTACAATTTTTATATGGCAGGTACCAATAATAACATGGCTAAAAGCAAACGAAAAAAATGGCCTAGAATTATGATCAAAGAAAAGCTGGATACGAAGTTTGAAGAAAATCGTTCAAGTCGTTTAGGCTGGAGAGACTTGTATGGACAGACGGACCAACGCAACGACGAACCGACAGACGGCATTCCGAAAAACACTTTTTTGAAACACGTCATCGTAATGTTAGAATCAATCAAAATGTCGATGTCAAAAGTTTTTACGAAAACAATATCATTCTCTTTATAAGAGGAAGTTAAAGAAAGTTGTTGTATGCACTTTGTGGAAATAAATGCATTAATAAATGCAACATAACTACCCGTGGAAAGTTTTTGACAAAAAATAATAATGACGGTCACCTGGACAACCATTGGTTCGATTGCTCTCCATTACCATTAGAGCTATAGATCGTTAGCTCAAGGTTGTGGTTTTATAGATCTGTTTTGAATTGGCTGAACATAAGCAAGCGTAAGAAACGATTACTCTAATATTCGTATTATATTATTGTTATTGGTACAACATGAAAAGGATATGGTAGTAACAAAACTTTAATTTATAGTAACATTTCAAAATTTCACAGTCCAGACCTAACCAAACAAATAAGATCACTTAATCATACTTCACTTACCATGGGATGAATGCCAACAAATTCTTAACCATTTATCAAAACGGAAAAATTATCATATTCAAGATTTATTTTGAATGTCGCAATAACAGAATTTATCTGTTTACTTTCCGCCGTAGCGTCAATTCTAAATTATTGTTATTGCCAAGTCTGTTGTTCTGTGGCTATGCTCTGCATGAATTATGATTCCCATAAAGAACCAGTTACACTTCTAGACAATTGTGCTACGCTAAAGCTGCGAATTTCCGGTCGATAAGTCTCCTTCCGAGTATCAGCAAGGTTTTCGAAAAGATTCTCAATATAGCACTGTTCAAGTGGTCTGAGGACAATAATATTATACCAGAGAACCAGTTTGGTTTCAAGGCTGGACATGACTGTATTCATGCCGCCTCCAAACTATTTTTTGATATACAATGGAACAAAGCCAAAAAACAGTGCACGGGTGCATGTCTGGTTGACATGACTGACTGGCAGGACGTTTGTTGTCAAAAGTGGCAATGTTACTTCTATCACAGAATTTTTCATTAAGAATGGTCTGCAACAGGGAGCGGTAAACTCGTCGATTCTCTTCAGCATTTACACCAGTGATATAATAGGTAGTCTTACTCAGGCAATTGCGTATGCGGACGATCTTATCGCGTACAGAACAGCCTCTACTGTCGAAGTCATTCGAACTCTTTTGCAGCGGGACTTCGACAAGATCCGGAGATATTGTGATGACTGGAAGTTGAAAATCAACTTTCAGAAATCAGGAACTATCCTGTTTAGAACACCGTTGTCTAGGGCCTCTAGGGATACGAGAAAGAACTGGCGAAAGCTGGTGATCGCTGGACCAAACGGACAGCCACTGGCGAGTAAAAGTGTAGTAAAGTACCTTGGCATCTGGTTAGATCAGTATCTATATTTCGGAAGACATGTAGATGCTGCTCTGGCGAGAGCTAGGGGAGCATTTGCCCTGACAAGACGATTGCTTTATAGCAGTCGTCTTGACATGAGGGTGAAGGTGATTTGCTACATGGCCCTCATTAGGCTGATGATTGCCTATGGGTGCCCGGTGTGGTTCAACGTTGCCCCATCGCAAATGGAAAAGATACGGGTGATTGAGAGGCAGTGTCTGAGGAGCTGCCTTGGAATTCACAGAACACCAGTATCTGACTACACAAAATACTATTCCAACCAGTTCCTATACAACGGGGCCAACATAAACAGAATAGACAATTTTCTGTTGAAACTCATTCGGTTTCACGCTGCAAGAGCGATGGCTTCGAACAATAGTCTCATCTTTGGGGCCTTCTACCCCAATTATGAATATTTTGAGAGTGCGCGTTTAAGCGGCTTTATTCCGCCCGAAGCTTTCCTGTATTTGGATAGTCGAGGGCTGATACAGGATAGATCGGCGGTTCCGCTAATCTACCACGTCTTCCGACGGACTGTGGATAGGCGGCTCCTATACGACCGAGACGTCGTCGCTCAGGACGGAGGAGAGCGCCTGCGGTTCAGCAGGAGTGTGTCCGATTGGGACCGTCGGAGTTGATTACAACAGGAGAACCTGTTGTGGTGGTTAAATTAGGTAAAGATAGTTGACTTAAGATTGTAATTTTATGGCCGACTTAGATAGTTTTTAGTCTTAAGGTTTAGGTGTATAACAGTCATGGTGGCACAAAAAAAACACAAAATAATACAAAAAAAATACAAAAAAATTAAAGAAAATATGTATATAATAAAAAATAACGCTTCCTGTGGCTGTTATAGTTTTTAAGTTATTTTTAGGTAGTTTTAATTAATTTTAAGTAGTTTAAGTTAGTCGATAAGTAGTTTCAATTAGCATGTAAGTTTGAATTAAATAAAAACAAAGACAAGAAACCAAGTCTTATAAAGTTTTCTTGGTAAACATTGTGTTACTTTAGATTTAAAGATTAGATAAAATGCCGAAATGCATTAGAATTAAGTTATCGTGTAATTATGGGCGCCCGAATAGGGCAAGTAAGTTAAGTAGATAATAAGTAGGCTAGTTTTAATATAGAGTAATATAAAAATCAAATTATAAAAAAAAAAAACTGTGGATTGTTGCCTTCTCATATGTTTTTTTTATTTTTATTTTCTTAGTTCAGTCACACGAAAAAAATAAAAGAAAAATGTATTCGCTCACATATTGTACGGGACCTGAGAAAACCATTAAATTGGTAGCCACAGGTACGGCGTAGTGGAGAGAACGATTCGCTCTACCTTCTTTGATTAGAGTTCTCAATCAGAATAAGATCAGAAAACTCCTGCCAAGAATAAGAAGGGGAAATATACAGAAAAACTTTAAAAATGCTCACATCATTTGGTTCGCCCTCGCTGGGATTCGAACCTGAGTGTGTTCTAACCGCGCACAACGTACAAACACGCAGCACCGCGGCGGTGTTGATTTAATGTTGAGTTTATATTTACTTGACGCGACGTGAGTGAGTGAGTGCGTGAGTGTGTGTATATGCATGGGTGTTGGTTACGTATCTTATATATTCTTATAATAAGCACATGGGCTGACATTTTAATAAACTAATACCACTACTAATACTTTCACAGATAACATAGCTAGCTATACGTATACTAATCATGGTGCTGTTTTCGTATATTATCCGTTTGTTGTTATTTGTGATTTTTATGATGATGTTGTGACGTTACATTTATTTTGAATACGACAGAGATTTACTATTTGAATGTAGTATACATATGTAGTGCACTGTAATATAGTGCCTCTTAATGATATAAATCCACAAAAACTTATGCAATTACCTACAAACATTTTTGGGCAAAAACTGTCAGCAGGAGTCGATGGTATACAAAACATTGTACTGCGACACTTACCCCCTGAAGCTGTGGACATTAACGCCACTCTGTTCAACAAAGCGCTGAATAATGCATATTATCCAGAGCGGTGCAAGACGGCGATGGTTTATCCTCTCCCGAATTGTCTGAGGATAACAATATTATACCAGAAAACCAGTTTGATTTCAAGGTGGGACATGACTGAATTCGTGCCGCCTCCAAACTCGTCTCTGATATACAATGGAACAAAGCCAAAAAAGCAGTGCACGGGTGCATGTCTGGCTGATTTAGAGAATGCTTTCGACACTGTGTATGGTAAGAATGCCTCTATCTAAACCTGACCAGACTTGGCATAAGTAAACCGCAGCTATATAATATGCTTCATGACATGCTGACCGGTAGAACGTTTGTTGTCAGAAGTGGCAATGTAACTTCTACCACCGAATTTTTCATTAAAAATAATCTACAACAGGGAGCGGTAAACTCGCCGATTCTCTTCAACATTTACACCGGTGATATAATAGGTATACTTACTCAGGCAATTGCGTATGCGGACGATCTTATAGCGTACAGAACAGCCCTACTGTCGAAGTCATTCGAACTCTTTGCAGCGGGACTTCGACAAGATCCAGAGATATTGTGATGACTGGAAGTTGAAAATCAACTTTCAAAAATCGGAAACTATTCTGTTTAGGACACCGTTGCCTAAGGCTTCAAGGGATACGAGAAAGAACTGACGGAAGCTGGTGATCGTTGGACCAAACGGACAGCCACAGCGTTTAAGCGGCTTTATTCCGCCCGAAGCTTTCCTACATTTGGATAGTCGAGGGATGCTACAGGATAGATTGGCGGTTCCACTTTTCTACCACGTCTTCCGACGAACTATACGACCGAGACTTCGTCGCTCAGGGCGGAGGAGAGCGCCTGCGGTTCAGCAGGAGTTTGTCCGATTGGGACCGTCGGAGTAGGTTACAACAGGAGAACCTGTTGTGGTGGTAAAATTAATTAATTATAGTTGGCTTACAATTGTAATTGTTTGGCCGACTTACATAGTTTTAAGTTCTAAGGTTTAGGTGAGAAACAGTCACGGTGGCACAAAAAAAATAATATCTTTCCCTTTATGAGAGAAAGTTAAAAATACAAAACACAAAATATACAAAAAAATACAAAAATACAGAAAACGCTTGCTGTGGCTGTTCTAGCTTTAAAGTTATTTTTACGTATTTTTAATTAGTTTTTAATTAGTTTTAATTAGGTCATAAGTTTAAAATAAAAGAAATAAGAGGCTACCAGGTTCTTAAATAAAACTTTTCTTGATTTATTAATAATAAAAATAGTGGGCTTTATCGAGATATAGAAGCAGGGCTGGTGTAAAATATATCATTCTTCTTAAAAGGTATCATAGATTACACGCTGCATGCCTGGTAAAAGGAGTTACATGTTGTTGCTATGATACATCTGATAATAATTCCTTTCCAGGTAACCGATAATATCAGTGTTAATTGTTTTTTCTATTACCTTTGAAAGGATATTGGTAGTAAAACAATGGGCCTGTAGTTTTCAGGTTTGTATTTTCCTCGGTATTTTACTTCTGGTACATGTTGGTTATGTTCACATAGAAAAAAACAGAATGGGTGCAAGTTCTGGTACGCATTTCTTTAGTACAATAGGTGAGATTCCATCAGGTCTAGTGGCACATATGATATTGCACAAATAAATGCATCCACAACTTGTCACTGTGTGGTCAATACTTCTGACTGGGCTCATTATGTCACCATACTTCTTCGAAAAGGAGGCTGGTCAAACGGTGACGGCTACTGGTGCACGATATTACGGCATGACAATCGATTTTTTTAGAAACATGATGCTTCATAAGAGGCTGTTTCATGGACTTGCAGTCCATGAAACAATTCATTTAATACATGAGGCGTTCCTCGGTAGTGTACTTGTTTCGGGGAACGGAAGTGTCCCCCTAGTCTACGTGATTCAACATTACTGGATTATTCATTGTGGAACTATTGTCAAAAGTCTTTTACAACAAGTCCACAACTAACCGTGCATTGAAGGAGGATATTTAACACTGACACATTTATGCAAAATGGTAGTGGACAATTTCGACAATACATTGCGAATATCCCAGCAAAGGAGTGGTGGTCATTTCTCCCATGTTTTATCATCTATAAAATAAAACTTACAAAACTGTGTTGCCTATTTGATTAACATCTTGCTTAAATTTTGGGGTATCCTGTATGTTGTTGGGCATGTTGCAGTTTACCAATAAAAAATTTAATTTTGGAATTGATTTAAATAAAATCGTTCGTGTTCCCATAAAAACGAGTGGTGGGTGCACGACTGGGTCATACGGAATTTTCTCTTTCACATCGAGTTAATTTGACAAAAATACACAATAATATAATGATATTAATTGGACCAAAACCAATTATGTGGAACTCATTAAAATATGTAATAGTAGTATACAAATTAAATTTCATTCAATTTGGCAAAATAACTTGCGAGAAATTTACAATTTTCTTTATATGGCCCAAATGCAAAATCAGTTATATGGATTTTTTTAAATAAATTGGGTATGCAGTTTTATTAGAAATAGTATACTCATAGTATATATGACGTTTAATCAAAATCGTTAGAGCCGTTTATGAGGAAATTGAAGTTATGTTTAATTTTTATATGGCAGGTACTGATAATAACATGGGTAAAAGCAAAAAAAATGGCATAGAATTATGACCAAAAAAACGCTGGATACAAAGTTTGAAGATAATCGGTCAAGTCGTTTAGGCTGGATAGACTTTTACGGACAGACGGACAGACGGACAGACGGACAGACGGACAGACGGACAGACGGACAGACGGACAGACGGACAGACGGACAGACGGACAGACGGACAGACGGACAGACGGACAGACGGACAGACGGACAGACGGACAGACGGACAGACGGACAGACGGACAGATGGACAGACGGACAGACGGACAGACGGACAGACGGACAGACGGACAGACGGACAGACGGACAGACGGACAGACGGACCGACGAACCGACGAACCGACGGACGGAATTCCAAAAACCACTTTTTTGAGTTCCGCCATCACCGTAATGTTAGAATCAATTAAAATCTCGAGGTCGAAAATTTTCAAGAAAACAATATATTTCTCTTTATAAGAGAAAGTTAAAATGATCTAACGTAGCCTATTACCTATTGATGCAACCAGTTTGTTTAATAAAATAATTTTCGTCCCTTTTTTAAGCTACAATTGAATACAATCACACAATATGTACATGAACATATCGGATTTTTCAACAGGGACTCTACAAAAGTTGAGCGACAGGGACAGCAAACGACGCTATATTTCTTGCCGCTCTTTTGACATTTCTCTTCAGTTTGACATTTCTCGGGTTTGCCATTTCATGATAGAAAGATATACACAACGAGTCGAAATTATTAAAATTTACAACCGAAATTCGGAGTCAGTGGCCTCAACGTTAAGAGTGCTGCCAATTTATGGTCGTCATAATCGTCCTAGCAGATCAACAATTGAGCGTCTATTATAAAAATTTGAATCCACAGGCACAGTACAAAATGTTCCCATTCCAATGAGACAAAGAAGTGCTGGTAGTGTAGAGAATATTGCTGCCGCTGAGGCTTCAGTTGGAGAAAGCCCAAATGTGTCTCTCACACGTCGTTCTCAAGCGTTGGGCATCTCTGTGACGTCGTTGTGGCGAATTTTGCGAAAAGATCTTGGCCTACATCCTTACAAGATTAAATTGACGAGAGAACTCAAGCCGCTTGACCACCAGAAGCGTCGTATGTTCGTGAATTGGGCTGAGCAACAACTTGATAATAATTCGGATTTTCATAGAAAAATCATCTTCAGTGATGAGGATCATTTCTGGCTGAATAAACAAAATATGCGGTATTCGTCAGGCAGAAATCCACACGTACTCCATTATTCATCATTGCATTCCGAAAAAATTGGCGTGGTTTATGGGCCAGCGGTTTCTTTGGGGCGTACTTCTTCCGTGATGATCAAGACCGGCACGTTACTGTGAATGGGAATCGCTACCGTTCAATGATAACCGAATATTTTTGGCCCTAATTGGAGGATATGGACTTGGAGGACATGTGGTTCCAACAGGACGGCGCCACAAGCCACACAGTGAATGCCACAATCAATTTATCGGAAACCAAGTTTGGAGAACGTGTCCAGTCGCTTGGCCGCTTCGGTCGTGCGATTTGATGCCGTTAGACTATTTCCTTTGGGGCTACGTCAAGTCTATGGTCTATGCCAACAAGCCAGCGACGTTTGATGAACTTCGTACGAATATCGAACGTGAAAATGCAGAAGTATCGGCCGATTTATGCTTGAAAACCGTCGAAAATTGGGTTCAGCGTATGGAATTCTGCAAGCGTGCCCGTGGTGGCCATGCAAAAGAAATCAAGTTCCATACATATGGCATCGAACGTACTTTCACAGAAATAAAGAATTTCATTGATATCGAAAACCGTTTTTGTTTTATTTAAAAAAAAAAAAATTTTTAGCGCTCTTATTGAAAAACCATTTATTTATAAACATACGTGTACACCAAGTCCCCATTATCAGAACAAAAGGACACAGATTTTATTGCCCAATAAATTAGCCACGTATCTCATTTCACCATTTAACTAGTAGTAACCATAAATCAACTTAGTTACACAAGGAGTAGGGGCTTTAAAATGCGTAGTCCGGTCCCTGACAAAGCCACCACCATTATGTTGTTTACATGATTCGGTTAACTGCACGCTGCCGTACTCAGTTATGACCATGGCACCTTTAAAGTGCAATTTTAAAAATGCAAAAGCATCTGCATGCATGACACGGGAGGGCGCTAGTTAGGTACCGAAGTGAGCGTCTCCGTAACGATATGTCTCTAGAGATATAACATTAAGTTAGTTAGGTTATTCTGTCCAGCATTGTCTAGAAGTGTAACTGATTCTTTATGGGAATCGTAATTCACGCAGAGCAAAGCCAGAGAACAACACACTCGGCAATAACAATAATTTAGAATTGACGCTACGGCGTAAAGTAGACAGATAAATTCTGCTATTGCGACATTCAAAATAAATCTTGAATATGATAATTTTTCCGTTTTGATAAATGGTTAAGAATTTGTTGGCATTCATCCCATGGTAAGTGAAGTATGATTAAGTGATCTTATCTGTTTGGTTAGGTCTGGACTGTGAAATTTTGAAATGTTACTATAAATTAAAGTTTTGTTACTACCATATCCTTTTCATGTTGTACCAATAACAATAATATAATACGAATATTAGAGTAATCGTTTCTTACGCTTGCTTATGTTCAGCCAATCCAAAACAGATCTATAAAACCACAACCTTGAGCTAACGATCTATAGCTCTAATGGTAATGGAGAGCAATCGAACCAATGGTTGTCCAGGTGACCGTCATTATTATTTTTTGTCAAAAACTTTCCACAGGTAGTTTCTTTCTTTAACTTTCTCTTATAAAGAGAATGATATTGTTTTCGTAAAAACTTTTGACATCGACATTTTGAATGATTCTAACATTACGATGATAGCGGAACTCAAAAAAGTGTTTTTCGGAATTCCGTCCGTCAGTCCAGCCTAAACGACTTGACCGATTTTCTTCAAACTTCGTATCCAGCTTTTTTTTTGATCATAATTCTAGGCCATTTTTTTCGTTTGCTTTTAGCCATGTTATTATTGGTACCTGCCATATAAAAATCGTACATAACCTCAATTTTCTCGAAAACGGCTATAACGATTTTGATTAACCGTCATATAAACTGTAAACATATTAGTTTCAAAAAAACTTCATAACCAGAAAATTCGAGAAAATCCATATAACGGATTTTTGCGTTTGGGCCATTAAAGAAAATTCTCAATTTCTCCCAAACTATTTTGCCAAATTGAAATAAACTTAATTTGTATACTACTATTTTTGTTTTTCTGAGTTCTACATAATTGGTTTTGGCCCAATTATCCCTAAACGAAATTTTCAGTTTTGGCAAATAACGGAAAATCATTGTTATTCACATGTACACCGATTACTTTCAATTACGGACAAACGTTCGTATTATCACATTTCGACATTATTTATATTATTATTAGCATCATTACTCGAAATAAATATTATTGTGTATTTTGGCCAAATTGTGAAAAACGTCAAATTAACTCGATGTGAAAGAGAAAATTGCGTACGACCCAGTCGTGCAACCACCACTCATTTTTTTTCTACCGTTAAATACCCTAAAAAATTGAATATTTTTAATGTGAGGAAATGAAAAATAAAATATTTAAAATTTTTAATTTTTTCGTTTAAGTTACGCCTACCACACATTTCGGAAAACTCTATACACAAATAAAACTGCTTTCAAGTGTTTTATGCGATTTCCATCCTCGACTGGCTTTATTTTTTTTATCATTGTTAAATGACCTCTTTACTACCCCCCACTGGAATAGTGACGTGAAATAAGAGAATATGAAATAAACATAACCATGTCCAGTCTTGGTATACCGCCCTAAATCGTACGACCTAACCGAAAGGATTTAGACAATGTGGCGCTTTGTCGTGTGATTTCTTTAACAAAATTATTGATAGGATTGTGAAAAACTGCAGACCCAAAACCAGTTGCACGATCTTTCATAAATCTCTGCAATTGTTCAAAGAGATGTCACAGTGACTTTGGTACTTTTTCACAGACTACTCGTTACAAAGAATTAGTAACTTTCGTATGTTTGATAAAAATCATATCATTTACGTCATATCATATGTCAGCACACCACGGAATCACACATATTTTCTCAGCGGTTGAGACACTCATCAGAAAAATCTATCGTACGACGTACAGTACTCACTGGCACATATAACAAGGGTTGAATTAAAACAAATCTTCCTCGTTATGAGTTACGAAGCAAAACATACGAATAACAAATTTGATGCGAGTCTCAAAACATGTGAAAGTAGGGAAACTTAGTTGACAGTAGCGATGTGGTAATTCGAGTCGAATCGATACCCGTTATCAGTGACGAATACATACGGTTTGCTACAGCTCTTCCTAATATAGAAAAGTAAGCAAAAAATTAATTTAATAGTAAATGAGTATTAGCTGTCATCACGAAAGGACACAATATCATTGAATTGAGAAGAACCTTACCATTGACTTTAAGGTTCTGTCCACTGCAGTTCCGAAATAAACTCTGACAACGATATTCATTAGAAATAAAACGAAGAACTACTCTTGCCAACCACAGTTTCTTCTGATTAAAGTTAATTTAGTAACAAATCCCAACCTCAAACAACTATATACTTATACTTGAACAAATTGTTTGATTTCGTGGAATCTTGTACCTCAGAGTATGTATTAAAAAAAACATATGAGAAGGCTACAATATATACCCTATCCCATCCCATCCTTAAAATTAATTTCCCTAAAATGTGGGCTTTATGGCAAAGAAATATTAAAATTGACATTGTCATAACATTTTGTGCAGATAGTTTATCAAAGTCTTGTATGGTTCGACAAAAAAAAAGCTTTTCTCCTGCATATTGTATGGCGTAGGGTATACAAATGGTTTTTGTAATAAAACGACTCCACGCTTTGGAGTGGGTGTGTGTTTAAATGATGTATAGACGAAATTTTTGTTTTGTCAAACCCAAAATGTAGATATTCAGATTGACTACATATGTTGTTCAGAAACTTTTTCGAAATTGCATACCGTTTGGCCAAAAATAACGTTTTTCTAAAAAGAGGAGGTGACAGTGAGCGGCTTTTAAAAGTTTGTACACTTGTTGGAATATCACGTACAAGGATCACATGTTCCAAATTTCATTATACTAGCTCAAAATTTAGGGCCCAAAAACCGGTTACATGCATACAGACGGACGGACGGTCAGACAGACATGGTTTAATCGACTCAGCTAGCGATTCTGAGTCGATCCATATACTTTAAGGTATTTTAAGCTAAATCATTTCTCTATGTTACATGCAAAGTAATTGGCTATGATAATATCAACATTTCGTCTATACATCATTTTAACCCATGTCTACTTTTTGGAGGCGTTTCCATACAAAAAACAATTTGTATACCCTACGCCATACCATATGCAAGAAAAAACGTGTTTTTTGACGAACCATGTAAGATTTTGATAAACTGTCTGAACAATATGTTGTGACAAAAGTTAATTTTTTATATTTTATCGCTTTACATTTAAGGACATTAATTTTATTTTCCGTGCAGTGAATTGTAGTCTTCTCATATGTTTTTTAATTTAAATAATTTTACTCTTAGACAAATGTCTCACAATTATCTTGATATACGCGCAATTTAACATTACGGTGTTAACTTAGATTCGTATCCCCTATTAAATGTTGTAATTGCCTTGCAGTTCATGATGTCACTTTCCAAGGTCGTTAAGCACTCACTTGCAATGATACCGTCTAGTATATATGTGGCTAGTGGCCGCACAAACTATTATAAAAGTCATTAAACAAAATAATTTAATTATGACATGAAGGTTAAATGTTGAATTGTCGTGGCTTCATAAAAGTGATTAGGAACATAAAACTACATATTAATATAGTGTTATAGAACAAAAAAAAAACAATGTATAGGTACTTATGACCTTGATAATATGTATAAGACAAAAAGTCTTGTAATAAATACCTGACAGCACCCTACGAATTCTTTCTGTTCTCTCGGTTGTCAACGGCATACCTTCACTCTCAGGAGTTTGACTCATGACTTTTGCATCCAGCAGCTGACTGACTGCGCTCCACATCATGTTCCACTGACTTTTTCCCTCCGAAATACCACGAATTCATCGATTACCGATTATTGCGACTTAATACCAAGCACCCTACCCTAGATCTAAACTTATCGACGTAATCGATGATTGTTACAGAAAAAACACATAAAAACTACAACAAAAACAAAAAAAGAGTTTTTTTATGAATTTCAAACACGTATTACTCATGCTTCGGCCGTCGCGGTACGAATAGGCTCGACATGGGAACAAGACAAGTCTCTGGTTTCTGTTGTTGGCTTGTTCCCCTTTTGTTTGCCGTAATCCCCGCGATTTTTGTACCTACTTTAACAAGCTGAGGTTGACGTTGAGGCATAAGATAATGGCATATATGATCATTTTTGAGAGAAGCGGAGAATTATTTCATGGGACACCAGCACAGATACCGGTCTTTTGATGGCGACACGACTTGGCCAGGCGCGTTTGGAAGGAACGTGAATTTACGGTACAAATGGGTAACGTTTGCATGTAAAACGAACAAAATCGCAGTATCTAGATGCTGGTCAGTATTGGGTGGTGTTGCATTCTGATACATAAGACATTAAGGTGGCGTTCCATTTCGATGAGAATGCAGTGGGAGACGAGAAATTCCGCAAGAAAGGCATTACGCAATATTCTAAAAGAGGACAGTGTGGCATTGTGCTGAGAATGTTACGCCTCTATACGTGGGTTGAGCTGAGAAGATGGATGAAATGCAGTCATTCAACCCAAAGGAAGCACATGCTAAATGTTTTACCTACGTGCCTTATACGTTGACCTAAATATCGTTCACCTACCAGGCTGTTGGGTAATTCTCCATAAATAGGTACATATTCCCATCGGCATCCTGATTGCATATTCAATCCCGACAACAAATCAAGGTCCATTACGTAATAACACACACCCGTAAAGGTCACTCGGGAGCACAGCGGAAAACGATAAAAAATCGAAGAAACGGAAAAAATCCCATCCCGACTTTTAGCCACAGTACCAAACGTGACCGTTTAACTGGCAGGCACACTTTTTGCACGCCACTTGAGGCCTTCTTTGGTTCAGTTCTCTGCAGTTGCTTTTGAATCCAAAACCTACGTTACTTGTATTTGCGGATTGCGGTGATTGCAGCTGCATCGGGCAAAGTGATAGTGGCGGTGTTCACGGTGTATCTCATCGAATCTATTGGGAAAATTAAAACGTCATTTTCCCTGGTTTTCATTAGATCGACATGCCATTTGAGATCATTTTTTTGGCACTTATCCATTTTAAATCTTATTAGTTCTACACCCAATCGAGTCATTGAAATTCAAGAAAGCTCCACACGATTCCGAAAAGGTTGTGTATGCCCTTAGGACAGGTTTTCGGCTTATTTGCTATTATTTTAATTATAACCAAATTAAATGTATACCGTGCGGAGGCGTGTTATTTTACAACTGACACCAAGCTAAACCGTTCATGCATGATGATGGGAATTGAATGAGGCAAAGGCCAAATGAGGGTACGGATAGTCTTGTGTATGCGAGTCTATTGGATTATAAGTGGTCTCGTGCATAGTTCATAGCAGAAGACATTGGTTTTGAATATGGGTACAGATTGTATTCAAGCCGGTGCTATTGATGTTGGTATTGATACTAATGTTTCGTGATACTAATTAGAGCTTAAAGTTGTTTATATAAATATAGATACTCCATGGGAAATGTCAATCTGGCATATTCGATTTTGCGGTAATATCTTGTGTGACTTAACTTTTACATTTTGTAAGAATCCGCTTTCGAATGGATTAATGGGGTGTTGGCTAGCGCGTTCATTTGATTTCCACTGGTCCATAACAACTGTCTCAACTGGACCGTTTGTAATACAGTACTAGAAGTTCAGTCATTGTGCAGAAAGTTGCAAAGTTGGAAAGTTGGTAAGGAACGTACACAAATTCATGATGATTAGATTAAAGTATGCCTGCTGGGTCTATAAAAACGAGACTCTTTGAACTATTCGCTAAACACATCTGTCGTATTGATTTGTGAACCCCCGAAACCTTTCACCATCAACTTGATCAGCCCTTGTCAGAATGGTTTTAGGAAAGGAAAGTCCACAAATCATCACACTTCTTCAGATCCTGAAAATCCCAGGAAGTGAAAATCACCACTATTAATCGATTTTTAAGCTGCATACACCAGTCATATCAGATTTCCAAACTAGTCGCCTGTTCCGGATAAAGATAAAGAATTCTCGCTGCTCCATCAGCCAATACCAAGTGCATAATTCTACATTAACAACGATATGGACGTCATTGGTCGGACTTAACAAGATGATAAAGAAAAGTTTTCTAGGATAGACAATTATGCTGCAAGAATGGGTTTAACAGTAAATGATGATAGGCATATGCTGGCAACGAAAAAGGACGAATAACATCAATCAACTGGACCTAAGGTCACCATTGATAAATTTAACTCCAAGGTATCAATGAGCTTTTTCTACCAAGGCTCCGTTACTATCTTACAAAGACATCTCATGAGATATCAACCGACGAAATACTCTTGCCAACTACTTTGACGTAAAAAGGCATTTAAGTAAAAAACGTTTCACTTGTACTACTAAGGATATGCTTTATAAGACCCTGATCATCTCAGTCACGCTCAACCTTATCAACAGTGGGTGAAGAAATCTTTGGTCGTTTTGTGGAAAAAAGATTTGAAAATGGCCGGTCCCGATTGTGTTGACGGTAATGGAGACAACGATTCAACCAAGCACTTTACGAGCTGTACAGCGACATATCTCTTCGCACGTATAAGATGGCTGGAGCATGTGAAGCGATTGAACACAAATACCATGGCTCGCAGAATCGTCTATTACCAACCAGACGTCCAACGTCCAGCAAAGGTAGAAATTGCTTAAAGTGGTCCGCACAAGTAGAAACCCAGGATCATATTCATGACTAGCAGCCGCAGCCAACATATAGCATAAAAGGAAAAAGCACATCCAATTTAATACTCTAGAAAGGTATTGATAATTGGTTGTCATGGTTATAAGAATAACCCTGTTAAAGTGACGTCTCCTATGGTTCAGGGTAATCCAAAGAACGTTCCCACATTTAAACTATAAACAAATTGTGTGTTTCACCCGTTATTTTATATTGGAATTTAAAAATTAAAACAATTTAGTACTTACTTCAGTATTAATGAAAATTTAAGCTACTTTCATACAGACCGCGTCTCTTACCTGAAAATCAAACGTTAAACATAATTAAACAAAAATATTTTTTTTTTAAATACTTTTTTTTTAACTGCACAACAATAAAACGAATATAGTCTCAAAATGCCGCGTGTTTGCATTTCAAACGAAAAATTTTTATCAATGCTATTTTGAATATTGTCTTTCCAGTTTATGTCCTTGTCAAAGACTGGGCAACAGCGCTTGTCTATATGCTAGGAAATTGAGATAACCACCATTGAATTTTGAAGAGTGATTTGATGAAATATATTTTTTTTCTGCTGAAGAGGACTTTGTCCGGACTTAAATCGAGCCTATACTATGAGATTTGGAAATTGTGTTCTAGGGTAAAAAGGAGGGCCCCTAGCGAGAAACTGCAGCTTAAAAATAATGAAGCAAGTGTAATGCAAAAACTACAAATATCTGACGGGTTGGTTACTATTTGCCGATTTTTAAAATGTCGATTTGAAAAAATCGACCGTCATAATTCGAAAAGTCGATTGGCAAAAATGTAGACTCTTAAAATTCGACCTTGAAAATATCGACTCGTAAATGGTCGACAGTGGCAAAGTGAATGACTCAGATAGTGATTCTGAGTCTATCCATATACTTTAAGGTGTATCTATGTTCTCTATGTAACCACCTGAGTATCAAAACTAATATACCAATGTGGAATAGGGTATAAACATATTACCTGACCTAGTAAGGAACGAATTTTATACAAACACTCGGCCTTAATTCTTAAGCAGCGTGTTGGCAACATTTCAACTTTATTTTTATAACAAGATAGATACATCTGGAGTTCAAATATGATTTTGTATATTCAACATAAAAAAGGATATGTAAAATCACTCATTATGAATTCATTTCAGTATTTTTTTCTATATCTTAATGGATATAATCAACTCCACGGTAGAATGAAATAAAATAGTGAATGAATCTTAAGTAAGGTTTCTCAAAGATTGTACCACCCTATACACGGTTTTTGAGAACTATATTCTATAAACTTCAACAAAAATGCTAAGAGCCCTACAAAATATGAATAAGAACACCCAGCAAACTTTATGGCACGAAAGAAATGTATTTGAATGGATTTAAACTAAATTTGACATATATTGGGGTTACCTACTTAATGCAGTAGTTTTTGCTTTGTTAAGATAATTATTACAACATAAATCCCAGTTAGCAGATTGTCCAAAAAAAAATAAGCATTACTATAGAAGCAAAATGTATTGCAAAAATCTTAAGGTAAACCTGGAAAAATTTAAATCACTGACCATAAAATTATTTCTAGTGAATATTTTGCTGAATAAATAAAAATTACATATGAAAAGGCTTCAATACGCTGTACGAATCGTTGAATATCCTATCCAATAATAACGTTTATGTGAATAAGTGGGTATCAGTAGACGGATTTTAAAAATGTGTACTTAAATATGCTCGGAGCAATATCCAAATTTTAAATTTCGTAGAAGGTGTGGTGGCATATCTTGCAAATCCAATGAGTTCAAAAACTCAGCTGTATAATTTAGAGCTTCGTTGGCATCGCAAACTGAATCTACCGATTTATATGATACCAATTCGCCTGGAAGCGACTGCTGTATCTTGAAGTTCATATCATGGACGTCCACATTTTTTTGCTAACAAAAAGGAAATTTCTGCAAGCCACGCATGATTGCATAATGTAATCGTTTTTTTAGGAAAATGAACCAAAAAAATTAAAAATTAAAATGATCTGTAGACGGTTTGTTCATAGTATTATTCTCAAATTATTTTGATCATAGGTATATTTTTTTTTTAATTTATGCTGACAAAATATAGATTTTCAATATGTCTAAATATCTTGCTCTTTTTCAAAGTTTAAGCAAAAACAAACGTTTTTTTAAGTGGGCGTGGCAGAGGGCCTATGTTATTTTCATTTTTTTGTGAGTTAGTTTAAAAGAAAAAAGCCAAGAAAATTTGTTAAAAATTACGTGAATTATAAGTAAAGACAACATTAAACAAATTTAAAATGTCAATTCTATTGAAGTCTCTACGTCTTAATGTCATTTAATATATCGTTGAGTCGTTCAAATTGTATTTTGCAATAAGTTTCAATATTTAAAAAGACAATAAAATATTTTTGAACGACGATGCAGTAAATGTAAGCCAATCACATTTTGATCGCCGCGACACGATTTTTTTTTGCAAAATGAGTGACTGTTTATTTTTTACTTTTCACAACAAAACCGGAAAAATTCACTGGCACCGGTAGCTACGAAAACTTAGTTCGTGTGTTGAATGCTGTTCTTCTATAACCAAAAACGTGATATGAACCAAGAGAAATGTTTTATATTAATTAAAATTTTAATGAATTTTTGACTGAATAAAATTCAATTTTTTTATTTTACGTGAGTGCTTTTTGTACCGAAATCAGTTGTTTACGAAAAACACCCTCAAACAGTGGGCGTGGCAAACAACTTTGTATTGACGAAATATAGATTTTTAGATGTCTAAATATCTTTCTTTCTCAGAATTCATTACTGTTTAACCAAAAATAAAGTTTTCCAATGACTTCTCCATCCGCTTTGAGACGGTCCCTGCTTCAGCGCGGTAGAGCAGGACTCGGATGATCAGGGTCTTATATTCCGACCCTGATGGAACAGCGAGAATTCTCCATCGTCATCCAACTAGGCATGGCGCTGTATAGTTACTTTCTACAAATGCTGTCATATGCGGCTTTGAAATAGATGAATAGATGGTGGGTATCGATTTGGACTTCTTGGTTTTTTTCCAGGATCCGCCGAAGTGTGAAAATTTGATCGGTTGTGGACTTTCCTGGCCTAAAACCACACTGATAAGGGCCGATGAGGTTGTTGGTTGCGAGCATCTGTCGGCATTACTTATCAAGCCAGGGTTTTCTTGATGGTGGGCGCGAGAAACCAAGCACATCAGTTGCGGCTGTTCTAATGGCTTGTTGAAATCGTTGCCATTGTTCTTCGATATTTGGTGCCGGTGGTATGGTGTTAATTGAAAGGTTAAGGGCTACGCGTTCCGCGAAGGTCTTGGCGGTCTCTTGCGATTGCAGTCTTTCTACATTACATTTTTTCACAGTATTTCCGAATTGTTGTGGCGTGTTGGATATCCGCATTCTTACTTTGGGTGCATCAAGGTAGTAGTCCGAGTCGACGTTAGCTACTCGGAATGTTCGGACATCCAAGGTATTGGATGCGTGCTTCTTGTCTATCGCAATGGATCAATTTTCGTTGATCTGGAGACCGCCATGTCCCCTTATGGATATCGAGGTGAGGAAACCGTGTGATGTGCTTATGTTGGCAAATTCGGTCTAGATGCGGATTGTTACAATGCGTTCGCTTATGTCTTAGAAGCATTACACTCCTTGCCTAAGTCTGGCACTTATAACAAATCCGGAACCGAATAGTTGCTGTTTCTGCTCACTTTTGCCCGGCCCCTCCCATCGTCTTTCCTGGACTAGTGTTATGTCTGCTTTGTAGCCGCTTAGGGCTTCTGCTAGTTATTCGCTTGCACCTCTCCTGTTGTATGTTCTCACATTCCAGGTGCAAATCCGGGTATATTTATTTATTTTTGAGAATGAAATCACTATTGCTATAACCTATGACGGGGAAAATTGGCATTTCAATTTTCAACGCAATGTAGATATTTAAAAAACACGTCTTAATTTAATTTTTAATTTGATATCATATAATGTATAATAAAATGTATAAACTCTGAAAAACTGAGCTTGAATGTCATAAACTAACAACCACATCAATCAGTTGTTAATATTCACATTGAAGATACAGTTGTGTAAGTGAAGGTCGTCCATTGACTTTTCAATGACATTTGGAACGAGTTTGTCCTCTTCAGTAATTATCACTTAACTGTTGATTTGTTGTTTTTTTTTCTTTATTTTGTTAAGCACAGTACTAATTATATGCAGAAACTCTTTAATTTATTTCCACTTCCATTGAGTGTAATTTCCACTTGAGTTCATGCCAAAAATTTAGTACAAGCAAGAACTAATACATACACACCCACAAAGTATACGATCAACACAATATCATTGACCGCACAAAAACACTTCCACTCGTAGATTTTAAAACAATCGCCATAGCTACAGGTAACCCGTCTGCTGGGGTACTACCTTGATATCGTTTTTACGTGGCGCATTGATCCACATTGCTCACGAGATGCAACACTGAATCATAATTACAGGGTTACGAATCATATCTACACGATACAATTTCGTGGCTAAGTTTAAAATTGGTTTTTCTCATTCGGCAAGAGGTCGGCTATATGAGCTTACATAATGTTTCAAGTAGGGTCTCTCATTTACCCAAAGAGTTGTGTAAGTTCCCAAACGAATAGTACGTTCAATTAAGACTTATAATCAGTGTCTTCAAAAGGTTTTACACATTCTCTAAATGGCACGTCGTACATGTAGTTACGTTTTCAATTCAGCAATACTATGTAGCCAACATCTTTCCTCACTTGGTATTTTTTACTTACTTACTGTATTGGTATTTAAATTTGTAAAATGTCAGAAGGTCTACCCTCATCTACGCCTGTAACTGGTTGTGGCATCTGAAGTCATACATAAAGACAGAAGATGTCTGTTGACTTGGGTTCTATTCTCCTCTGGTGCCGAACTAATTTCAAGGGATTTGCAATTAAACGTCGGATCAAAGCAAATCATTTTGCGATCCATTTAACAGATGACATTTGTTGAGAAGTAATTTTAATTTACTCAGAGTCAATTCCAAGTCGAATGCCCTTGACCAAATGGAATACAGGAAAATAACTCAAAGGTCCATTACTGAGAGCTGGTACAGCACGAGATTTTACTCTAAGTATACGTTTCTTTAGTTGAACTTCAATCTCATGCTTCGCATAATTCCCAATCAAATCGAACAGTGAATTGCTGAGACTGCCTTCAAACCGAAACAACCCATTTATGCATTCTTCGTTTTTGGGTGCAGCAAGTAACTCTTTCGTTGCACTGTACAGCATTTAAGCTTAAAGTCGCTTGACATTTGCACTTTGATTCGATGCAATTCGCGATGGCTTTAGCATAAAGTCATGTGCTAATAGAAAAGTGCAAATGAGAAAAAATATATCCACAGCTTCCGAAAATGTGTGTAGTCGAGTTATGTTGCAATACAAGTTTGTCGCTCAACTCTGTTGTAAATTTTCCAATAATTTTTTTCGTTTATTATCAGTGGGTTTCATATCCTTTGTGAAACTCGTTTTATTAAATAGTTACTAAGTTTGTTGCTTGGCACTTTTTAATTATTAGGACATGGGGTCATTAAGTAAACTGTTTTCTTAAAAGATGTTTAATTGCAGATTTAATTTTTAGTTAGCCGGTACAAATATGAAAAGAGGCTTAGGTCGGAAAGTGTTGTAATTCATATTGTAGATATTACATCTGCCATGATTGGCTACCAACTTTGAAGATTAGATGAGGTTAGAAAAGATGAGACCATTGTGAGTATCATAATTACTTTGAGACTGTAACTAGTTATACCTAATTGAAAATCATAATTGGACATTTTTTTATTGAATTTATTGTTGTTTAATAAAATGAAAGTGAAGTTAATCAATACACCATATTTATTTAATGATCATTCTATCATTGAAACGACAGTCTTATTTTTTATAATGTTAAAGTTAATAATTGAATTAAGTTTAACCAAAATATTTAGAGCCATGTTTTTATATTTTAGACTTATTTTGGGTTCGCTCCTTTGAGAATTGTCCCAGGAACGTATTATATCCAATTTGAGGTGAATCGGACGGTATACACTCCAGCTGCGATCACATTCGTACAGGCGGACAGAATTGCCGGACCAACATCCTCGGGCTTCTTCATACTTTCGCTGTTGATAATAATAATCGATATTTGATTTATTTTAACATGACGATGATAGCGGAACCCAAAAAAATGGTTTTTGGAATTACATCCGTCGGTTCGTAGGTCCGTCTGTCCGTACTGGTCTCTCCCGCCTAAACGACTTGACAGATTTTCTTCAAACTTTGTATCCAGAGTTTATTGATCATAATTCTAAGAGATTTTTTTTGTTTGCTTAAAGTCATGTAATTACCTATACCTGTCACATAAAAATTATACATAACCTCAATTTTATCTAAAACGACTCTAACAATTTTGATTCAACTTCATATATACTATAAACATATCACTTTCAATAAAACTGCGTACCCAGTTTTTTTCGAGAAAATTCATATACTGGATTTTTGCATTTAGGCCACATAAAGGAAATTGTCGATTTCTCTCAAACTATTCGGCCAAACTGAATAAAATTTAATTTGTAATCTACTTTAACTGTTTTCATAAATTACGTTATTGGTTTTGGCCCAATTATTCCTAAGCGGAGTTTTCAGTTTTGGCCAATAACGGAAATCATTATTATTTACATGGCCAACGATTCCTTTTAATTACGGAATAAACGTTCGTGTAATCACATTTCGTACGACCCAGTCGTGCACCCACCACTCGTTTTTTAAATATTTTCTTCTTATTTTTTTATGTTACTATATTATTTACGTTAATAATTTCAATTTCAATTCTTTATAATTATTAAAACCCAATCTTTATGACAATAAAATTATACTGTGTGTGTGTGTTTGACGCATGGTGAAATGCAAGTCACATGATATTTGCTGAGAATCAAACCATTTAAAATTTTCCGAATAAAAAAAAATGATCAAATGCTTGTGATGCTTCGACTGGGAATCGAACATGAAAATTTTGCAAAGTAGTTCATCGCCTAAAATAAACAGTATTCTTAGCTTTTTAAGCATTATTCGTAAGCTCTATACGTGCTATGCTTCGGATTAACTTTGTGCGAAGTTCTCCCGAAACACCTTAACGAATGTTACTTGTGCATACATCTCCGGAAGCTCAAAAACAGGCTTGTAGAGGTTATACTATCATAACTTCGGTTATGCTTGTGAGGTTTCCTGCATCGTGTCTTAAAGAGGATTCTACTCAAACAATCGACTGCGGAAATGCTAAACCTCTGTGCACCTGTACTGAATAAGGCCTAAAGAGTTAATTGCTTGCGGAAATTAAATTGTTTTGCCTTATAGAGAAATAATGGTTAGTTGGGTGGTAATGTTAAATTTCTGCTTCTGTAGACCCGCTGTATGTAAAATTGCCTTTTGTTTAATAATATATGTAGTCTAATTGTAATTTCATGGGTTATTGATTTTTTTATTAATATTAAACTTAATAACTTCTATGTTCTGTTATATAATTCTAACAAATACATTTAACGCTGTGGCGAATCTCTGCTGATGGTGTTATAAAATCATTAGTACACAATAGCTAGACACTAAACTTTGTTCATTTCAAAGCATGTTTAAGTAACGGAAAATAAGGCTTGCTTTCCAGAGAACCAGTAAACTGCGCCACTTATAAAGGCGTAAGTTTCCTCATCCTTTCAAGATCATCGCTGTATTAAAATGTATAAGAATGACTGTTATATATGATCGTTCCATGGGTTTGTTCTGAATCAAATCAAATTAAATCAAATGCGATGGTCTAGTGGGTAGTACTTTGGACTATTAAGCTTGGGTCCGAAGGTTCGATTCCCAAAATTAACAATTACCAAGTTTTTTCACTGCACATATTGCGAACATTCGATCAACGTCCAATAGACGCTTTTCAAAACTACCCTTCGCAATTAAAGTTAAACACAAAAGAAAGAGGAGGATCTGTATGTGCCAGATATTTATTTCAGATTCTTTCGAACCTTCATTCTTAAAAAATTCTGGAAAAAATATCAAAATTTTTAAAACCACAGTAGAGAGCATTTAGAGGTATATGTTAATGGATGTATTTGTTGTTGGTATTCGTAACCACCTAAAGTCAGGCCATTTTTCACTTAATGAGGCAACATCTCATCCCACTATGGCATCAGCCTTATAACCTTTTTATTTCCTATGCTACAATCTGTCGACATGCAAAATTGACCATTATATTCAAATTAAAAAACAATAAGCCAACAAGAATATCTTGTTTTAATGCTGAATTTTTGTTTTCCCTTGGTCATCATCATTTTGTCGCATTAACGTCACACCAACATTATGCCATGCCTTTGTAGTTCTTTTGTCATTCCACCATCGTTTGTAACCAACAGCACTCTTGCTGTAACATCAAACTAAAACTAAACCCTTACTTACCAAAGCATGTAAGTGCCGCACTTACCTTGAAAATATTCACTTACATACAGATAAAAAGAATGGCTACTTAAAGGTAGGGTCTTAAAAAAGAACTCAGCATTCTATACAATGAAAAATGACACTGCGTAGGCAAAATGGATAAATTCTAGTCACCGAGATAATTTGTTAAGCTTTTGTTCATCGTTTTATTTCAATGTAGGTATGTGACTAAGATGCCGATCTCTTACTTATATAGAGAAGACGATTAAGAATAATTTATCACAGTTCTGGTGTAGAATTTCCCAAAAAGACGCATTAGTCATCAAACCACAGCCACAGCCACAACAAAGTGGACTACAAAACCTCAAATCTAATTCTTGTCATGTAGCACAATTTTATTTTACAACGTCCTTGATGATTTGTATAAGTTGTTACTTACTGTCTCTGCCTTGCTACACTGGAGTTGATCTGAGATACAACAGTTGTATTATGGGTGAATACACTCTTCAACTTAATTTCAAGCCAAGACCATGATGTCATGCGCCGGTTAAGTGAGATACATTCTGAAACAAAACACCCGAACAAGGCAATAACCTATGTCGATTTTAATGGCCTTCAAGTTGACTCTAGAGACGAACTGTGTTATTTTTCACCACCCTTACAGGTTTTTCTTGATCACTTTTGTGTTGCCGTCCCGGAACGCATTTAGTGAGATTCAGTGATGGTGTTCTTGAATACCTATACCGGTGTGTTCTCTTCTTTTGTGATTGTTTTTATGCAGCCGGTTTATGTTGCAGTTGCATCAAGGATGCGCAGATGCTTAACCAAATTGAATAAATTTGTAGGATGTATTTTCGTGATAAAAGCGGTTACTTTCCATGACTTCGGTGTTTTTACATTTTAATTTGACTTATTGTATACGAATAATTTTTTATGTTTATTTTGTTTAATAATTGTAGAAAAAATAGTGAAGCACTATCCAAACCAATAACATACTTTGCATATACAGGGTGCGTGATCTTTTATGCCGCTATGTAAACATTGAAGTATATAAAACTAGAACTTACAAGACTAACTTAACCTATCTTAACCTATCTAAATCTATCTAAACTTATCTTAATCTATGTAACCTATCTAAATCTATCTAAACCTATCTAGGCCTTGTCATGTGATCTTTATTCGACTCACTAGTAAAAAGTAAGCAAAACGCTTACTTCGCCAAGTTATAGTTAGATCAAAAATCACATAACAGGACCCAGTTTTACTTAAGCCTAAGTTTCGGCTTCAGTCATGTCTAGCCACCAGTATTTGTCTCTATCCAATATTTTAATGTTACAATTATCGCATTCAGGTATGCTCGTGCAGTATTTTATTGGATCAGTACTACTACCCCCGATTCAAAAGGCCCTTTCATCTATTGGTCTCCAGCATGATATTTATATTATTGGGACGTTCGTTGAGTCTGATAAGTAGCCATATGTATCCATAAACAGGAATGTCTCTGGCGACATTCTAAAGCACTTTCTAAAGCATTTCTGAAGTACCCAGGATTCGGACAGAATAATCCAGAGATTAATTCGTTTTCGCTTAAACTTGCCGAACGAGCAAAGTGATTCCTTAAAAGGTCCAGTATGACATTGTCAATTCTAGAAACACCGGAAGCTTGAAATAGTATTTTGGTTGAGACGTAGTATCTAAAATCGGAATGTGCACTCCTATTATGTTATCTCCAGTTATGTTATCATATCATCATGTTAACATACATTCATCGAATAAATCGTGATCAACCAGCAGCTCAGCTTTTAGGCTTCAACGGAACCGCCTTGCTGCGCATTTTGAAGGATGATTTGCATTTGTTTCCATATAAAGTGCAATTGAAAAACAGCTAATGTCGCATGGAATACGACCAAACTCGAATGGTTGAAACCAAACCAGATTTTTTAAGCAAATTGATGACCGAAGAATCCCATTTCACACTCTCCTGCAGCGTTAACAAGCTAAATTGCCGCGTTTTGGGAACGAAAAATCCACGCCAGATCCATTAAAAATAACGCTCATATCTATACTTTTATCGTAGTATATGATTCGATTGCAAATCACTGGGTGAAAACTTTCAACTATTTCAACTATTTCAATAACGCCGATTGCGAATACAAAGAAGTGGTTACAATCGTGGAATATACATCATTCGATGTATTATCTTTAAATATTATTTAAAATTTACTAAATTAATATATTAGTTTATAGTTTATAGAAATAATTTATATACATATATTTAGTTATATATACATATATATATATGTATATACTATATACTATATATAGTATATACTATAAAATTAATAAATATCATGTTAATATATAATTTATTTATATATATATATATATATATATATATATTATAATTTATATATATATATATATATATATATAAATATTTATATATAATTCATAAGTTTATAAATTAATAATCTATACTCATAAAGATAATATAATTAAAAAAAATTATTTAATAATTCATAAATAAAATAATTATTTATATAGTTATATAAAATTTAATTTAAAATATTTATTATACATACACTACTTTAGGCACAGGCTCATCTTGCCTTTTGACATTTCCACCAGCCGACGAAAAACAAAACTCGATTGGTGTTGTTTTAAAATAATTGGTCCAAATATGTTGTAACTCCCCTATTAATATATAACGAATAACGGTGAGTTAGCACTAACACATCGCTTAACTTGTAATTCTTATTAAAAAAAAAAAAAACATTTGTACAAGGGTTAACTTAGCTCACTGAATTGAGTGTATAGCGGATAACTTTTAATAGTTTTGAGATAACGTTTCGCTTTTAAATAAAAAAATATTTTTCTCGATTTCATTGACTTTACACATATACACCTTTATATAAATTACTCACATTATCATATTTTTATTATTTTATTTTATCATGCGTATACCTGGATCGTATTAATTCAAGAACTTTTTAGTACAGTTCCGCGTGATCTGTCGGTATTTATAGGAGAGAGAGCGGATAACAAACATCACAGAATACATTTTGAAAAAAAAAATATTCTTAACTACTTAGAGAATCTTGACTTCAATTAAATTATTTAAATCCTGCTTTCGTAATAAGAATTTCATTAAAACATTGAGATAATTTATAATATAATATAATTTATAATTTTAACATTTTGAAACATGAATTCATTTGTTGTAAAAATGAAAATAATTAATTTCTCATAAATTTTTATGTTCGAGTACGAACTTATCATGTTATTTAACAGTTAAAAAAACAAGAAACAAACGAAAATATCAAAAAATATATACATATATTCGTTTTTTTTTTAAAGTCGAATTTTTATCACAGTTCGAAAAAGTTCTATTCCTTTTCTTTGTCTTTCTTTCATTTCAAGACCTTATTACTGCCGTCTATTTCTCGTATATGTGAGGCATAGCGTTACCTCAAATTATTAAATCGTAATCGCAAGTGGCGGATCGCCGAATGGCCTGTGACATGCGACCCATGTTAATCATCGTATCACTTTCCTGTTTGTGAATATTAGATAATTAAGGTATCATAAAGTTCATTACACATCCAAAAGAAGAAATTGGGTTTGAGTGGTGTTCCATGAGAACTGAATACAAACTCAAACATAAACAATAAGAAAAGGGAAAGCATCTTCGGAGTTATGCCCTGCTTAGGAGCATCTTAATATGTAGTCATTTTAGGTTAATGTTAATTTTTTTAACCGTGGGTGGTGGAAATCTCAAAAGACTCGATGAGCATGAGCCCAACGTAAGTGTGGGACTGTAACACCACTCAAACCACCACCCTTTTGGTATTTTTTTATTGCAACTAAGTATGTGACTTATCTAGCAATTTATTTATCACGAGTAATGAATGTTTGGGAGGTAACTTTCATGTGAGAAAGTTCTTTGAAGACGCCGCAATAAATTTCTTTCGTCAAGAATTTGGAGGACCGTTGTGTTAACGTGTCCCAATAAACGTTTTTTATGTTTGCGTGCAAAATTTTTCGTTTCATCTTTAACCGCGGGAATACCCAGATCTCTGCGTAGATCTTCATTGCTTATATACCACGGCGCATTGACGAATGATCTTAACATTTTGTTTTCAAAAGTTTGTAAAATATTTAGATTCGTTTCACTGGTACAACCCCATAGATGTATACCATATTTCCAGACCGGCTTTAGCACTTGCTTTCATAATAGCAGCTTGTTATCAAGCTTAAGCTTTGAATATTTTCCAAGTAACCAGTACAGTTCTCTGTATTTATTTTTAAGTTCTTCGCATTTCTTTTTTACATGCGACTTCCATTTTAATTTTGCATCGAGTGTCATTCCGATATATTTTACTTCATTTGCAAAAGAGACACGAACCGAAAAATTTACATAAATCGATTTGCTCTCGTTAAGTGTAATCCGCCAGGACTTTGTCCATTCATTAGCCTCGTTAAGAGCGTTTTGTAATTTTATATTTGTTTCATCAATTGCTGTGCCAACTGCTAGTATATCTGTATCGTCAGCAAACGTGGAAACTATTGTATCGTTTGTTTGTGGGATATCACGTGTAAATAGGATGTACAAGAGTGGTTCAAGGAGGCTTCGTTGGGGTACTCCTGCCAATATTTCTTTGAAATCCGAATATTCGTTTCCAAATTTCACACGAAAGAGTCTATACTAAGATACGATTTTATATAATTTTTCAGGCAGAACTTGTCTTATTGTCATTCGAATGTTTGTATGTAAAAGGCGTTTCTGATCAATAATGGGGTGTAAGCAACCGATTAATATCCTTTTAAAAACTTTTGAAATTATTAAAAGAAGTGAAATAGGCCTGCAAGATTTTATTTCATTCGGTTATTTTCCTGGTTTGAGAACCATAACAACTTCTGCGACATTCAACTGTCTTGGTATGTATTCTAATCTAATTGCTGCATTTACAATGTAGAGGAGTTTAGTTAATGCTTTTATGGCAAAATTTTAAGAAGTTCTCCTGTAATAAGGTCATTACCCGGAGCTTTTTGAGGCTTTAATTTCTGTATTTCCCGTTTAAGCTCAGCAATACTTGTATATCTAACTGGATTACTATCGGTTGCAGTTTCGAATAAATTAATGTTTTCGGGACCATCAAATGGTTTGAATGTTTGGTGCCATCCTTTTCGAGCTTTTCTTTTTTGTCTCCCCAATTCTTTTATTTCCCATGGGTACTTGATATTACTATAGCTCTCTATTTTGCGTTGCTGAGGAGTATTATTCCACGCTGCTTTTTGAGCGGTGTCGATAAAGGAGTCAACCGCGACTTTAAGTTCCAATGGGGATCTAAGCGATACACCCAGTCGAATATTATTTTCAATATCGTTTTTGAAGCCTTCCCAGTTGGTTTTCCCGTTTGTTAGTCTAGGTGGGTTTTCATTTCGAATGATTGGCTCGCTCGTTGTTACAATGACCAAAGAATGACCAGAGCAAAGATCAAAGCATTCGTCAACTTTGATTCGATTGGAAGGCACACCTTTTACTATGAAAAAATCAATCAAATCCGGTATTTTTGTAACATCATTTGGCCAGTAAGTTGGTTTACCCGTTTAATGAAATTCGGTATTGTACTTTCTACCTTCTTCATAAATCATCCTACCTTTCTGTGATATGCATCTAGATCCCTAGAACGTGTGTTTTGCATTAAAGTCCCTTCCGATGACAAAACGCTTCCCAAGGGAATTAAACAAGTTTTCAAAGCCAATTTTCTCAATCTTGCATCGCGGTGGGCAGTAAACAGAAGATATCTTCAATGAGGATTGTCTGCTTCTGACTTGTATAGAGCTAACTTGTATTGTTTCGATTTCTAATTTAAGATCAATCGAATGTTCGATACACTCTTTTTTATATAGTGAGGGTCCGCCTCTAGCCTTATTCGATGGATGTAGAGCATGATATCAGAGGTAACATTTAATATTTAATTTCGAATTACTCTTTGCGTGAGTTTCGGATATTAAACAGATGTCGATATCTTTTTCTTGCATATACAATTCAAATTCTCCAAGTTTTTGCCAAAGGCCATTGGCATTCTACATCAGAATTCTATCTAGAAATCTATTCATGTCGACGATGGGGTACGTTTGTTGCGAATACTATTTTCGAGGTTAACTATCCTGTCAAAAATAAGTTTATTCGTTTTATTATGTTTCCCAAGTTTTGAAAGAATAATCGAAAATACGTTTGTTACTGGGTCAGGTGAGATATTTTTTTGATTTTTATCGGATACTATAGCTTGGGCATACGTTTGTACATTTGGTTTTGGATGTACAGGATCCGAACGGATTTCTGATGGCAATGTAGTTTGTGAAAATGTGGGTTTTGAATTATAGCCTGCTTTATCTTCGACACATTTTTAATCTGAGTTTAGGCGTTTTCTTTTTTAAATACAATTTCTGTGAATTAATACTCATAAATATTTCCCGTCTTTTTTGCAACTCCATAGCTACTTCGCTGCCGCTATAATTTTCAGGATGATTGCCTTTACAGTTGATGCAGATAGGAGGAGTTTTCTCAACTGTCCTACAATCCACTGTCATATGATTTCCGACACATTTTAAGCACCTCCGTTCTTTTTGACAATAGGTTTGCGTATGATTATATCCTTGGCAGCGCTTGCACTGAGGAACTAATTTTGAATCCTTACGCATGGGTTCAATTTTTACAAATTGGCATGGGTTTTTATTTCATAAATTTTATTCAAATTTTCTTCTTAATCTAGAGTGAGAATATATAAAGGAAGTCCTCGTTTTATAACACTTTATACGCCATTTTTTGGCTGTTTTTCACGCTTGACAATGTTAACGGCATCATAAATTTATAATGCCTGCTTTTCAGATCGTTAATAATGTCATCCTTTAAGCACGACGCATGCAACCTAGACTGATTAGACAAGGCATATATGCAAAGTATTTAGAGACAGGACTTTGCTTCCGATCCTGTTGTACATATATATTATCAACTTAGAGGTCATAAAAGTGCAATTTTTTTTTATAATTTGCGCGCACTCAAGGGGTTATGAATACCCTTTATATGTTTTAGCACAGTGCGGGCGTTAAGGAAATTAGGGATAAGAAGAAAAGAGAAACCGATGCACATTGGTTTTAAATGTCTGTAAGTTATAATGGAAAGGAAAAACAGAGTTTGGTAGAGCATTTCACATTCGTGTTGTTCGGTTTATGTACGAATCTCTATATTTCAGCGTACGCCCGAAGATAGGCTTGAGGGTAAACTGATTTGCATTCATTGCGTAACGAGTATTGCGTTCATTTGAACATTGGTTGTTAAAATAGCGATAAAACAAGGTAAGGCAGGAGATGTTTCGACGGTGTTCAAGCGAAACTAAGGAGTTCGCTATTCTTATGTCTCTTATAAGTTTTTTCGCACGTGTTTGAATCCTATCTAGTAGGTGCAATGTTGATTTTGGTGCACCTGACCAGACGTGGGCGTTGAATTCAAGTTTTGGGCGTATAAACGCTTTATATATTGTGGCCAGATCAGAGGGGGTGAAATATTTCTTACATCGATTTAGGAAACCTAGACATTTCGCTACGTTTTTAGCGACTTCGAATATGTGGTCGTTCCAACGTAAGTCGTTACTAACACACATACCTAGCATGGAAAGCTTTTCGGTTACTTCGACGTAAGTGCCATTCATGGATAATGGCTCTAGATTTTGGTTACGCTTTAATGACAGAAGACAGCATTGTGTTTTGGAAGCATTGAATTCCACTCTATTAGATTTACCCCATTTGATAATGCTGTTAAGGTCGGAATTCAATGAGCTTAACATATTTTGGCGTTTAGAGTCCACGCTCGAAGGTGAGGGACGAGTACCTGTAAACGAATATGAGAAGCTGAGGGTACTGTCATCAGCGGAGGAATGAATTGGATTAGAAGTTGCAGACAGGAGATCATTTATAAAAATGAGAAAGAGAGTCGGAGACAAAACTGAGCCTTGAGGGACACTAGCATTTATTTGGTGAGTTACAGACTTGAAACCATCCAAAACAACTTGAATTGAACGTTTCGAAAGATAATGTCTAATCCATAGAAGAAGTTTTTCGTCGATTCCAAATGCATGCATTTTCGACAAAAGGGCTTGATGCCAAACCCTGTCAAATGCCTTTGAAATATCAAGCGCAACAATCTTGCTTTCACCACCATGGTGGATTGATTGGTTCCACTTTTCGGTGAGATATGTCATCAAATCATCAGTAGACCTGTTGCTGCGAAAACCATACTGCCGGTCATTGAGAAGTTTTCGTGTTTCGAGATATTTCATAAGCTGACGATTTATCAGCGTTTCCATGACCTTGGAAAGAAGGGACGTAAGTGCAATTGGTCGGTAGTTGGAGAGAGAAGAAGATTCGCCTTTTTTGGTACAGGCTGGACAAATGCTGTTTTCCATCTACTCGGAAAGAGTCCTGATGAGTAGTATAGATAGAAAAGCTAACGCAGTGGTTTTGCTAGCGTAGAAGAACACCTCTTTAGAATGATGGGGGATATACCATCTGGACCAGCGGATTTATGTATGTCAAGATCAAATAAAACTCTTGCAACTGTACGAGTACGAAAGTGAATTTGTCCCATAGAATGATCTACGTTCTCAAGTACAGGAGGATACTGAACACAATCTGGCAATGTAGAATTGGCTGCGAAATGCGCAGCAAGCAGATTGGCTTTGTCTAAAGAGCTAACAGCTGGAATGTCATCTGGGACATTGTAGAATTTTTTGCCTCAACGTTCGGTCATAGTTTGTCACTCTCATCCTGATAGCTTCTTTGCAGCTCAAGTCATACCATCCTTTTGCCTTTGGTCTGATACTCTTAATTTTGTTGGGAATAAAAGATCTCATACCAAAGAGAATGATATTTTATATCATATCAGCAGCAGCATCCACGTCACTATCGAGGAAATATAGCGACCAGTTAAAATTCCTAAAAAAAACTGTTTAATGCTTCCCAATTGGCTTTCTCGTATTGCCATACGTTTTTTTTTGGGAATTCGCTCTTTAACTGTGTGGTTGGAATACGAGAAATTTGTTGCTATGATACAGTGGTCTGACGAACCTAGAGGCGATAATACATTAATGATGTATTTATCAGGGTGAGAGGTAAGAAACAAGTCCAGGGTGTTGGCGGCTTGACTGTTAATATCCGGTATGCGTGTCGGCTCATTTACAAGCTGGGTTAGGTTGTTCACCACAGCAAAGATCTCAACATACCTTCCTTCGGGTGTTGTCTGTCCAGAATGTTGAAGCCACGTAGAAATGTGTACATTGAAATCGCCCGCAATGACGATTTCAGTGTGAGGATGCAGGGATACAATTTTAGAGATGGAGTCAGACAGTGCATCAAACTCGTTAAGGGTTTAATTACTGTCAAGGTTTGGGCTTCTATAAATGAAACAGTAGTGGATTAAATTCCGGATTGGAACATTGGCCGTATTGATGTTGAATTTGGTAGGCTACGTCACTACGTATATATATGGCGAGACCGCGGTGAGAAAAGAATAATGGCACTAAATTATATCCAGGTAGGGTTAATTCTGATAAGTTAGTATTCACCCCCACCTGTGTTTCACTTAGTGCCAAAACAGCTGGTTTGTATTTACAAATGTGGGCGTATGCAGAAAAAAAGATTCGACTTTAAACCACGAACATTGCAAACGTCCACTCTAAATTTCCTTTCCATTATAACACATACATTAAAAAACACAATACCGACGACAAACTAAGCTTGGCTGAGAAGTGAAGGTTCGCGTTGGTTGTCTAAAACAACTTGTCACAGGTGTTATGCCCGTATGACAAGTTAAGTTATATGCACAACAAAAAAAAAAGTTCACTCGCAGCCCGCTATACATCGGTTATTGCCTATGCTTCACCAATGCGAGCGCACGCATGAAAAGAAAATTCATACGGCACTTGCATTGGTGATGCACGGGCAAATAGCAAACGAGGTGGAGAGGGACGCGATGGACTACAACACACTGCACTATTTTTTTATTTTTTTGTTATTGATTTTTTTTTTGACCACTGCACTGCACAGCACTTCACTGATGTGATTGTTAATTTTTTCTTTTTTCTGTGTTGTTTTGTTTATTTTAATCGTATTTATTGTGTTTTTTGGGGGTTGGATGGAGACCGACAGAATGCGTGTGTAACCGCGACGGAGAGTGAATCGGCAATCGGCAATACGTTTGGCATGGGTCTGAATCCGAGTGACTTGGTTGGAGAGAAACTCCAGCAAAATAATAGCCTCTACCGAGTCTCTATAGAAGGGTGGTAAGTGTCACATATAACAAAAGTAACAGTAAGATGTCTGAGGAGTTTGAATTCGAAAGTATAATACCTCAAAGTTATGTCATCACCTTTGTTCTTGGTGGTTGTCAGTGATGCACGCTATGCAGCTTTGAAGGAAGGTATTACCTACACTAATAACGTTTGTTTACTTTCACATTGTATAACGTTTTACTGATGGTTTGCAATCAAAATTGTCGAATAGTTGGTCGAGATAGTATACGACCTTCTTTGTTAAAGAAATGTGGCCCAACTAACCATGTGAAGACAGAACTAGAAAATCGAAATGCTATTCTAGAGCTGGAAATCCAATTTAATCAGCTCTAAAGTAGCCTGCTAACTTTTTGTAATAGATCCAAACTTGAGGATTTTTCCTTCACAAAAAAAATTATTATTATTAGAGAGCATACCAACAGCCTATAGGCATTACTGTTAGCACGAGAACTCGGCACTAGATCGGATAATTTATACTATGCAGAGACTGGTGCGAAATATGCCTCTTTTGAAATGACGAAATCTGAACAAGATGGTGGCAAGAACTTTAATTCAGCCTTTATACTCCAAACATGGAAAAAAAGAGAAAATTGCATAGTTAGTTTGATTATAAATAATTAGTTTTAAAAATGAACATATTTTTAGTTTTTGGGATTTTGGGAGATGATGCTATAAAATATAAATCATAATATAAAATTAATATTTAATAATATGAGAAGGCTACAGTCCACTGTGTGGATCGTTTTGTACCCTATCCCATCCCATCCTTAAGACAAATATCCCTAAAATGTCGGATTTATGGCAATGAAATACAGAAAATGTCATTGTCATAACATATTATTCAGACTGTTTACCAAAATCATTTATGGTTCTACAAAAAACACAAAAACATAGAAATGGTTTTTGTATGAAAACGCCTTCAAAAAGAGGGCGTGGCATAAAATGATATATGGAGGAAATGTTTATATTAATAGAACCAATGACTTTGCTTCTCCATTTTTTCGAAATGTTTAAAATTTTTCCGAAAAACGTTTTTTACTAAAAAACGCCCCATTATGATTGTTTAGATATGTTGTTCAGACTTCTTTTCAGTATCTCTAACGGTTTGGTCGAAACTACATTTTTCTGAAAAAAGGGCTTGTATGTATGTTTGTTTTTGCATTTTTCGCAGTAGTTAACACTCATGCTGTTTTTTTCGAATTTCAAAGTTTCATAATGATCTTTTCGGAGGCTAATTAACAGATAGATCGAGCTCGTCAATTATCACCTTTAATGCTAATGTTCGCCTCCCAGGCGTCACGATGGTCCATTACTTAGAAATCGAAAAGGCGTCAACTTCGCCGACCACAAACTTCGTCCGACCACAGAGTTAGTATTCTTATTATAATTGATTAAGCCTTACTTAAATGTACAGTATAATACTTAAATTCAACAGCTTGTTCTTATTAATGAAGATACCTTCTTACTTATTTATTTGATATTTGTTACTTTACTGTCTATTAATGTTTATTTATTTACCTTCTCATTTATTTATTTATTAATCCAATATCAACTGTCCATTTTTTTATCTAATATACTCATTTTATATATGGAAGGTTTTGGTTGTGTTTTCCTCAAAGTTTATCTTTCATAATAAATATTAATATTTCAGTAGAAAGAATTCAATCTGCACAATGTGCTTAGCAACATTATGTTATAATATTTAAATTCGAAATATATATACCAAATTAAACAAGGAAGCAAGATAACTAAATTATCTGAAGTCGTCGTATAACTTGCAACCCAGATTGTAATACAGGATTATATTAAACTAGCCATTGAGTAATCGTTCGATATTCATAAACCATTAAAAACCAAACACATAATATCCTTGTAAGTTATGCAAAGTCATTACCTACCAAGCTTGTATCATTTGCTATAAATTGAACTAGTTCATGCGCATAATAAAAAAAGCAAACAAATTATTAACAATATCATACATGACTACACTATCTTGCTTGACTGACAAAAAATCCATCATAAATCACATATACACCGACATCTTGCAGACAGGCCACGAACAAACGAACGCCTCTGGCATTTCACAATTCGCCTCCATTAATCGTATGGCACCCAAGTCCTGTGTGCCTTTTATTGCAGCCCAAAACAACAATCATCCAATTAAACGTCAATTGATCGTGAGACCTATGCACAACACCAAGGACACCCAACCAGCCACGCCGAATGTATTTTACCGCCCGCGTATTACAAAACAATCATCGCAGCTATAGGCTGTTGGTTCAATCAACCTCAGTTGAATGTTATGTGGCATGGTAACGTTTCCTTATTCCAGCATTCCATAGGTTAGCTGGTCAAGCGTGTTTCTCAGGTTCTATAGACATAATCCCAGTTACGTATATTGATCTCTTTTGTGTCAGGCGAGTGGGAGTATTAGTACTTGATTATTTCCTTAGTGTAATTATCCATGCGCGGTAGTTGAAAACTACCAACATTCGGATTGACAACGCCATATTTTGCAACGAATAATTTAAGACCAGGCACATTACCATCAGCCCAGTAGTAACCGTCGTTGCACTTATACGACTTATACGTCGACCTTATTTAGACAGAGATAGCTTTTCAGCTGTTCTGTAATTTATTTGAAATTGTAACATATTTTTGAAAAGGAGAACAGAAAATCTGAAGTAATTTCCATTCCATGAAGGTGGCTTACAGGTAGCACTTGTATGCGTACACATAAGTGCTCTTGGAGTTGGGTGTGTTAGTGTGGTTTGAGGAAGTTTATGAAAACGAATTCCTCGAGTTGTTGCGATCTTAATTTGAATTGGAATTTGTTTGCCTGCTGCCAAGCATTCTTTGTTCTAGGCATAGCCGTTCTTTGTCACTAGGGCATAGCCGAGAACAAGATAACCCGTGAATGCATAGAAATTGATCTTCAACAGATATAATAAGCAGAGGTTACACCAAGTTCTTAAAGGCAATATCAGTAAAATTCACTGACCACATGTGATTTAGAGCTGAATCTGTGCTAAAACTAAAGCGGAACCAAATCAACAAACATTTACGTTATGATAGAACTTCACTCTCTAAGTTGGTAGGTCTCAAAACGTTCTAAGATACTACACAAATTAAATTAAAACTACAAACTGCAAAGTCTTACTGGAAGATAATACTGTAAAGAAATTGCCAGTAAAGAAATCGTAAGTGTTGTCACTTTCGCGACTTGAACCAGAGGCCCCCATCTAACCAATATGCCACAGAACTCACTCTTCTCTTAGAGAACAAAGCTGGAAAGGGTTCTAGTGAGCATTATTTTTCCGATCACAAAAACAAAAATTTGATTAAATATCACGCAACTTTGTAGAGATTTATCTCTAACCGTGCAACCTACTTCTTCTAGAATCACTCGGGGCTTGTCATTAATTACAGTCGCTTCAATCGAATAATTATCATCCCAATGTCATCTAAGGAAACATGGGAGTACATAAACATAGGCTTAGTATAAGAGGCTTCCAAGGAGATGTTTAAACTTCCAGACTGATTAGGCTTGCCAATGTAAGAATTCATACGATTTATTTTCGATTTTATACATTGGAAATTTTGTTGGGAAATTCAAAATCTTATTTCTCTTCTATAAGAGAAAGATATTGTTTTCGTGAAAATTTTCGACCTCGAGATTTTGATTGACTCTAACATAACGATGATAGCGGAACTCAAAAAAGTGGTTTTTGGAATTCCGTCCGTCGGTTCGTTGGTTTGTCGGTTCGTCGGCCCGTCTGTCCGTACAAGTCTATCCAGCCTAAACGACTTTACCGATTTTGTTCAAACTTCGTGTCTAGCGTTTTTTTGGTCATAATTCTACGTTTTTTTGTTTACTTTTAGCCATGTTATTACTGGTACCTGCCATATAAAAATCATACATAACCTCGGTTTGCTCAAAAACGGCTCTAATGATTTTGATTAAACTTCTTCTATGTCATAAGCATATTACATACCCATTTTTTTCGAGAAAATCCATATAACGGATTTTTGCAGTTAGGCCATATAGAGGAAATTGTCAATTTCTCGCAAACTATTTTGCCAAATCGAATGAAATTTCATTTGTATACTATTATTACTGTTTTCATGAGTTCCAAATAATTGGTTTTGGCCCAATTATCCCCAAACGTAATTTTCAGTTTTGGCTAATAACGTAAAATCATTATTATTCACATGAACACCGATTACTTTCAATTACTGAATAAACGTTCGTATAATCTCATTTCGACAACATTTATACCATTCTAACATCATTAACCAAAATAAATATTATTTACCACGACTGGTTTTCGGTTTTATTTTGATTTTCGGCTTAAATTTATATTGTTTTATTTCTGTGTTTTGTTTTAATTTTCAAAGAAAAATTACATAAAAAAAACTTTGAGTAGAGACATTTTTGTTTGTTTTATATTAAAACATTAATCTAGGTTAAAACTAAAGGGAAATCCTTCTCTTCAATACCGATACCCATTATATGTACCAGTGTCGTCTTCTTGTCTGTTAACACATCGTTTACAAAGAAGCATATAACCTGCACATCTGGAGGTTGACGGTATAAAAGCCACTATCTTGTCGCAGTCGCGGCTATCGAATATTAACATTCCATACCGCTGCATTGAACGATTGTTTCACCAGCTATCATCTAAACTGCATGCCCGAAATGTATATGAAGTTTTGCATCCCCTTACCTTAGATAACACGACAACAAAAGGAAGCAGCAAATTAAGCAGCATTTTTACCGTTTGTTACGAACTCGCAAAAAGTATAGATTTTTCAGATTTCCTAATGGTTAGACCAAAAACAACTTGTAGCCTTAAGTCGTTTCAAATCATAAATCAAGTGGGCAAATGCATGATTCATCGCATTGCCACCAAACATCCAATCCACAAATTAATATCTACCTATCTAACTGGTACTGCAAAAAATATCATCTCAATCACTAAAATATATCTCACTTCAAGGAATCAAACGAAAGCCTCATACAAAGTCATCAAGCTTAAAAGGTCAACATTTAGCATGTGCCGTCGAGTGTGACTCAATAATGTCTGGGGCTCCCTTGAGGCGACCGCACGGTACAAACGAAGCTTTATGCTCCACAACACAACTCAATTATTTGGCCTCTCGTTCACCCGAATAAACTGACGGACTGTGTTGCCGGCCCCTCTTAAAGGTCTATCCTTTATTCCTCTCAGCTTTGCGTGTCTCAATTTCATGTGTCCACGGCGCGCATGGCGCGCTTTAGAATTCCGTTTCGATACAAAACTCATAGCGCAATATCAGAAAACCACACACAAATAGAGAAAACCAACTTGCACAATAAAATTACACGAGCAAAAATAAGACCTATAATGGTAATAATAATAAAATAGTTTTGCGGTGCAGTGCATATGCCTTCCATCCGCCAAATAGAAGTCGTGTCTGCTGCGCAACACCACCCTAAGCGACCTTTTTTAAATGGAAACACACAGATCGCACTACAGAACAAATACCGTTATGGAACAACGAGGATGTCGATGATGGCTTACTGTATCAATGAGACACTGAATACGGTCATCAAGCGCACACAATAGCACATTGCGACAGCGATCAGCCAGACAATTTGCGCAATGAAAAAGAGTTTTTCGGAATGGCAGCCAAAAATGTTGCGAATAAGGACTTTGTATACATGTAAAGGAAATATAAATATCTACAGCATACCAACGTGTGTATCTAAAAATGAGATAATTATAGCCTAACAAATTCCACTTCCTTTCCAAAGATGAGCGTTAAAAGAAAGTGAAACGGCCTAACATTGAACTCCACGCTTCATAGCACATCAGACTCCGTCTGATTTCCCGCATTCATATGCATATGTTCGGATATGCATGTATGCAAACGATAAATTCGTGTGAAAACGAAGTTTGTTAAATTTACGAGTTAACCTTTTTTTCATCATTCGGGTTCATATTCGGATTCGTTTTCATATTCATATTAGATTATTTCTGCTTTCGGTTTCAACAAGTGTCACAATCCGTTTGAATTATGGTGGTACTTCAAGCCATCTGAAAAGCATGATAGATACATCTGATCATTACACATGATTGAAATAAATATTTTCGAAAGATGTAAACGGCGGCACCTATTCAGTCTTTTCCATATGGAATTTCAACGAGTTGACATAGACGAACCGCCTCTCACTCTCTAATGAAAAATATGCAAATGTGCATCATAAGTCTTGGATGAAGAATGGAGAAATCGTATTCACACCCATGGTGAAGCATGCGGCTGAAAAACGATTAAATAAAAAATATAAGTCTTAGCCAAACTGTGGAACATTCTAGGACGGCTATTCCAAAATAGGCAAGTCAAGGCAAACCTCCTCTAGGTTTATTCCCAGCCGATACGATGAATGGAGTAGAATGTGTTGCGTAGAGTACACGGTATATGCGTCAGGTAAACGTTGCTCGACTGCAATACTACATGCTACGTGTTCCTTTTACCACCGAATTCAATTACAACCGCATGAAGTTTAACTGAAATTGGATTATGGTCAGATGGCGGTGAGGTCTTTATAAGGTCTTTTCCTAAAGAGTGGGGATGTGCAATTGGGCTGCTCGTGGCTATTTTTATGTGAGATATACATCTTGGGTTGTAAAGTAGTCGACGGAGGTCGGTTTTTACAAATATCCATTTACTATGAGTGACTTTGATGCTAAATGCATTGACTCATATAGTGAAAGGCACCAAAGACAAGCCCTTGTAAAAACATGGTCAAACTGGTTTTAGGGTCATGTGATGCAATGGGTAATACTAAATAAAAAAAAACGTTACATGTTGTAACGTTTTTGTTCAAAGCAGAAAAAGTATACCCCATCCGATCCCGTACTTGTTCAGACCTACCGAATTCCTTGTTTCTTAAATCGGTGTTTTGTTTAAAAAGTGGTGGTGGCAGTGGGCGGATTTTAAAATAATTTAAAATAATGGAGTCATGAACATTGGCTATGATATGACATAGGATATCCAAATAATTTTTCTTAGAAAATCATCTCCAACAACATTGGGCGTAGTTAAAATGATATATAAAAGAAATAGCTATCAAGATATCCGTACGGATAAATTTCCCAAACGAAAGTCTGTTCTCATCGGGACTCGATTTGCTTCCAAGATATTCGTCGCGGACTAAAATATTCCACAACATTTTATTCTATGTATTCCACAACAATTCTTCGTCGGACAACTTCTGAACGAATTCAACGCATATATCTAGCTGTCAAATCATTTGCGTAGATTTCATCGGAAGATTTATTCGAAATGATTATCGAACGGAACGGAACAAATTTCTTCCGAACGTTTACCTGGACAGGCCTGATTGTTTGAATATATCTGAATGAGATGTTGTGACAATGTCATTTTCTATATTTCGTATACATAAAGTTTTAAACATTTAGGATGCTTAATGTTATCATTATTAAGAAAGTCTTATAAAATACAGGGTGTCCGCCGGGAAGGTATACTACTTTGTTTTGCAGCCATTTTGGTAAACATTAGTCTTGACAGTTCATATTTGGCAGTCGTGAAGTAGACACGTGGCAAATTTATAATGGAAAAATATTCGATAAACCAACGTGATTTAATCGTTAAAACATTTAATCAGAATCAATCATCGGTTACTGTGACGATGAGAAAGTTACGTGCAATTTTTGGAAGAAACAACGTGCCAAAAAAACGCACTATTTATCGAGTAGTGAATGATTTCGAAGAAGGAGGGTCTGTAGGTGATAGGCCCAAGCATGTACCATAACGTATTGCAAGATCGGCTGAAAACATTACTGCTGCTCAAGAAAGTATTAAAAACAATCCATCAACCTCAAATATATGCCGTGCTCAGGAGCTCGGTCTTCAAAGAACAATTTTGGCCACAATTTTGCACAAGGATTTGCATTTGTTTCCATTTAAGATTCAGTTGACGTTAGAGCAAGACCACACACAAGACCATTTACGCCGCCGTACATATGCCAATAGGATGTTACAGCTACCCCATGACAACTCCGATTTTCATGAAAAAATCATAAAGAGTGACGAGGCACATTTTCATTTGAGTGGATATGTGAATAAACAGAATAGTCGGTTCTGTCTGGTGTGCAATTTGAGGAATCATTGGACCTTACTTCTTCAAAAATGAAAACGGCATAACGGTAACTGTGAATGGGGAGCGATATCGTGATATGATTGAAAACTTTTTAACTGCACTACTGCAGGCTTAGGGATTGAATTACTGCGAGACCTCTTTCCACAACAAGTTATTTCAAGAAATAGTATGGTGATTGGCCTGATTTGACTGATCCGGATTTCTTTTTGTGAGGATATCTGAAAAGCAATGCTTTTGTCATAAATAAAATCTTGACCAAAATCATCACTCTTTTTAGTATACAAATCTGCGTCCCTTATTATATTACCTTACATTAAAAAGTTTCAATAATTTCGAGAAAGTGCAATTTTTTGAAGGTCCGTTATGCAGTTATATTTCTTAGCACCACACTAAGCAGTCCAAAAAATTTGGTAAAGATTCAATTTTCGATGTTCGAGAAATCACTAAATTTTTAAGTACCGTTAAACTCATTTTTAGGGGAAAAGTGATTATGTATCATTCTAAAACACGTTTGCACTATCTAAGCTTTAAGATCTTATCATAATCGTTAGAACTGTTTTCGAAAAAAAATCAACATATAAATTGTATGAAAATGTATCATCAAGTAATTACTTTTCAAAAATCTGGATATCCAGTCATATTTATAATATGCATACCTATTACCCTACATACGAATTTTGTTTTAATTCAATGCGGTCGTTCTTGAGAAATCAGTCACCTTGAAAAGTTTCGTCGTGTGCATTTTTGGCGAAAAACTGCTTATGCCATCATATTCTAGATACTTCCAGAAGCCTCCATCGAGATAACCGTTATACCGTTACTTTAAGTGCTAGAAGTCCAATCCTAAAAACCCCTCTGTGAAATCAGTAGCAACTCACATACCCGGAATTTCAGTCAATAACAGATTAAAAAATCAAAACAAATTTTTTTTTAAATCTTAACTTCGAATAACTTTCTTTTAATACGCACACTGGGGAAGTAAAAAATACGAATAGCGGAAAGGGGTTAGTTTATATTCAATCTGGTTGGAGAAGTGAAATGTGTTGTTAAAGATAGTACCAATGCCGATTGAAATGTCAGCAAAAATGTCATAACATCATAACTAAAACCAAAATAATAAAAAAAAAAAATATACCGTTAAACCAAGCCGAGTTATAATTTGTTTCTCAATGAAAAGTATCTTATGCACACTTTCATAATTATTTTTATCTATTTTATCAGCCCATTCGGCAACAGGCTTACCAAAACGTCATTATCGTAAATTATAAAATATATTTGAATTTTAATTGCCAATAATTTTTAAACATTGTCATCGGATAACATCTAAATGTCGGTCTAACAAGCATAAGTCAAACGTCGCATATAAGTCCGGTTGTTTGCTCGTCAGACGACGTTTCTATAATAGAAAGATATTAGTCAGATCGAGTTTAACACAAAGCTATTAAATCTAGAAACCGCTATAATTCGTTTTAACTTAGTCGAGATATTTTATTACGAAATAAATAATCACATGGAAAAGACAAACAACACACCAATTACTTATGTATCTATTTTTAAAGGTGAAGAAGGAGAAAAAAAGAAAGCATATCGAATTGAAGAGATAATGGAAAGCACATACATCATTTCCTCTCTCAATCAAGAGAAGAACGCTCAACGATCACATTAATTGGCCGCGTACGCAGTACCTGCATTGAAATAAGCCAAAACCTATCTAACCAACCTTGAAAATGGGGAAAAAAAAGTAACCATCAAACAATAAGTCTTCCGACGGTCTATTAACTTTTATTCCGGGATAGATACTTTTCGTATTTTTTTGGTATCAGTGTTCAATTGAGAGACCCCGTTGCGGTATGCGCACCAAACCAAATTATGATAGACTCACTCAGCAGGTCCGAAATTAAGTAGTAAACATAAGTGACCACGCAACCAGAGTACTTTCTCTGTGCATATTGCCGGTGGGCAGTTGGACTGACTTGACCAGTTTTACATGCATTTCTTTATACACTGTCCAATTGTTGAAGGAAATTAGATTCGTCAATATGATTCTTGGAAAGTAGTGTCAAAATGATTATGGAATGAAATTTCTCATAAAGACAAAAGATTAAGGTGATCGCCGTTTGAAAGGCGAATCATGACAAATTCCCCTCTATTTCTGACATTCGTCACAGCTATGGTGTATTGGTGTCTACCACGTTTAAAATGCTGACTTAATTTTTCCACTACTCCCCAAAAGTTTACTTTATCGAACGTGATTCGAAAGTAAATCTATCAAGAGGCAGATGTCACCAAGTGCGCTGTGGTGGTTTTTGGGCAGCGAATACCCTCACCTAGTCGGTGAGTACCAGCGCAAGAAAAAAAGGCCTGAAGAGAAGTTTCCAATTAACTTTCTTGTTTTTAGCGGCCGGTTAGTTGGGGCAGCAAATGTGATTTTTGTTCCGCTTTTTGTAGAGAGCTCCAAACTGAAGACCAAATACATAGAAATTGAATTCATTGATACATGGATTGTCCACTGCGCATTTGCGACGCGGAGTTCAAACAAAATTGATTCTAACTAATATGTATTCGTAATAATAGTGGTCGCGTTTCCAGTCCTAAGGGGTGACCGCACTGCACTGGCCAACTGCTCGAACGATGACAGACAAAAGATGAAAATGCACGCAAGCACATGAGTGTAAAGGCAGTTTGGACTTGGTTGGCTCTCTAATTGGTAAATGCGCTGTTATTGGAACTCATTATATGGACTAGGCGGTAAATTGCACCTGAAATTGAAATGCTCAGTGAGCCTTGGTAGTGTGGTTGCAACTTTTCTCAAGGTCTTTGGAAAATCACTTAGAGTTGGGAAACGAATGCCATTTTGAACTTTGATGCAGAAACGTGATGTGGAGTGGGGATTGTGACCTTAGGTGTGCAGTGCACCGATGTGTCATGCGGTATCTATATTATAGGTACTAATGAGTCATTTTGTTAGAAAATGTGTTTCTGTTGACCTTACCTGAAAATAAAAATAAAATTGAGTTCATCATTTGTGATTTATATTAATTATATAGCAATTATAGCAATAGATAAACTAAACTAGCTTTATGAATAATAAACCCAGAGGAAGTTTTAGACTATATATTTTCCTCTAAGTCAACCAATATAACACTATAAAACAAATTAAGAATGAAAGCTATTCAGTCTCTTTCTGCATTTTCGGGAGTACTGCACTTGGTATAACAATGCACAATCAGTATGCAATAATTCATTAAAAAAAAGCTTGACTAATAGGAAAAAAATATATGATATGGTCTAAAGAACTCTGTGGTGATCGAGAAAAGTATTTAGGGCGGCAAAAGGGATAAACGTAGATAGAGACTCAAACTAATACAAAACCAGATAGATTCAAAATAGAAATAATAATAGACAAAAGGAAAGCTTGAAGAACATCGAATCTACCTGCTTGAGGCTGTCATATTAAACGAGTGGTATGTGCACGACTGGGTCGTACGCAACTTTCTCTTTCACAGCGAGTTAATTTTACGTTTTTTTTTTATAATTTGGCCAAAAAACACAATAATGTGTATTTTGATTAATGCTTAAAATGCTTAGAGCTGTTTTCGATGAAATTAAGGTTACGTATAATTTTAATATGGCAGGTACTAGTAATAACATAGCTAAAAGCAAACAAAAAAAAATGGCCTAGAATTATGACCAAATACGAAGTTTAAAGAAAATCGGTCAAGTCGTTTAGCCTGGAGAGACCATTACAAACACATGAACCGATGCGACGGACGGATTTCCACAAAACACTTTTTTGGGTTCCGCTATGATCGTAATGCTAGAATCAATCAAAATCTCGAGGTCGAGAATTTTGAAGAAATATCTTAGGCCACTAGACAAAAATACTTCTATAGGAAATAAACATTTTATAGTATAGTCACCTATGTTGTGTGTATTTGTCTTTAGCATATTATACAGACAATGTAGCGATATAAATAAATAACCCCTACCCACAATCAGGGAGCTGCATTTAAAACTCAAAGCTCGTTGCAAAAAGTATATGGGCTGGACTCTATCCCCAACAAAATTAATCTGTTCTGCTTAAATATATGAGAACCATTAGATATTAAACGAGTAGGTTTAAGTGATTCTCAATATTATCATACTTACTTACTTAAGTGGCGCTACAGTCCGGAATAAACCTGGGCCTCAACCAAGATTCCTCTCCAATTAGCCCGGTCCTTAGCGAACTGCCTCCAGTTGCGCACTCCAAGCTGGTTGAGGTCGTTTTCTACTTGTGCGCGCCACTTAAGGCTAGGCCTTCTTCTACTCCAATCCATCGTCATCCTACACAAATGACGAGTTTTGCCTGTACACCAAAACTAGACATAGCTCTGTATAGTTCGTCTCTATAAAAGCTGTCGTATGCGGCTTTGAAATCGATGAATAGGTGGGTATCGATTTGGACTTCTTGGATTTTTTTTTCCAGGATCTACCGAAGTGTGAAAATTTGATCGGTTGTGGACTTTCCTGGCCTAAAACCATACTGATAAGGGCCGATCAGGTTGTTGGTGAACGGTTTCAGGCGTTCACATATTACGGCAGATAGGATCTTAAAGGCGATGTTGAGGAGACTTGTAGTTGGAAATGTTTAGGGGGTATCTTTTTTGTGGAACAGACAAACGATGCTGAGGTTCCCTTCAGGCATACTTTCTTCCAACCAGATTTGGCTCATGAGTTGGTGGATGTTACTTACCAAGTCATCTCCGCCTGCTTTATAAAGCTTACCGGGAAGGCCGTGATTTCCGGCAGCCCTATTAAGCTTGAGTTTAGATATTGCTATCCTTACTTCACTCAGGCCGGTTGGTTGGCAGTTTTTGCTGTTGTTTTCAATATTGAATGGTTCGTTCTGCTTTATAGCGGAATATTGTTCGTCTCGTCCTTTAACAGTCTGCAGAAGTGGTTCTTCTATATCAATAGTAGTGTCGCTTATATTATCATACAGAGCGAAATATTTGGGAGTGGTATTCGATAGAAAACTTTGCAGAAATTAAATGTTTTTTATGAACTTCCTTTAGGTGACAAGAACCTATAACGCTTCAGGATCTCTTGCATTGTTGTAGATTTTTTTTCCCAATTATGCTGGTGTGGAGAAATAGGATTGTCGCTCGTGTTAGTCGCTATTAGAGTACAATCATCTGCGAAACTAAAAATGCTACTATTAGTTGTACTCAAATGTTAACCCAATAATTGATTTGTGTGTTTAACAGGATTCGCAGGGATTAATTTCTAATTCGGAACTATACTGCCAATAATTGGAACGTAGGAAGATAGCCAATAGGAGGAATAGAGGAATTGTGTTCAGCAAGACAACGCAATTCCAAACTCATCGATTATGACTCGCCAAGAACTCCGGAGGTTGTTCTTACGTTTCTGTCCATAGCGAATGATTTTGGTCGCAAAAAAATGTTTGTTTGGCAAAAGTAACGAAGGCTTTTATGAGAGAGGCATAATTGAATTTCAAAATGATAAAAATGTGTAAAAAAAAAATAAAGGCTTTAATTTCATGCCAAAATAATGCTTTTCGTTTTAATACACGTTATAGAAGGGATTTATCTGATGGCAATTCACAAATAAAATCTCCAGACTGGAATATATGACAAAAGTAAATGCAAAAATAGCGTAGTGATAACCATAATATGAAGAATAACACCCATTACTACTTTCAAAGACCATTCAATAATAAAATCATAACCCGGAGAGTTTTAGGTTACTTCGGAGCGTCGTAGGCTACATAACTCGCTATTGATTTATCCTCACCAAATGCAACCAGAATACTCTGCTTGAAAAACGCTAAGAAGCTCAATGGTACACGAAATGCATCGAAACGGTATGTATAAGATATCTCACCCAACCTGCCCGTAATCTTTACACAAATTATGCAAATAATTCCTAAGCCATTTTGCTAATAACCCCTTAATACAAATTCATCGTTGCGCTTTAGTAGGTCCATGAGTGTTGTAAACACTTCACTTGGTCACAGCGCAGAAACACAACGCTCCTAATCCCATCATTAGAATTTTTTCTTAGAATCTACATACTGCTGCAACTTGTATAAAAAAAAGAACAAAATTGCCACCTTAGTTCTATCCAACCACTCAATACAAGCTGATCTAAAATTCTAATATATCCATGAAGAATATATTACCAATTGAATGCATCCGCCGGCCAGTGTCCAACGTTACCATTATTTCTCATCGACATGGAGCGGCTGCTCTGGCGCAAGTCACTCTCGATTCGATTAAGAAAAAAATCGTTAATCGAGTTATGAAATGGTTGTCGGAACGAAGGTCAACCAGTTCTGGTGATGTGGTTTTAGCACGAGCTGCAGACAAGCAACGACACGCCTTTGTAGGTGGATTTTAGCTTGTCCGTTTCTGTTATGTTGCGTTCTTTCTCTCCTTTTATGAGCGAGTGTTTTTAATTGGAGCAATTAAAATTCTTGCGCAACATCAAACAGCATCTTTTAATACACCTACCTCTGTGCTTAGGCTGGACCGCACCACAAAAAGCGACATTGAAATTCTAATGAAATCAGGGTGTGTACTTGAGGCCTTTCTCTTATTCAGAGTGAGTTGGTTACAGTTGTGCTTAGGTTCCGCAAGCGTTGGGTAAGTTTTAAAAAGATTTTTACCGGGGCTTTTATTGGATTTGAGTTTTGGCTGTATGTTAAAATGTACGTGGGACGACATTGGAATTATCTACCAAGCACAACAAAGTACGGTTTTAGAATCAGTAGTACCCTTTAAGCATATATGGCACATTTTCACTTATATTTTAGGGTCACACCATTTCATTGACCTAGCAGTTATATTTTACGCACTCGAAACCATATCCGGATGGTGTTTCGAATTTTGCTTTGAAGTTGATCACCTGCGCGTCGACCATCCATCCAGCACGTCACGTCTTTGTGTGGGATTTTTCAGCAGAAGAACATTAAGCGGCCTAATGACCTTCTGCTCATTGGTTTGGTGCTCCGTTAGGAAGTTTCGCGCACATGAGCTAGGGTAAGAAATGTGTGCAATGTGAGTGATAATTGTTTTTACTTCGCTTGATTGCCGCCGACGCCATGTACAGTGGCCAGTTTATGGAACGGAAGTGATTTTAGGTCTGTGGAACGTGTTTGTTTATCGCTGGTAATGGTTTAGGGTCAAGTTTGGTTATGGCCGTAAAGTACGGGATAGGTACCTGTAGTTCAACATGCAACAATTTCGAAGAAACAATGAGCAAGTTATAGAAGGTCCTAATGCATTAACATGCAATTGAAGTAATAGGATTGTTGACAACTTGTCATTGAGTTTACATTGAGCCAAACCCGAAAGAACTAAAAAAAAACATTACAGGCTGTAGAGTGTTGTATCAAGTTTTTAACCTTAAGTTAACAAGTGATAAGTTAGACCCAATGAGTCGAAGAATCTATACAGTGAGACAAAAAATGGTTTTAGAGTAGTAGGTGAAATCGGCATTGTTATGAAACGGAATTACAGTATAGCCACCATACATGTTCAACGCCTAAAGTGGAACCCGAAGGGACCACATCAATCCAGTATGTATTCCACTCACTTAATAATGAAATGGTATATAGCTTTGCGGTTAGACTATACCCCACAACCAGTGTTGATAAAACTTAGGCAGTAACGAATGATATAAGACTCCAAACATAAGTTTTCCATTCATTTGTATGCTTTATGTTTTATTTATGGAACCTCCACAAATTGTGAATTGGTGAACTATGTTTTTTCATGTTTTACTACTTTCGGGATGAGTAGTCCACAAGGCCACTGCACTTAAAGCAAAGATAGAAAATTTAAAAGATTTATCTTTGCAATCGAATGGAACCTCTCAGTTGTATGCAATACTCAATTAATTGAATACCGTCAGTATCTTAAGTCAAAAACTTAGAGCGACACTGTCAATAAGCTATAGAAACAGACACAATTGTTGTGCTGAGTAAGAAAATTACCCTTGTACGAATTGGACGGAACTTCACTATTGACATATAATTCTAAGGTATTAACTTTTTGGCTCTGATATTACCTCTTAAAAATCTTCTGAAAAATGATCGAGGATTTACTTTACTCTAAGGAATTCCTAATTAAGACCCTGATCATCACAGTCCTGCTCTATGCGCTGAAGCATGGAAGGTACTAAAATCGGATGAAGAAATTGTTCATAGTATTAGACGCAAAAATAAACTTGGAAAACTACACTACCATCGAATCAACCAGCGACTGCATCCTTTTATGGTTCAAAGTAGACTAACTCAATCGCTCTTCCCCTCTCAACCACACGATTGCTGGCCACTCTCTTTAGGTAAAAGAGGGTAGTTTTCTCTTCCAGTTTATGTAGAGTGACTTAGGAAAGGGATCATTTTAATTCCTAGTGCAATGTCACTTAATATAGTCCGTACCAAAACAGTTGGCCAACGGTCGATTGCGCAGAGAGAGGATTTAAGAGAACAAAAATGACGCGAAAGAGATTTAATCACTAAGCGTTTTTGCCTGTAATTTACAATGCGTAACCCAACTTTACAGTGCTTAGAACTAAAATGCTGTTGAATAGCTAAATAAACTTAATTTTTTATTATGAGGTCGACTTTTATACATTTCTACCTAGAAGTCCGATTGTATTTGAAAGGGTTCCCAACCCTTTTTATGGTTGAACATTTCGTGGTTTAGCGCTAGGTACCTGTATGGGTGGTGTGCTTGGTTAGCATTAATTTTATGATGTTTGATTTTACCTGTTTGACTTAAGTTTAAAAGTTTTACGACATGATTAGTGTTTGCATTTGGTTACCTGTAGGGGCAAGGAATAAATTTGTTGCCTGGTTTTTTATAGTTTTTTTTATAGTTTTTTATTTTAAGATAACGCATTTATATTATGGATTTCCTATTTGGAATTCACTTTCACGAAAACAAAAGCATTGCTAGGACATAAGTTTATTAAAATAAAATAAATTGTAATGGATCTTTCAAGAAAAGGAAAACCAATAGGAAGTCTAGGACGTAAGATCGTTGTTAGGATATATTACAAAAAAATTGAAGAAGCTAGGAATTTATGTATAGATAATCCCATCACATACGCAAATTCACAGACAGAGGAGTTTACGGGAATTTCGGCCCGAACAATAAGAAGGATAATTAAAGAATATGAGAAGAAAGGCGCTATTGAATCTCCAACTAAAAGAGTACCACATACAAAATGGAAAACTGGATTGGACGAATTTGATATCACAGCTGTTCGGCGAATTATATACAACTTCCACATTGCAGAAAAAATGATGATAACATTAAAAATGTTAAGACAACGGGTGCAGGAAGATTTGGAGCTGAACCTAAGCAATATGTCGCTACATAGGATTTTAAAAAGAAATGGATTTTCTTATAGGAAAACGGAGAACAACCGTAAATTTCTTTGCGAAAGAAATGAAATCAAACTTTTACGAGTGAAATATCTGAGGAAGGTGCGGGAGTACAGGTCAGAAGGATATGAGATTATTTATTTGGACGAGAGCTATATTCACAGCTCTCACACAAGGCCAAGGGCATGGACTGACGGCACCAGTCAAGGTTTAAAGGCGCCAATTTCAAAAGGCCAAAGGCTGATAATGGCGCATGCAGGTGGAGCGAAGGGCTTCGTGAATAATGCCTTGCTTTTATTTAAATCTGGGTCGAAAACAGGAGATTATCACGATGAGATGAATTTTGAAAATTTCTCCAAATGGATGAAGGATCAAGTTTTAAATAACCTAGAGGAACCATCGGTTTTTTACCTACCTCGCCCAAATTCAATGATATAAACAAAAAAAATTGGTGTGACACTGCAATTTACTTTACTTTGCGTGCCAATATCAGTACCTACATGATCAATATGCACGACACAATTAATAATGATCAACGAAAGCATAACGAGCAAATAGGGTTTAAATCTAAAACCGTACACCTTACAGACACAGTCACACACTCAATTCATGTGCAATGTTTTGCTTAGTCTATCCGACCGTGATCACATCATACTCCTACAAAGAACCGACAAGACAAAAAACGAAACAATATATTTTCCTCCAAGTAAAGTTGACATATAATGGTCTATATTTTTCCTCCGCTTCTAATTTCAGTATAAAAGAAGGAAAATGAAGAAACCACCCTCAGTGAGATCGCGACAGCGATCTTGAACACAAGGCAGGGTATACGTCGTTTTTTATTATGGCTCCGCCCATTTTCGTCTCTTTATGCTTGTTTTTGCAATTTTAAGAGATTGTAAAACACATTTTAAGAGACCTGCGCAGTAGAATGGCCAACTGTTTTGGTACGCACTATACATGGAAGTCGTGATAGAAGAAGGGGAACGCCGTTACGTTGGTGAGGGAAACCCATTCAAAGAACTAGCCGAGGTCGATGAAACGCCGGCTGTGAATTATGAGGAGGCACATTTAAGCCGCATCATCGCAGAATTGATAGCGAAGCTAGACAAAATTCGAGAGGAGAAAAAAAGAATCCCTCGAGAAAAGGAAATGCGACAACAAAGCAACAACAAAAGCTGAAAGCGCAGCAAATGCTTCACCGACCAGAAAAATAAAATACTGCAACCAATGCAGCAACATGTTGGTAAAGTACAACACCAGCAGCAACAGTTTGTTAAACTGCAATAATACCAGCAGCAACAACAAAAAATTAAACAAAAACAGCAGAGGACGCAACAACAGCAGCAGCGACCATCGCAGCAGCAACAAATGCAGCAGCAAATGAAAAAGAGGGAAGAAGTTTCCCCAATTAATGTAAGTGTCCTGGGTACTAGCTATAGTATCCGTTTATGTAAGTAAGTCGTTAAGGATTTTTCCGTTAAACATATGTCTTCCCAAAAACACAAAATTATTTCTAAAAGTTTGGAGGACATGAAGGTAGAACACATTGCGCATACGCTTAAAATCGAGAAACTAAAAACGGTCGGTACAGGTACATAGCAGCTCCTAAACGAGCTCAAGTGTTTTGAGACCGACGACCTTAAGTTCATCGGTGTAAAGGCGTTTACCGCGGTCAATGGTAGGGGTGGTAACCAAAGGTTACCATTTTTCCTGGTACAATTAACCCCAACAGCAAATTCGATAGTGTACGCAGAATTAATGGCGTATACTATCACGCTGTCCATTGGGAAAAATTAAAAAGGACAGATTACATACTGCAATGTATGCGCTGCCAGAGGTTCGGACACGCCGATTGTCCTCTAGGTAGTGAAAGGGTTGAAGACATGAGCAAGCTCACTTGTGTTCTTTGCTGGAATGAGGGGCACCCTGATATACGGGATGTCCTGTATTGCAACAGAAGAGGAAGAGTATGTTAGCTCGAAAACAGGCTGTACAAGAAGAAAAGCGATCTAAAATTCTCTCTTTCACAAACTGGGTAGCACCCAACGTGTCCTTTGCCCAAATGGCAGCTGGAACGGGTAAACATTAGACATTAAGTATGCCTTTGGTTGCTGAAAAAGCAGGTATGGATCCAGATAAGTTCTTGCTATCATTGAGTAGCAAGATCGATCAGTTCCAAAAACAATTGAACGAGCAAGCAGCCCGAATAGATTATATCTATTCGATGTTTGCGGAGTCTAGCGTGCCATGAACATGATGACTACGTTGGATGAGGTCAGGGTCGAGAGAAGAACCGTCCTTTCGTCTGTTGAAAAACCAACTCCCGGATGTACTTTTGGTCAGCGAAACAAAGCTAAACCAGAAGCACAAATTGGGATACGGCAACTACCATGTAGTAAGAAGAGACCGACCGCGCTGCTCCAATGGGGGGGGTCGCTGCCTTATTACGCAAAGGCTTACGCCATAACATCATGTGTAGCGGGGAAGTACGTCGGTTCCATGTGCTGGAAGCATGCATCGTATGCATTCCTCTCCATAGTCGGAGGAGAATGTATGTGGCGTCGCTTAATGCACCTGAAGCAACTCAACAAACTCAATTTATAGCAGAGCTCGAGACACTTTTTCGTTGCCTACAGCTTCAATCGGCTGATCTTCGATGGTGATCTTAACGCTAAACACGCGGCTTGGGGAAATACAATCGCGAATACTAGAGCTCGACTGCTTCAGAATTGGTGGGAGCAAAATATGATCGAATACAAACTTAGTGCGTTTTTCGACTACCGAAGGACGAACTGGTCGCGCTTTACCAGAGTTGTAAAGCGAGAATTACGTTTGAGCGAAATTAATCCACCGACAAACAGAAACTGACGACCAGACTGAAAAATATCGAACGCAAACAGTCGATGCACTCCACAGACACAAAAGCACACTGGTCTCAAGACCCGGAAAAACTGACAGACAAGACCTGGAGGTTCGGACACTAAAGTAACTGATCAAAAACATTTAAAAATTAATATCGGAGAATTACAGAAAATCTATAAGTTTGTACTGGGGCAACAAAATTCGGGCTATTAAAACCAGTAGCCCGAATATGTTCCCGCTAATAAAAAAAAAATTCAGGCGAAAAGATCATAACGACATTCCATGTGTCCGAATTTTCCAAACGACAGAAAACAGACAGACACTCACGGCTGTTGGTATAGTTCCAGAGAGTGTTGACCCGAACGACGGTTTTTTCACGATCGAAGAATCTCAGGAGAAGACGAATTTGGTAGGCGCTGTTTTCGAGACCGTGTATACGGTGAACAATCCTGTTCGCCCAAATCGCGATATTGTGGAAAAAGCCCTTTTGAATTACTTTCATCTGCGCACTGAACTCCAAGCTTGGCGATCTGAGAATCACGGTTCTAGCGTATTCAATGACGAAAACCATTCAAATGGCATAGTCGCCAATAGCCTGATGCTGTTCGTGTAAAAAGATGAGCTCCTGGACGTCTTTGTATCATTGAAAAATGAAAAGTCGACGGGAGAGGACGGTGTCCCAAACGTCGTATTGAGACACCTGCCAGTAGAAGCAGTCGATGCTAATTATCCGTTGCACCGGAAAACGGCGGTGGTACATCCTATCCCGGAAAAGGACAACACAAACCCTGCAAATCTTCGATCAATAAGCCTTCTGCCGAATGAAAGCAACGTATTCGAGAAGATAGTCAATAGAGCTCCGCTTAAGTGGGTCGAGTAAAACAAAATTATTCCGGCAAATCAGTTCGTTTTCGAGCAAGGCACGACACCATTCATGCCACGTCGAAACTAGGGTCAGATATCCAATGGAATAAATCCAAAGGACAATGCACAAAGGCCTGTATGGTTGACTTTGAGAAGGCCTTCAACACCGTATGGTTAGAGGGGCTTTTCTACAAGCAGACCAGATTGGGCATGCGAAAACCTATGCTATTTATATATGATTTATGAAATACTTATGGGAAAGAAGTTCGTAGTCAAATGTGGTAACGTAACTTCGAGTCAAGTCTTTGAAATTAAAAACGGTTTACAACAGGGCGCGGTGAACTCCACGATACTGTTTAACATTTATACAAGTGATCTTGTAGGTTCTCTCACACTCGCTATAGCGTACGCAGATGATCTAGTGGCGTACAGATCAGGTCCGAAAATCGGAGTCATGAACACACTTTTGCAACGTGATTTCGACCACATTAAGGGATATTGCGATGATTGGAAATTGAAGATCAATTTCCAAAAAACCGAAACGATTCTGTTAAGTATCCCATTGCATAGGGCTTCTAGCGATAAAACTGAAAAAAAATGTGTATCATTAAATAGCATAGACAGCCCTTGGCGGTGAGAAGTGAAGTCAAATACCTTGGCATCTGGCTTGACAAGTTTCTGTATTTTAACAAAAATGTAGATGCTTGTCTGGCTAGGGCTAGGGGGGCTTATGCTCTGACAAAAAGATTGTTTCACAGCAGTCAACTTAATTGAAGGGTGAAAGTCATTTGCTATATGGCCGATCATCGCTTACGGTTGCCCCATGTGGTTCAATGTAGCACCAGCCTACATGGAAAAGATACGGCTGTTACAGAGGCGGTGTCTACGATCCTGCTTAGGATTGCAACGAACGCCGGACTCCGTTAGGGTAAGTACAAGACAGAAACTGTATCCCGGTTTTATACCACCGCTACCGTGACGTGCGTCGACAATGCTCCAGAGCTCCTCCGCTTAAGCACTGCGGAATCAGATCGCGACACGACCGATACTGAAAAGCAGCACACCGGATATTGGTGGCTACATGAGAAAAATGATTCTGCACTTCCTCAGGACTTTACGGACTCTAGTCCAACTCCTTAGTATTTAAGAAAATTAAATTTAAGTACAAAGTCTAGGGCGGGTCTTGTATACCATATTGGCGGACAATATGGTCTGGCACAGGATGGCCGGGCACAGGATGGCAGGGCACCCAAAGACTTAATCTGGATGGCGGTACCTCGGAGCATATGCAACGAGTGCTCGCCACCCCGATTATATTATATATAGTTAGTTTTAAGTAGTTAAGTTGTATAATTTAGTTTTAACAAACAAAAATGTCTCTACTCAAATTTTTTTCGTTATTTTTCTTTGAAAATTAAAACAAAATATATACATATAGAAATAAAAACAATATAAATTTAAGCAGAAAAGCAAAATAAAACTTTTAGAAATAAGCTAAGAGCGCCCACTAAGGGCCGATAAGTTAGATTAAGTAAACATGTTATTGATAAGTTAGATTAAGGCATTTTTGTTTAGTATTAAGTTAATATTTGAAGTAAATAAAAAATGAATTTGAAAAACAAACCACTTTTTGGGGGCGTTTTCTTACAAACAAACCCATTTGTATACCCTACCCCATAGCATATGTCATAGAAAACGTCGTTTTTTGTCAATCAATTACTTTACGAGCTATACAGAAATATAGACCTGATAAACAAAAAACTCCGCAACTGGAGGCAGTAAGCTAATGACCGGGCTAAGTGGAGAGTCGTGTTAACTAAGGCCCATGTTAATTTCTGATTGACATCATACGTTAGACTCTAGGAAATGCCATCGACAGATTTGCTAATATATAATTAGAAGGTATTAAAATGGCTTAAGCAGTAAACTGTGGAAAAACTAAGCACACGTTTCACCATGAGCGTACAGAAACCACGACAGACTAGGCAGAATATCGTAATCGATAGCTACAACTTTGGTTCATCTATTAACTCTGACAAAGTAACACCATCAGGAATTTAACAAAACATAACTATTGTCAACCGAAGTTTCTTCAGATTAAGGCAATAACCCCTATCAAAAGCGGGCGTAGAAATCTTTGCCCGTTTCGAAGAAACAATTATGCTGAAAATTTTCGTCACTGCAAGCCTATTGAGACTAATGCACCATTTCACAGTTTGGAAAAAAATATCGATCGCATAGCTTTTCTAAATACAGGTGACTTCTGTGACCTGTTATTTACCTCAGACCCAACGACCAATATCCGAAAATCTAAGCTAATTTTAAAGTTTACACAATTTTTAGAATGAAACATACGGTTTTATTTCTAATGGATATTTCGAGCTACCGCTTCTTGAAGTTGTGTGACACAACTTATGACATGCAAAGTATGTCGTTTCTAACTTCCCCAGTAGGTAAAAGAGTCGAAAAAGAGGTTTTAAGAAAATGTACGTCTTCCGTCCGGAATTCTGGTTTTTTGGCTAAAATCCACAAAACAACAGTACTGATTTTTCGAAAACGACCGCGTTGAGTCAGATCAAAATCCGCATTTAGTTTAATTTATATATTTCCACGCCTTACTTTTTTTTCTAAAAATTCCCATTGTTGTAATATGTAGTTATTATATATAGCTGTAAAATATCTACATTTTTATAGAACATCTTCAACTCCTGGATTTATTTAAAATTACACTTACAGTGTTTCACTAAAAATTAAAGTAATGTAAAAACAGCAAATGCAGTTTTTAACGAAAGTGGATTTGTTCAAACTATATATCAATCACAATCAGCCCTATCGTGGTATCCGTTTTAAGAATTTCCTAATTTTCGATCAGTTCCGATCGAAGCTCAGTTTACCATCGAAGAATTCGTTGCGGAACAAAATAAGCATACATTCGCGTATGTTTGACAATCTGTCCGCTGTGTAATTTTACAAATGTTAAAATTCTTGTTACAAAGATTTTTCTTTGTCGTTTTTTTCCATAACAGGATTTTCTATGTAACACAAAAATAATAAAAAAATAATTGTATTTATTATTTTAGTCACAATTTCGGTGTGGTTTCCATTTTCTTAAGAATTCCGCAACAATTTTACATACCAAGACAGTGAAAAGTCGCTGAAGTGATTATGGTTCTTAAACCAGGAAAATAACCTAATTAAATAAAATCTTACAGATATATCACTTCTTCCAATAATTTCAAAAGTTTTTGAAAGAATTTTACTCGCTCGCTTACACCCCATTATTGATCAGAAACGCCTTTTACCTGAACATCAATTTAGGTTTAGAAGTAAACATTCGACTGTGGACCAAGTTCATCGAATTACAGATGTAATTGAGAGGGATTTCGAAGAAAAGAAAATTTGCTCAGCTGTATTTCTTGACGTGTCGCAAGCTTTTGACAAGGTCTGGCATAGATACAATACAAATTAAGACATGTTCTCCCTAAAAAAAATTACAAAATCCTTGTCTCGTATCTTGAACATACACTCTTCCGTGTGAAACTTGGAAACGAATAGTCATAGTTCAAAGAAATATTGGCAGGAGTGCCGCAAGGAAGCGTCCTTGGACCACTCTTGAACCTCCTATTTACACGTGATATCTCGGAATGACACTTGATGCAAAATTAAAATGGAAGTCGCATGTAAAAAAAATGCGAGAAACTTAAAAATAAATACAGAGACCTGTACTGGTTACTGGGAAAATATTCGAAGCTTAACCTTGGTAACAAGCTGCAAATATACAAGCAAGTGCTAAAGCCGGTCTGGATATATGGTATACTTTTAAATTCATTTTTTATTTACTTAAAATATTAACTTACTACTAGACAAAAATGCTTAAATCTAACTTATCAATAACTGGTTTACTTAATCTAACTTATCGGCCCTTAGTGGGCACTGTAAGCTTATATTTAGCTGTTTTATTTTGCCTTTGGGCTTGAATTTGTCGGGTTTTTTTTATATATAATTTTAATTACCAACGAAAAAATAAAAAAAATTGTATTGTGACTTTTTTTAAATAAATAAGCTTATTCTAGATTATAACTAACTTAAGACTACTTAAGCCTAACATAAGACTACTTAAACCTAACTTAATTATAATCGGGGTGGCGAGCCCTCGTTTCATATGCCACGAGGGGTCGCCATCCTGATTGCGTCTTTCGGTCCCACGGCAGCATGCGTTCAACCATATTGTACGCCAATATGGTGCACAAGCCCCGCCCCAGACCTTGTTCCTAATTTTAAAATCTTAAATACGGAGTTGGACTAAAAGTCCGCAAAGTCCTGAGGAAGTGCAGAATCACCTTCCTCCATATAGCCACCAGAATTCAGTGCGCTGTATTGCAGCATCGATCCTATTGCGATCCGATACCGCCGTGCTAAAGCGGATGAGCTCCGGAGCATTGTCGACGTACCCGTCGCGGATTAGCCGTTTGTCCCGCGCGTCACGAAAGCGGTGGTATAAAACCGGGATACCGTTCCTGTGTTGTATTAACCCTAACGAATCGATGTAAATGAATGCCTATGAGCGTGCTCTACATGTATAAAGTATTGGGGTAATAAGCCCCAAAGATCAGGCTGTTGTCGCTAGCCATCGCCCTTGCAGCGTGCCTTGGCGTCACCTTAATCAGGAAATTGTCAATTCTATTCAACTGAGCCCCATTCTATAGAACCTCGTTGCGATAATATTTTATGTACTCGGAGGGAGTCCGACGTTCGGTATAATCCCAAGCAGGATCGGAGACACCGCCTCTCAAACAGCTGTATCTTTTCCATGTAGGCTGGTGCCACATTGAACCACACGGGACAACCGTAAGCGATGATCGGCCTTATGAGGGCCATGTAGCAAATGACTTTCACCCTTGAGTCAAGTCGACTGCTTTGAAACAATCTCCTTGTCAGAGCGTAAGCTCCCCTAGCCCTAGCCAGATAAGCATCTACATTTTTGTTAAAATACAGAAACTTGTCAAGCCAGATGCTTCACTTCTTCACTTCTCAACGCCAACGGCCGTCCATGCTGTCCAATGATACACAATTTTTTCCAGTTTTTTCTGGTATCCCTAGAAGCCCTATGCAATGGGGTCCTGAACAGAATCGTTTCGGTTTTTTGGAAATTGATCTTCAATTTCCAATCATCGCAATATCCCTTAATGTGATCAAAGTCACGTTGCAAAAGTATGTTCATGACTCCGATTTTCGGACCTGATCTGTACGCCACTAGATCATCTGCGTACGCTATAGCGTGTCTGATAGAACCTACAAGATCACTTGTATAAATGTTAAACAATATCGGGGAGTTCACCGCCCCCTGTTGTAAACCGTTTTTAATTTCAAAGACTTTACTCGAAGTTATATTGCCCCATTTGACAACGAACTTCTTTCCCATAAGCATTTCATATATCATATATAGCATGGGTTTCCGCATGCCCAATCTGGTCAGCTTGTAGAAAAGCCCCTCTAACCATACGGTGTCGAAGGCCTTTTCAAAGTCAACCAGACAGGTCCCAATGCATTGTCCTTTGGATTTATTCCATTGGATGTCACACTAGTTTCGACGCGGCATGAATGGTGTCATGCCTCGCTCGAAAACCAAACTGATTATCCGGAATAATTTTGTTTTCTTCAACCCACTTAAGCAGAGCTCTATTGACTATCTTTTCGAATACCTTGCTTACATTCGGCAGAAGGCTTATTGACCGAAGATTTGCAGGGTTTGTGTTGTCCTTTTCCGGGATAGGATGTACCACCGCCGTTTTCCGGTGCAACGGATAATTAGCATCGACTGCTTCTACTGGCAGGTGTCTCAATACGGCGTTTGGGACACCGTCCTCTCCCGTCGACTTTTTATTTTTCAATGATACAAAGATGTCCAGGAGCTCATCTTTTTACACGAACAGCATCAGGCTATTGGCGACTATGCCATTTGAATGGTTTTCGTCATTGAATACGCTAGAACCGTGATTCTCAGATCGCCAAGCTTGGAGTTCAGTGCGCAGATGAAAGTGATTCAAAAAGGCTTTTTCCACAATATCGCGATTTGGGCGAACAGGATTGTTCACGTATACACGGTCTCGAAAACAGCGACTACCAAATTCGTCTTCTCCTGAGATTCTTCGATCGTGAAAAAACCGTCGTTCGGGTCAACACTCTCTGGAACTATACCAACAGCCGTGAGTGTCTGGCTGTTTTCTGTAGTTTGGAAAATTCGGACACATGGAATGTCGTTATGATTTTTTCGCCTGAATATTTTTTTTATTTGCGGAAACATATTCGGGCTACTGGTTTTAATAGCCCGAATTTTGTTGCCCCAGTACAAACTTATAGATTTTCTGTAATTCTCCGATATCAATTTTTAAATGTTTTTGATCAGTTACTTCAGTGTCCGAACCTCCGGGTCTTGTCTGTCAGTTTTTCCGGGTTTTGAGACCAGTCTGCTTTTGTATCTGTGGAGTGCATCGATTGTTTGCGTTCGATATTTCTCCGTCTGGTCGTCAGTTTCTGTTTGTCGGTTGATTAATTTCGCTCAAACGTAATTCTCGCTTTACAACTCTAGTGAAGCGCGGCCAGTTCGTCCTCCGGTAGTCGAAAGAACGCACTTGGTCGAACTCATCCAGTTGAATTTGTTCGTTTGGGATCCTGAATACGGCATCCATTCCGAGGTGGTCACTATCTTAATCGAATGCTCGCACACAGTTCCGCGTTATTTGTTAGTTCTAGTCTATTGTCCATAAGCGTTAAGTCCAAAAAAGAGTTTCCTCTCGGGAAGGACGTGATATCCGTCGTGTATAAACTAAGTTTGTGCTCGATCATATTTTGCTCCCGCCAATTCTGAAGCAGTCGAGCTCTAGTATTCGCGATTGTATTTCCCCAAGCCGCGTGTTTAGCGTTAAGATCACCATTGAAGATCAGCCGATTGAAGCTGTAGGCAACGAAAAAGTGTCTCGAGCTCTGCTATAAATTGAGTTTGTTTAGTTGCTTCAGGTGCATAAAGCGACACCACATACATTCTCCTCCGACTATGGAGAGGAATGTATACTGGATATATGGTATACAACTATGGGGTTGTACCAGTGAAACGAATCTAAAAAGAAATGTTTAGATCATTTGTCAATGCGCCGTGGTATAAAAGGAATGAAGATCTACGCAGAGATCTGCGTATTCCCGCGGTTAAAGATAAAACGAAAAAGTTTGCACACAAACATAAAAAACGTTTATTGGCACACGTTAACACAGCGGTTCTCCAAATTCTTGACGAAACAAATTTATTGCGTCGTCTCCAAAGAACTAAACACTTGAATTTGGCCCCTTAATAACCGCACTATACATTGCGGAAAAAGCAGGAACTCTCGAAGGAAAGTTACCTGACAAACATTCATTAGTCGTGATAAAAAAAAATTGCTAGAGAAGTCGAATACTTAGGTGGTGGTTTTAGTAAGTATGAATCTCACACTACTTTGGGCGCGTGCTCATCGTGTCTATGAAGATTTCCACCAGCACACGGAAAAAAAATCGTCGGATAACTTTTAAAGAAATTCAAAGCGTAGCTGTCAAAAATTGTTGACTTAACGCATTAAGTCGTCGCGCTTTCATGTGCGATGCATTTGGTCGGAAGATCTGCTCGAGATGCAAAGCCGAACGAATACCTCGGTACGAAACTCTCCGATATCAAACAAATCGGCGAAAAGTTTGTTCCGAACGGATACCTCGATAGGGCTGAATATTCTTCTACTTTTATTGAAAAAATTGCCGGGACATCGTGTCGGACTTTTTTTTACAAAAATTCCTTTTATCAAAACTTATTTCTCGTCAATTTCAAAGCATGCATTTCATTACCTTTAGACACACCACAAACTTTATTAACTCAAAAGTCCAACCGAGTGAAATTGAATCTTTTATCCACTCACCATTTAACATGCTTTCGCACAGATAGAATAATAATGATATAAACGATATGGGATGTAAAATGACAAGAGAAATTCCGATGTTACGAAACACCACGCGGATGGTTGTAGACGAAATGAAAACTATTCCCATTTCTTCCTCGGAACAGATTCATTATGAGGCCATTGAATTTTTGCATAAATACTATCAACATAATGCTGGTTGGCCGCCTCTTCGGGGTCTGTTGTGCCATTCAACTTGGCAAATCTTTCACATTTCCATTGTTTATGCGCAAAAGACGCAAAATAAAATAAAATCGAAAGTAGATAAAAGTGGTGTGTGTGTATATCCTCCTTAAAGACAGCCACTACCAACAGTGGTTACTTGGGAGAAATCTATGAACAGCTTTACCAAGGTGAAAAACGCCAGCTTTATGCCGACTCCAATTATGGCGTTACTTTTGCTTGTGCCTATTTCTATTTGAAAAGTGGAAATGAAGAAGCGAGAGTTCCATTATAAATGATGACAATGATTAGCAGTTGCGGCCGGTTGACACAAGTTCAAAATCTCCAATGCTGCATAGAGTAGGCTAAATAGCCTCATAAGTGTAGGTTTTGGAAAAAAAAAACTAATTGTGCACCATGACAAATGTGCATAGAGATGTATTGGATCAGCACTTTGAATATTTTTTTAAAATAAATTAGTTTTACTGTTTTCACTGTTATGGTTGTTTTCTTTTAAAAAAAAATAAAATATGATTACGTTGGTTTAGATCGCGTTTATTATTGTTATGATTATTATTATTTCCTTTATTATTAAGTTAGTAAATTACAAATAACAATTTTATTTTTTTGATAACACTAGCTACCAGGGCTTTCGGCTAGATATACAAATAATAATGGGTAAACATATAAATAATAAATAATTCATAAGTAAACAAAATAATAATTAATAATGTGGGCTTTTACAATGAACAATCAAGTTTTAAATATGTTAATACTTTAAAAACGTTTCTTATATTAGATTCTGTAGTCGTCGTTAATAGATCCTGAAATTAGGCGTTAAGTAATATTCTTGATGCGTCCATGGTAGTCTGACATTCTAATAGATGCTTTGTGGATAACGTGCAGTTGTTTCGGCAAAGGTGGCAAATTGGTGGTTCCCTTTTTTTAAATTTATTTTTATTTTATTTTTTCTTAAAACTAACTTACATGCCAGACAAAAATTCATGAAAAAAACTAGCTTACTTATCAACTACTTAACTAACTTACTTGCCCTACGCGGGCGCCCTAAATTATACGATAACCTAATTCTAATGCCTTTCGGCCTATTATCTAATATATAAATATAAAAGTAACACAATTTTTACCAAGAAAACTTTGAAAAACTTGGTTCCTTGTCTTTTTATTTTATTTTATTTAAACTTACATGCTAATTAAAACTACCTATCGACTAACTTAAACTAATTAAAATTAATTAAAACTACCTAAAAATAACTTAAAAACTAGAACAGCCACAGCAAGGGTTTTTTTTTTGTATATATATATATTTTTGTTTATGCCACCATGACTTTTATACACCTGAACCTTAAGACTAAAAACTATCTAAGTCTGCCATAAATTTAAAACTTTAAGTCAACTACCTTTACCTAATTTAACCACCACAACAGGTTCTCCTGTTGTGACCTACTCCATCGGACACACTCCTGCTGAACCGCAGGCGCTCTCCTCCGCCCTGAGCGACGACGTCTCGGTCGTCTAGGAGACGCCTATCCACAGTTCGTCAAAAGACGTGGTAGATTAGCGGAACCGCCGATCTATCCTGTATCAGCCCACGACTATCCATATATAGGAAAGCTTCGGGCGGAATAAAGCCGCTTAAACGCGCACTCTCAAAATATTCACCATTGGGGTAGAAGGCCCCAAAGATGAGACTATTGTTCGAAGCCATCGCTCTTGCAGCGTGAAACCGAATGAGTTTCACCAGAAAATTGTCTTTTATGTTTATGTTGGCCCCGGTGTATAGGACATGGTTGGAATAGTATTTTGTGTAGTCAGATACTGGTGTTCCGTGAAGTCCAAGGCAGCTCCTCAGACACTGCCTCTCAAACACCCGTATCTTTTCCATTTGAAATGGGGCAACGTTGAACCACACCGGGCACCCATAGGCAATCATCGGCCTAATGAGGGCCATGTAGCAAATCACCTTCACCCTCATGTCAAGACGACTGCTATAAAGCAATCGTCTTGTCAGGGCAAATGCTCCCCTAGCTCTCGCCAGAGCAGCATCTACATGTCTTCCGAAATATAGATACTGATCTAACCAGATGCCAAGGTACTTTACTACACTTTTACTCGCCAGTGGCTGTCCGTTTGGTCCAGCGATCACCAGCTTTCGCCAGTTCTTTCTCGTATCCCTAGAGGCCCTAGACAACGGTGTCCTAAACAGGATAGTTCCTGATTTCTGAAAGTTGATTTTCAACTTCCAGTCATCACAATATCTCTGGATCTTGTCGAAGTCCCGCTGCAAAGAGTTCGAATGACTTCGACAGTAGAGGCTGTTCTGTACGCGATAAGATCGTCCGCATACGCAATTGCCTGAGTAAGACTACCTATCATATCACTGGTGTAAATGCTGAAGAGAATCGGCGAGTTTACCGCTCCCTGCTGCAAACCATTCTTAATGAAAAATTCTGTGGTTAATTTAATTCTAAATTTTCGATCGCAAAGCAATTCTTTTATATATTTAATTATCTTGGGACCAAGGTTACATTCTACAAGTTTATTTTAAATAGCATGGACCCCAATTCTGTCAAAGGCTTTTTCAAAGTCAATCGACAGGATTGAGATATGATTCTTTGATGAAAAACCTGTTGCGATAAATTGATCTATGTGCAATAGAGCATCAGTAGTAAATATACCGTATTAAACTGCGACAACACTTGCAGTTTTCCAAATTTGAGGGATTATCCCATTGTCAAAGATCTGTTTGTATAATAAAATTAATCATTTTTTTAGTGCTACAGATGCATTTTGAATCATGGGGTAAGAAATTCTGTCGTATCCAGGTGTTTTACCGGTAACAGTCCTTAAGCAGTTTTGGTTTATAAGAAGTTATATTTTGCGAGCAGATGGCGATATATTGTGATGAGAAAACATGGTCTGAATAGATCGCGCTTAAAAAAGAGTCCTAGCTTTACTTTTTAAAACTCAAAATATGTACAGGATCATTAACTTTTTTCTCAACACCATTTAAGCACGACGAGGGTGAGACTTGCAGTTTTGCCAGATTTGAACGACTGAGTTTTGTTCATAACAACTGATAGTACTAAATTTGATTATTTTTGTAAACTGATAAAAGGGTTATTTATGAATTGTGATAGATCTTTGAATTTACGTATCTTTGAAAATTAATATCGTTGTTCATAGAGTTTCTTGACAGCGGTCATTCCATTTAATTCAACGCGTGAAGTTAATCTAACTTTAATTAGTAGGTCTTAGGCGTGTGCCTCGTGTGTTATTCGGTCCAAGCATCCTAGCATTCGAGATTAAAGCTTTATGTTCGTTCTTGATCGTCCGCATACGCAATTGCCTGAGTAAGACTACCAGTTTTACGAGATCTGAACGACTGAGTTTTCTTCATAACAACTGATAGTACTAAATTTGATTATTTTTGTAAACTGATAAAAGGGTTATTTATGAATTGTGATAGATCTTTGAATTTGCGTATCTTTGAAAATTAATATCGTTGTTCACAGAGTTTCTTGACAGCGGTCATTCCATTTAATTCAACGCGTGAAGTTAATCTAACTTTAATTAGTAGATCTGAGGCGTGTGCCTCGTGTGTTATTCGGTCCAAGCATCGTAGCATTCGAGATTAAAGCTTTATGTTCGTTCTTGATTGTCTAATCGGATCCTGGGATTGAAAGCTTATCTTAAGTTAATGCAGTACTACTTTTTATTTGATGAATATGGCCGGGTCTATCTTTTGGACTTTTTCACCATTCGTTTTTCTCGCATACTAGATAACATTTACAATGAATAATTGTTCATTCGAAGGAGTCTAATATCTGTCCTGCATTCTTGCTTAACGACCAGCATTTGTTGCCGTAAAGAACGACTGGATTCCGGATTCCAAATAAATATCGACTTCAAAGGGTCAATCTCACTACCTAATTGCGTAATGTACAAGATTGTGGGTTGACTATGTTTGTTTCTTGTGTAAATATGTCCAGTTACCTCGTTAACTACAAGGCCACCTGTTTATCAATTGGCGTAAACATTTCTACAACGGCACACTGTATCCCAAGAAATGGAAGAGGTACATTTTCGTTCGGATGACCTTTTTCCAAAATGAACTCTGTGTCACGTATCGTCCAGAGTTTGACGAAACATCTGGAAAATTGTTGTCATAATCCCGAATGTGGTCATCGCTTTGTAGAGTTCTACGAACTGGATGATATACGTGTTTTGAAGAAGTTATGATTCCCCTTTGTGTAAAAACTTTTTCCAATGCAGATCTATAGGACCAAGAGCTACACGGGTATGTGCTGGATAAGATTTTACATGCTTCATTTAGCACAAATATGTTTAAGGAGCAGTACCTCAGTGGAAAGGTCTGACAAACGTCTAAGACAACAAAAACGTCATGAGAAAAATGTTCAAATTTATGATCGGGATCTGTTAAATTGTAGGTCTCTTCATTGGTGATAAACATAAAAATTTGAGTACAATCATAGCTGAATCCCAACAGGTGCTAGTTATACTTGTGCTCGACATACAGTTACTAGCAATTGTTCCCGAGGGCTTAATTGCATGGAGGGAGGGAAATCCAAATACTTACAAGAAATAAGACTGTGTTTGCAAATCCCTTCAATAAGATCTCAAGTTCTTGGGAAAGTTCATCATGAATGACGATTAAAATAATTTTATGATCTGTCGTTTCTCTGGAGTAGCAATATCCACCTAATCCAACGAAAGTGATCCAACCGCGATAACCGCAGAAATCTTGAATACAGCGAAAGCAATAAAACTCTATGGGTGGTTTGAATACCAAACTTCATCCATTTGTCCTAAAAGTTTCAATTTAAACCCAAAACTCAAATCGACTCAGTTGATTCGTTTGGAAGCAGTGTTAAGCTAATTCTCACAACCAAAAAGGGTAAAAATATGATGTCAATTTTAAATACTGTTTATTAAGAGACTAGTTTAATATCAAAAAAATGCAAAAGATAGATTAAACTACAAAGAAAGAATTATGAATCAAAGCCAATATAAGGTGGAAGTCACTGAAGCAATGAATTGTATCGCAGAAGCAATGAATATGTTACCACAAAAAGTGAACTAATAAACTTATGATATTTCATTTAAACTACAAATATCTTACGGGACTCCAAAAAGGAATCTTAAAAAGTCCAACGACCATATTATTACAAACTGCACTAGTTGAAAACTGATATGGGCACGCGCTGCTTTTACATTTTTGTGAAAAATGCCTTCGGGCAATACATTATACATATATCAAAAGACGTTCACTCAATGTTAGCAAAAGCAACAGCAGAGGATATAAATTCATCATCATCTTTTCCCACACCACTTGTCCTTTGATAAAGCCTGTTAAAATAGCTTGTCAAACAAATCCATCAAATCATAGGAGTTGCGTAACATATTTCTTGCCTCCAAGTATCTTCTTCTGGGCAAAAAATTACGAGTACGAACACAATACAAAAAGAAGTTAACGAATTGAAAGACCTGAACAAACATTAACATCTCATCATATAAGTAGGCACTTACGTGTAAGTACTTGGCTAAGAAAGCATGCCAAAAGCAATGTTTCATGTTCAAACCATCGCACGTCGACATGCATCTTAAATTCCAATGTTCCCATTTGAATGTAGTCTTTGGCACGAGATACTAAGGCAATAAATACCCCATTTTCTAAAAGCTAATAGGTGTCGGGACAAATCGTCGATACCTTGGGTGAAAACGCCATCTTTTGCAATCTGCGCAGTATAACAATCGACCGAAAGCTGATGGCGATGATAGCCATCAAGAGGTGGTGGTGCTACGAATGATACATGCGGAGATGCATCGCTGTATACCAAAGTTTGGTATACTGCTATTGTTGTTGTTGCAGCGGCTGATCCCAAAAATAAGTAATAAAGTGTTGCGGGTAAATTCACTTATTCCCATTCCTACGAGCTACGAGCTTAACCTTTGGCAATTGAATGGATCTCTCAATGATGCCATCATACGAAACTGATGGTGTCATCGATCTTTTAGACCTACGACAGCATCTGAGGAAAGATCGACTTTTAAAAGTGATGGAATACTATGCAAATATCTGTTGTCGGGGATGATTAAGAAAGTTAGATGTGTTGAGTTGTCGGTAATTGCTTGCGTGGGAGACCTTAGACCTGTTGGACGGTTTAGTAATGTTTGTTGTGTAAAACTTCCTACTTGATCTTTTGACATAATGCAGAGTTTAAAAAGTAATGAAATATTACCCAACCAGCATTTCTAACTAAGAAAGAAAATTTAAACTATTACAGCCATAGGCCGAAATCATCCAACCGAAGACAATGCAGACTTAACGCCACAATTGTGTTAAGTTACCTGAAATCGTAATAAATTAGGCTAAATATTGATTTCACATTTGACTGCGTTTTAGAGTTGCTTCTTCCCCCGTTGGCTGGCTATAAAAGCACTCAGTGCAGAGAAGATTCACTCCTGCAGCAATTTTACCATAGGTTGCAAGTGTTTGCATATACTCGTATCGCATATACATACTCTCGTATATAACAAGTGCGATAGTTAACAATGCAATGTGGTAAATGCAATTTGCACACTACAAGAATTGAAACTGACATCAGCCATCTACGCGCGGTTCAGCTCTTATATAGGTAAGGTACGTTACTACGAGATTCTTTTTTTAGCAAAAATGGGAGTGAGGTTAAAGCTCTATAAGTTTGTGAAAAATGTAAAGGGCTGCCGGTAGAGATACGCAGAGCAAGAAGTTGTAATTTGCCATCGTGTTTTTTTCTTCACTCGGAGACGTTCAGAGTAGTTCACAGTATTTATTGTCAATTCCTTACATTATATTAATGTGTAAGTTTCCAATTACATCTGTTCTACAATTTAATCTCACCACCGATTTGCATTGCTCACTATTGAGACGATAGGCTTATTTGTTTTTATTTAAAAAATATAAAATTCCCTATAACTATTTTCTTCCTAAAGTTGACATTTACGACATAAACGTGTTACACATCTACATCAATATTGTGTTATGTTAAGAACTTAATGGTCAACCAACTCATACTCTGAGTTTCCACTTGCAGGGATATCTCATCTTCCTTACCCAAGATAGAGAAAACGGTGGCGTCCCAGTTAAGCTTGATCAAACGACGAACAAATGACTACTGAAACTAGTCTACTACAAGGCACAATATTTAACCGTAGCGAATCTAACATTTTGCGTTGAATTAACCACCCAATCACGTAAAAAAACTTATGTTTATGAAGCAACTGAAAGCCTTGAAAATGAATAACCTGATGGTAATGATGAAGTTAATTTAAAAGAGGAAATCTGTAATGTTAGCATCCATAACAGAAAAAGTGATGAAACAGACATTACTGCCATCCAGGATATACGATGGAATGGATTGGGGAACAGAAAGACAAAACTGTCTGTATTATAGTTTGCACGATCCGCGACTATTCCAATGTGACATCAGGGAACGTATTGTCGATAAACACAGCCAACAAAACACCAAGTCTAGGAACTAAGCTAATTCTTTGATGCGTAACGCTTCTATACCCATCACACGGTTTCCTCACTTCAAAGTCCTAAAGAGGATATGAACGTCACCGATTCAAAGAACCGCTTGCTCAGAAATCGGTGTCCATGTGAATAATAATGAATTTCCGTTATTGACCAAAACTGAAAATTATGTTTAGGTATTATTGGGCCAAAACCAATTATGTGGAATTCATGAAATAAGTAATAGTAGTTCATTAATTAAATTTCATTCAATTTGGCAAAACAGTTTGCGATAGATTGGCAATTTTTTTATATGGACTAAATGCAAAAACCCGTTATATGGATTTTTTTCGAAAAAAAACTGGGTATTCAGTTTTATCAGAAGTATTTTGCTTATAGAATAGTATATTCTAAGATTAATCAAAATCTTTATAGCCGTTTTGAGAAAATTGGGGTTATGTATGATTTTTATATGGCAGGTACCGGTAATAACTTGGCTAAAAGCAAACAAAAAAATGGCCTTGAATTAAGACCAAAAAAACGCTGGTTACATAGTTTAAAGAAAATTGGTCAAGTCGTTTATCCTGGAGAGCCCATTCCGGGAAGACGAACCGACGAACCGACGGATGGAAATCCAAAAACCACTTTTTTGGATTCCGCATCATCGTAATGCTAGAATCAATCAAAACTTCGAGGTTGAAAATTTTCACGAAAACAATATATTTACCATCGGATACTGGTCTTACCCAACTGGATGTGACTTGATAAACTCATAAGTGCGAGTGTTGATAACAAGACGAAAAACAGCAACACTAAAAACAGCCTAATCAGAATGACTGGCACGAAATACCTGGCCTGCTGTCCCTAGGCAAACATAGATGTGCTACTTTGACATATTCGGACAACAGGTTATTTAGGAATATCACTGAAAGTCAGGCCACTTGTACGGATATGGTTAGTATTTACACCTGGAATTAATAGAAGATGTGCAGGCGAATAACTAGCAGAAGCCCTAAGCTGCTAAAAAGCAGACACTACTACCATCCAGGAAATACGATGGGATGGGCCGTTCAAAAACTGTGACATCCATATTACGGACATATTATAGCGAGCAGAAACAGCGACTATTCGGATGCGGATTTGTTATAAGTGCCACGGTTTGGCAAGAAGTTTTATGTTTTCAAACATTTTGTAACATTTTCGCATCAAGGCAAAATTCATAAGCCTTATATGTACTCGCACCCGACGTAGAAAAAAGATGATTGATCGAAAGATTGCTTCTACGAGCTCCTGGACCAAACCTATGCTCAACTACCGAAGTGCGATGTTTAAAGCATCCTTGTAGATTTGAACACAAGGGTAGGAAGAGAAGACATCTTTAGCAGTATTTTCGGAAAGCACAGCCTACACGACAGACAACACGCCTGGCAAAGGACTTAGCCTAATTGACTTAGCTACGGAACGAAATGCCACTACAGACAGTTTGTTCCGTACTGTAGCTCCACTGAAGTAAAAAAAATAAGTACGATCTAAACTAGATACCATCCGCTAATAAATGTAATCTGCTAAAGATATCAATAACTTGCTGTCAACTGCGACAAAAGTCGCCAGTATTTCATTTCACTATTTCTTTTCACAAAGATGACAAAGTAATATACATATCTCGTGAAAACATAAAGCAGACCACAGATATCTGCTTTGGTTTGGTTTCTTTTATCATCCATCAATTTTTTCATGGTAGCCAATTTAATTTTTAAATTGTTGACAATTTCAAATTGAGATGTTATTCAACAAAATTGGTGCTTATATCTGTTGTTGTCTGGTCACGTGTAAAGTAAATAGTCAAAGCGGATGTAAGGCTCCAGTCATCAGTAGGCATTGATTATTATTCTCCTAAAAATATCAAATATCCTTGGTTTGAGTCAGCGAATTTTAAAAGCACATGTGCTCTGTTTTGCAACTGGATTGATTAATAGTGCAATCGAATATCTTCTGCCAATGAACTTAATCCTTTTACTAAGTCATGTTTAACACAATTTGCACTATGCTTGTATGACGTAAAATATAAAATGAAAAAAAATGCTTCAACTTTCACTTTCCAATATGCAGTTGAATAATTGCAACATTTAAACCCCATTACGATAATTTTGCAACCGACAATTTTTTTTATTTTACTGCGGAGCTTTGACTTCGATTGCACACTAATGAGTCGGTGATATTAGCCGGTTGCGCAGTCTAAGAGGATTTTAAGTAGATGTTCCGTGGGAAATATTTTCTGTTGGTCAAACCTATGCTTAGCAGATGTACAACGTGTCATTTTATTTACTTTATTGGTTGTAGATATGGTTCGCAACCGTAGGAATTATCATTTTTTCTTTTTCACTGGCCCTCTTCCCGCAGTGATGTGACAAATCATTTAATTATTATAAAAAGCTTAACTGAACTCAATTATTGGCGATCTGTTTAATACTGTAGCTTCCTCCATATCTAGCTAAGTACACTCACATGCATAAATGATTGTGAGGAAAAAAGCTAGACCCTGATTGTTAACGAGCATATGGGCAAAATGTATTGCATTGACAAATTTTAAAAATCATTTTAGTAGAGAAGTGATTTCAACATTTATTTGAGCTCTACCAGCGTTTAAATAAAATATTCTACTGAAATGTAAAAGTTTTGTGTTATCGTTCGACAAAAAACTAAAATATAGGTATTGCGATTGTATAAATATCTCATTCAGCCACTTTCCCAAAAATCTTTACAGTTTGACCAAAAATAGTATTTTTATAAAAAGTGGGTGGACTTCGAAAATGTTAACACTTCTTCGAACGTACAAGGATCTTATATGACGAAGTTCATTATCTTAGCTCAAAATTTAAGGCCTACAGGCAGACGGACAGACAGACATGGCAAAATCGAGACTCAGCTTGCGGTTCTGAGTCAATTCATATACATTAAGCTAACATGGCTAAATCGAGACTCAGCTTGCGGTTCTGAGTCAATTCATATACCTTAAGCTAACTATTCCTCTTTGTTACAAACTATGTATCAAAATCAATGTACCCCTATGGGAAAGGTATAAACATTTTTATTAAATCATTTCGAGAAAATCGTTAAAATGAAATGTTTTATTATTACAAATTACCTTTATAATAATTTTTCGTGAAAAACTGCGTATGCCGTGTTTTAATACATTAAGCCATACTTTGATTCTTCATATTACCAATAATCCTTCAATAAACGCGTTCGTTCTTGAGAAATCTACCGTTTTGTGCATTTTGGCGAACAATTATATCATATTCTAGCTACATGTCAAAGCTTGGTTATTCATTATTATCAACATTGTAAGATCCGTTATTTGCATTGTAAGTCTATTTTTTACACGTTGACTCTTGGGTCAAGAAAGTTCGAAAAGTTGAGCGGGAAAATATTTTGCCCTGTCAGTTGTGGGTAAATTTTTCAGTCACTCTTTTTGACGTTTTCTTTTCTCTTCGTTTTTTTATGGTTATGTTGTTTCTTATAATTTCGTTGCTTGGAGAGTCGGTTTCGTTACGTCTGCTATTGCACGTAGATTCTTGAGAAAAAAGTCGCTATGTGTGAAGCAGAATAAAAAAGGAATGTCAAATTTGAGTCAAGACAAAAAGTCGCAGTGTAAGAGCGCGAGACTCTCGAAAGAAAATTAACAAGGAGAACTTCGAAAAAGTAGTGACTCAAGACTCAACGTGTAAAACCAGACTGAGGAACACTAAATTTTAACCAAATTGTGTGAATTACTTAGCAATTAGCTTAAAACATATCTGCATACCAAGTTTTTATCAAAGTCGAATAACAGGATTGAAAAAAAATTGTTTTTGTCGAAAAGTAATGTATGGATTTATTCTATTGAGTATATGTCGAGTTTTCGAGTTTATTAAAACAATCATTTAACAATTTCTGCTCAAAGGGATATAACGGTTCTTTTTGATATAAAGATTATCTCACGACGCAACTATTTTAACAGAAAAGATTACTTGGACATATCTTATAATACCAATTAGGAACATTTTGCGAAGAAAAACTCACTAAACAGATGTTAATGATCAAGATTTTATTAAAACCTTTTATTTTCTTTTTGATTTGTTTTGTTTCGTAGTCGTGTCGGAATTTCCTGCAGGATGCAGAAGCGATTTAAGAGCATCATTTTTTTGCGGGGTGGCGATGAACCATCAATAATGATTTAACGTCCTTAGGCCTCTTTCTTTGTGCTTAGTATGCGAAAATTGGATCAAACAAATGTGCAGCTTTGACATTACAAAACTTTTGCGACGATAGTATTAACTTTATTCACCTTATTGTCATGTGTTTTAACATTTTGGGCGATGTTCAATGTTCAATAAGGAGAATATCAGAGATGTCATGAGGTATGAAATTATGTTTTTCTTAGAACTCAAAAAAGTTTTGCAGGTGATGGATTAAAAGTGTATATGCTCGAAACGTTCATCCAAGTCTATGTGGAACGAAGCAGGCTGGATCCGATATATATGTGTTATATTATAACTGCTTCAATCAAATTGAGAACGAAATTGTTTTTCCCATTATAACTCTACTCACGTTTATGGCAATTGATTATCAGGCGAAACGCGTTGTAGTTTAAGAGGATCATAAAGGGTGATCCATTTCGAAGTTCCCTACTTTTTTAAAGAAAAAAACACAGAAAATTCAAATTTAATGGAGAATGTTTATTATCATTTGAAAGAACATTCTTTAGCATTTATTTTTTGAAGATTATGTCTATCAAATGTTGGCCGTTGCTACGTCGCAGAAAGTCCATCCGTTGAGTCCAATTTTCGATCACTCGTTCGAGCATTTCGACTGGTAACTGGCGAATGACACGCGTGATGTTTTCCTCCAAGGCCTGAATCGAAGCGGGTTTGTCGGCATAAGCTTTTGACTTTACATATCCCCACAGGAAAAAGTCTAACGTTGTGATATCACACGATCTTGGTGGCCAATCGACCGGCCCAAAACGTGAAAACGAATAGTAGGCTCAGTAGGCCGATTATGTTGATCAAAAGTTGAGCGAAGTGCACGAAACACATTCCTCACAGAACGTGAATTTTCATAATAAAGTTGAACAATTTGTAAACGTTGTTTACGCGTAAGTCTTTCCGTTATGAAATGCCAAACAATACTAAACAAAAATAACATGACAGCATGACACGACTCACACGTGATCTGTCAAAAAAGGCTATTGAAAAAAGTATCTCTACTTGGATCACCCGTTACAATATAGCATATATTTTTACAACAAACAAAGTTCTATCGACACACAACCTTGGACAAACTTACTTACTTAAGTGGCACTAAACTCCGGAATGAAACTGGGCCTCAACCAACATTCCTCTCCAATTAGCCCGCTTGCTTCTCTATGCAAGCAAACGTTACATCACGTTGGGTCCTACCAATTAAGTCAATATCGTCGGCGTATGCTAGTAGTTGTATCGATTTTTGGATAATCATGCCTTATTAAGCTCGAGTTTAGATTCTGCTATCCCCACTTCACTCAGGTCGGGTGGTTGGGAAGTATCGCTGTCGTTGCCAATACTGAATGGTTCGTTGTGCCTGACAGCAGAATGTTGTTCGTCATCGCCATTTAACAGTCTTCAGAAGTGGTTCTTCCATATCATCAGCATCGACTGTGTCTCAACTACGAAATCTCCTTGTTCTTCTCGACAGGATTCTGTTCAAGCCTTGTACCCTTGGCTTTGACGTTTTACACTTCGATAAAACATCGTTCCTCTTATTTCTTCTCTCTGAAATACCGGTGTTCTTTCCTTCTTCTCTGCCTATAGAGCTCAACGGCAGCTCTCGTCTTCACCTGCAGCTTAGCCTTGTAGGCTTCGTTCTTGGTTGCGAGCATCTGTCAGCATTCCTCATCAAACCAGTTTTTTCTTGCTGGTGGGCGCGAGAAACCCAGGACATCAGTTGCGGCTGATCTAATGGATTGTTGGCATCGTTGCCATTGTTCTCGGACATTCGATGCTGGTGGTATGGCGTTAATCGGGAGGTTAAGCGATACGCGTTGTGCGAAGGTCTTGGCGGTCTCTTGCGATTGCAGTCTTCGACACTAATTTTTTTCACCTAGGACAAAACTTCCCTATATATTTCCATCTAAGCGATCCCGATCACCTTGTCACTTGTCCGAAAGCGTTCGCGATAAAAATTCATTGCAGAAACAAATTGGCGATCAATTGATCAATTTACCTGGGACAACAACCAAAAGCGAAAGTCTTTCACTTCCTCTACGATGTGCGCATATTGAAGTGGGTCATGCAATATGGTATTCACTCCAAGTACATATATGGCCAAAACCAGTTTAATGGCTCCCATTAAAATATCACCTGTTTGAGTCTGAAATCGCTTGGTTTAACTGCATAAGAAATTGCCTGCACATACTTTTTACATTTTATTTTATTTCATCATGAAATAGTCGACACAAGGTATATAGATACTTTTTGTTGATTTCTGCAAACTACTATACTTAAATTCCGGTCTGTATTTAATCCATATATCTTTTAACTCTTTTCCGTTGAAAAGTGGAATGTGTAACAGGTAGAGCGCGCGCCGCACTGCAGCGCTTAGATGCACGAACGGCTCACCTGTCGTATTGTGTTGCGAAACTAGAGTTTGCCGAAGCGAATTAAAAGCCTACTAAACTGCTTATTCGTATGGGGTTTCTCTGTCTTTTCCGCATTTCCCTTTTCATTCTGTTTTTGAAGATCTTTATACCGTGTTGTTCATCCTAAAGCAGCGTCAACACAGAAATATGAAAAAAAATTCTTTTTATTTCGTTTTGATTTCACTTTTTTTCTCACAAGTGGTGATATCTTTTGTTACCTCACAGGTGATAATCATAAAAATTAAATGATATCTGTTTACATTTCATCGGTTTTGTTGACTCTGTTTGAATATATTTTTTGTTTACCTGCAATTAGTACAGGCAACAGATAAGAGCTACAGAAATGAAAATCTTCAGATACTTGCCCAAATTGATTTCTATTATTTTCTTTCTATCACTTTTGAATATGTTTATGTGTGGTATTTTTGAATGCTAATCGAAATGGAATTCTTTGTTTTTTCTATGTTTTGAAAGTGAACACAATTGCCACAAATGATAACAACATGATTAAAAATTTGAGAGAGTTATGTTAAGTAGTTTCTTTTAAAACTTTTGTCGTTACATAATTTAGAATACCGTGATTTATGCATATTTTGTAATGCGAAAGATATCAGAATGGAGATCCTTTTTAAATTTTATTCATGATGATTTTCACTTACATTTAGTTTATTTATTCCAAAGTTATAATAATACTGGAGACTTTATCGGTTATATTTGATTTGCTGTTGACCTATATATTGAACCATCAACGACAGAAGACGTTAAATGTAGACATCGAAAAACAATACGCATTATGAATAATTTGGACTGTAAGAAAACCACTAAGCCTGACGGGATTCCCCCTATTATAAGAATAAATTCATTCTATCGAAGAAATCTACTTCAATTCAACTCAAAGAACGGAGTAAGCAGCTTTATATTAAAGTACAAGTCTTTCGTTCAGCAAATGGCGTTATATTTCTTCATATTCTAGTCATCACAATTCTATTGCCAAATAAGGAGCACTTAAGCTTAGAAATATATATTTTTAGAGATAAAGAGATATTTTACACCAGCCCAGCTATTTCTTTTCCATAAAGTACAACTAGGATCAGCAAGGACTTGATATCATTTTTGAAGTTCAGCACTGAACTGGATCCTATTCAAAGACAAGCAGTCCGCCATATAGATTATACGTACGTATCCAAAAAGGATTTCAACCCACCAGTGCATAAAATAAGAATGGCTAATTTATCAAAAGTTGTCTTCCAAAAATCTAAAAAGCCGGATTCAACTTCTGTTAACAAAAATCTTGAAAAGTAACTGTCTAGCGACCTTGACTCTAATTTTTACCAAAATATCTTATGACACGTATCAACTCATTGGTCTATATGAACCAGTTTCTCTGAATACATAAACCACTCACTAATGCTTACTTAAATTCAATTTCAATAAAAATCCAGTTTACATTTGACCAAGAATTTAGCTCCGCTTATAAGTTTGAAAACCTAAGCGCGATATGACATATCTACCTATTAAAAAAATGTTGCCAATCAAAAGGACTGTACATTTCATAACCCACACGCCTTAAATCACAATCAAGTACAAAACAAAGTCTGAAAGTGCTCCTAATGATGTCGTCGCTCGTGTCAATTATATATTAGCGTAGACGATTTGTCACTCGAACAACTAATTCCACTACTTTTTCGGGTCGTACATTCATATGGATATTTATCTGTGTAATCCATGTCTCCATTATACATTGCGCACTCCACTTGAAGTGCTCTTAACTACTTTTACTTTTACTCCACTTCGACGGTATAGACAGGCAGATCAGACCAAACCGAAGACAACAATGAAAACGGCCAAAAAACACAACCATCCGGTCCGGGCTGGCTTATATCACAGAACTTGATACATTTTTCAAAAAAAAAAATAGCCAACATCCAAATAAAAACAGTTTCATAATCACACTATAATGTGGATTGCAGAAAATATGATTGGAATACATTCAGTATCTAGTATCCAGATACCCATACAACTGCAGTCGGATACAAGATCACTTTTTAAACAAAATTGTTGACTTTTGGTGCACGTCTGGTTGGCCTGGTTTTCGATAGGGAAAAACTCAATGCATCTGGCGCGACTCGCGAGTACGCGTGCGCTCTTGTCTCTCGAATTGGATTTCTATAGCCAAAGCTGAGAGCGCGGCTCAACTTTGTAGGTGGGAAAATTTGTAGTGCATTTTTAAATCTGCACACCACACCGGTTATTCTACTTTAAATTATGGCGTGGAAAACTGAGACAGCCTACACCCAGTTTGTGTACTTGGTCTTTGGTTATTTAGTCCGTGTTTGGCTTCACTAGTTTGTCACTCGTTCGTCACCAGGCCCGGGTGACTCTGGTGGGGTAGGTACTTGTCATGGAAACTGTGACGATTCGTAAAGATCTGCACAGATGCAGCTAGAAATTCAGCGGTAAAAACTGAAAGCGAATTTGTACCCGCCATTACATCATTATGAAGTAACCGGGGGGTGACTGATTTATATTAAGTGTCGTGCATATTTCTACTAATTGCCGAACAGATTACATTACACACACATTGACACGTACACACACTCAGAGCTCCGAGGAGGGCGACAATTAATTTAAAAATGTAAGCATGGTAATTTAATGGGTAATATGAAGCTATGCTGCTGTCAGTCGGGTTTTGAGAAATGCGACCAAATGAAGTTTCTAGATTACCCTCGAATCTGGGCTTGAAAATAAGTGTCAACGTAGTTTCAAGTCATAATTTAGGTTTGCAGTTCGCTTGGATAATGATTCAACTGATAGAATATTGACATTTTTGTTTAGATACGGTACTATTTGAGTAGGAACAGGAAAGCGTTTGAACAAGTAGATACACTGATCAGTGGGACTATCTGAGACCTCTACGTTTTCAAGACTTTAAAGCCTATAAAAAATGAGTTCGTTGTACTAAGATTTCCCATCTACGAAATCTGAAGGGAGTAATTTAAAAATGTAAACATGTCAATTTAATGGGTAATATGAAACTATGCTGCTGTCAGTCAGGTTTTGAGAAATGTAACCAATTGAAGTTTGTAGATTACCCTCGAATCGAATTGAAAATAAGTGTCAACGCAGTTTCAAGTCATAATTTAGGTGGGCAGTTCGCTTGGATAATGAATCAACTGATGGAAGATTGACATTTTTATTCAGATACGGTACTATTTGAGTAGGAACAAGAAAGCGTTTGAACAAGTAAATGGACTGATCATTGGGACTACCTGAGACCTCTACGTTTTCAAGACTTTGAAGCCTATAAATAATGAGTTCGTTGTACTAAGATTTCCCATCTACGAAATCTGAAGGGAGTTCGTCTACATCCGCGTCAACATTAACCCCACGAATGATGTTCACCACTAAGATATCATTCGTAAGGCGGATGTTAGTTATGGTTTACATTTTTATCAAAGCTATGTTTAAAAACGAGAAGCATGTTTAAGAAATTATTAAAAATTACTACGGAAATCTGAGTCGGTGATCCCAACTTAAGAAACTGTTTCTTTAAAAAAAGGACTCCTATCATTTGTGCCCATAGTAGGAATTGGGAGTTTATCATTTTATATTGCCGCAAATTTTGCGTTAAGATCATGGCCTATACCGTACAAGATAAAACAAACTCAAGAACTGAAACTGCTTGAACATTTGATAAGCCAAGACTTCTACGATTTCGCTCTGAAAAAGTTATGAAGAAAATCATGAATTTTACTGAAAAATCATTTTCCTTTTTGCATAATCAGTTTATCAAGTCGCAAAAATATGCGCTTTTGGACATGTGATGTGGAGGATGTTAGTTCGAATTATAATATTAGTATAATAACTATTTTGTGTTTGTATTTGTAATATAATACCTAAGGGCTAAGTCATATCTACATGTGTTCATGTCCACTACAAATGGTAATACCACTTGAGACTGTTCTTTAGAGGTCTTTGAAAACTGCTGTGAGCGACTGCTGATATATATGTTAATATTTCTACAAAAATTGTCATTTTGAGATATTTGGCGTATATTATCTACTGGTCGTTATCTATCCTCACTCGAAGTGCCGTATCTGTGTCTCTCAGACCGTAAAAAGTTTATTAAAAGTTTCATTTTTGAAGTAAATGATTTTATTATGTTTAACGAATTAATTAAGATTTTTCACATACGCCGCTTTGAGTTTGAAACGACGATATGGTAGATGTCTGACCTTTCTGAGCCACGAAAAGCGAATTGGCTAGATGATGCTCGGATTAAAAAGGACAATCGTCTAATAACGTTAAAAACAAATGAGTATTATCTGTGATATTGTCCACTCTGTAATGTCCGTTGAAATGTCCAATCTGTAGGGTGCTTTAAAAAAAAATGTTTTCTACACAGCTTATTCCCCACTTCAAAAGTGAACAACAAAAACCCCTGAACATAACACTTAAATTTATGATGCAGAAAAGTAATTTTGAAAATTAGCAGTAAATCAAAAATGAAGGTAGACTTAAGCAATCTTTTATTATTATGACTATGCATATGACTATGCAGCTGCTCATCTATATTCAGTATCCTTCTTTTCATACAATTTGTGTATTTTTACATTGACAACTGATTTATTTCCATCCCATTCTTTTTCAATTTCCTCGGCAATCGTAACATAAAGGAAGTCACATAAAACCAAAAACAATGCACATTCACATAAATCCATTTTTCTAATTTAAATAAAATTTATTGATCACGAACTCCCGCCGAATTGTGCTGTAGCCGCCGCATCACGTATCCATGCAACCGATGTACGAAAGAAAGTTCAAACAGGCGAATCTTTAACATTTTGCTAGACACAAATTGTTATACTGACTCGAGGCCATAACAGATTGTCAATTTGTTCGGAGTGAATATGTATGATGAACTTCAATTAGATTTTTTCTCATTGTTCATTTAATCAACTAAAGACGAAATTGTTATGAAGAAGAAAACAGCAATAACAAAAAAATTAAAATGAATAACAAAATGGATACTGTAATTTATTAAGTCTTTTTGATAACTTCTTTTTTATCGTAAAAACGTGAAGTATGTCAAATGCGACTTATTAAGTGATCATAAAGTTTTGTTTGTGTTACATGTCCACAAATCACGTTACATGTCCACAAATCACGTACCGTCTAGCTGGAATACCCATTCTTTATAACAGGATGGCTGTCTGGAGACTTATTTTTTAATTACATGTTATTCTCCCACGGTTTTGATAGCGTTTTCGGGCTTAACAAATTGACAGAAACGCATTATTATATTTCAGTGTAAAAAATGCTTATGTTTATTGTAATCCCTTTAAAGAAATCAATCCAGAAATACTTCGTTATGTCTATACTGTATTAAATATATGACTTTAATCATCAACCACGACGAAATAAAGTTATGGGGCAACAGGCTCGTTAGTACCCAAGATCTAGCTTTTATCTCACGACCATTTATGTGTGCGTGTGTACTTCTTAGCACGACGGCGGGACCTCCTGTTTTATGCCGAATCCGAACGGCTAAGTTGAGATAAGCTTTTGATGACAATTGTACCCGGGTGATTTGTCAGATCATCACGAGAGGAGGGCCAGTGAAAAATCATTTAGATGTTGCTGCGGCTGGGAATCGAACCCAGACCTTCTGCGCGGCAGAACCAGACCTTCTTCGCGCACTAACCATCGCGCAACAGGTTAATTGCTGCGTATTAAACAATTGTCTGTTAAATCTTTTTTTGTCTCAAGGTGTTGACATTTAGTTAGTATTATACCACCCCTCTTGTTGTACGCAAGTTTGAGCAAAAAGTTTGTGAAACTGGATTGCATGTGCTTAATACTGAATACGTTTTTCGTCATTGTAAACTGTCTTCCGACATGAAATTGGCTTATGTGGCCGAAAGTAATTAACTTAATATATGCTTGGCCATAAATTTTAAGAACTCGACTTTTAACTCTATGGCTTTTAAAGGCAATTGGCTCATCAACTGAAGGCAAACGATCACCCGCTTTGTTATCGATTCTTAGTTTTCCTTACTACATCTCGAATTTGGCCGAAAATATTTTTTTCTGACGATCCGAATCTGAGAGTGACATTTTGATGGGAATTTCGGAGTATCGGAGTATATGGGGCGAGGGCTAGTGCGATGAACTTCTGTGCAGAACGCCTGGATTCGATTCCCAGCCGTAGCAACGCCTAAATGGTTTTTCACTGGCCCTCATGATGATCTGACAAATCATCTGAGTAGTATCAGTTGTCAAAAAAAAACTTATCACAAATTCTCCGTTCGGAGTCGACAGAAAACAGGAGGTCCCGGCATCGTGCAAAAAGTACACACGCACACATGAATGGTTATAAGAAAGCTCGGCCCTGGGTACAAACGAGCTTATTGCGCTAAAAATTTGTATCTTTTAATGTTATAAATCGTAGGCATAAGCTAAATCAATCCGTAAAATATTCGCTTAAAATTGCAAATCACTTGTAATGTGAATTTTATTCAGTTCTTCTGAGAAATTATTGACTGAATCTTTTTCGCATGGACAAAAACATATAAAAAAAGAAACCATCAGTGTGGTAGTTCGTCGCATAAAAAACTAAGATGTCACAGCTGCTTTACTTCATTCTATGATGTTACTTCGGCGGAAGCTCTACCAAAACTTCTTCACTAATGTCGCATGTACAAACATACCAAGAAAGTTATAAAAGCCTAACAGAGAATGTATAATTCTAAAAATCCTATTGAAAAAAACTTGAACTTTTGTAGGATTAAACTTAAAAATATGACAAAAGACTCGGCGTCATTCATTGGACTCCGGAGCATTTGAGAAACTTTTGCTAATGTTCAAATCACCTTAATCGAAGAGGCGCATTTTTAGTAAAATGGCTAACCGACATGAATAAAGAAAATTCTTGATTTTGGAGCAATCCTTTTAAAATTCAGCAACAATGATAACCGAATTTGATTAACAGAAAATTGATCATCTGGTTGCCATTTAGCGACATGTGGCTTAAAAAGGATAATAAAACGTACAATTATCCAAACACTGCGGATATTGCAATTCAAGTTTTCGGGTCAAAATTTTACGAAGAGTTTAAATTGGCTGCCAAGATGTGCAATTGATTTCGTACCTTGAGGACAAAATAATTCGATGATATAGATATGATCAACTGAGAAGACATAGAAACTTAATGAGCGACATTTTAACATTTTATTTTTCAAAGTTTAGAATCTTTTTTTTAACTTCCAATAAAACGATTTGCAGAACTAAAAATATTGTCCACCTAATTGGATGTTGATACGAGATAAAAACTAATTTTAGTAAATTATATGAATGTGTCTTATCAGATTTATCAACCGCACCACCTCGTTATTCTGAAGCTAACCAAAGACCAAAGCAATATACTTAATTATCTACAGAATTCATCAATACTCGATAGTGAATAGTTTTCCAGTACCGGAAAACGAAGTAGTTTATGTGTTTTATCCTTTGCATGATTACAACTATATAGAATCTTTGTGTGTTGTGTAATATCTTATAATTTCGAACCCTGAAAAGTAAAATTGAGTTTGGTCGACAAGTTTTAAGTTATAGTTTTAAAGCAAAAGTGCAACTAGGTCACCATTAACATCGAGTTAACCTGAGAAATAAATGTAGTGTTAATTCCCAATTAAATGATCTGGTTTAACTCGCACATTGAGAAGCTTGACACCCATTGTGGGCGGTTAGTGCCCGATATTTAGTTTTCATTTTGTTTGTATCACGAAAGGATAGCGGTAGACAGGAAAAGCTATAAGATATTTGGCATTTATTAATATAACAAAAATTTTCCAATTCTATCGAATAGTGCTTCACAATATTATGTAGGTGATATAATAATATTTGGCAAACTGGTTATACTTGTGACGATGTGTGATTAACATGGTGTCCTTTCAGTCATTTCAATTTCCCTGACATGGGGTATATTAAAGTGGGTTACATTAAAGGAATACTTGATATTCTTTACGAACGATATTATAATCCTGACAAAGGGGATCATGAATCTACCAATTTACTGCATCTCTACACTTCCACATAATTATGTGGTTATTTAATTTTACTTAAAAAATCACAGAGACGAATACAATGCTGGCAGCTGGCGTTATGCTTTTTTAAATTATGTACAAGGCCTCTGGAATTCGGACAACTATATTACTTTTCTTAAAATTTAAACGCGCTCAAAGGGTTATCAATATCTTGTGTTTAAACCTTGGAAGGGTTTTAACACAGCGCGGGCTTTTGAAGAGAAGAGAAAAAGAGGGAGATAGGAACAATTGTTGATGTAGTAGAAGCAGTCCATGTGTGCTGTCCAAACTAAGATTTCCGGAAATTCCTGTTTTTCTTGTGTTCGTCAAATTCGCAGAATCTTTTTGAAAGTTGGTTTCAATTATAGACCGATATTCATCAACATTTTATTTTCACTGCTTTGAATTATGGTTTCATTGATTTTGGTTGATTTTACTCAACTAGCGAACTCAATTTCCACTACAATGGTTAATCAAATCCAGGAGTTATTGGAAGCTTACAAAGACAATCGATACCTTAACAGTGTTTCAACACATTACAGCGCTAGAAATGGGAACAATGTTGAGTGTATTACTGAAATACCCCATGGGTGGTGTAAGATTTAAGTTGCCTTTTAGTATTTGTTATAATTAGCAAAAACTATAATATCAATCTTCTGTGTTTTTATGTCTTCTTTGTCTTATTGAACGAGGAGTATCAACTTAATTGTTTGAGGAATATTTATACCCCAAACTTCAGAACAACATAACAAAAATGCAGTTTTTGGTAATCCTCGTTATAATAATAAAAATGCATAATTTGATGTTCGATTGGCTTTCTGTTCGATTGGCTTACAAAAATTATCTTTAAAGTCCACCATATGTATTCTTTTTTGGTTAACTTGGGTTACAACTTACTTATGTATATGTCATCATTTTATTTAACCAAATAATGTCGACATACATTTTCAGAAGGAAATTAATCATTTTGTTTCTGAGAAAAAAAACACAGATGACTAACTCCCACAATTTACCACCGAAAATTATGATTAACACTAACCACTTACCTTGGCATTTAACGAATCCTAATAAAATCCAGAGTGTAACACTCTTCGAGATGGCCATTGACAATCCCATGTTGATTTCGAAAATGTACGCCTTTCCGATTGTGTAATCCAAATCGAAAGATGTTTTAAATAAGCTTTAAATCACTTCATAATTACACAGCGAAAGTATTAAGACTTGCGCGCACTCGTTTCTTTTTTTTCTTTTTCGTTGTCCACTTTTTTTTAATTTCCTAATAAACACTTAAATAACTTTTTCCTGAATATTATCTTTAACGATTATTATTTAACACATAAATATGCACACGCGTATTCACTTGATTTTTTTCTCAACTCCACTCAAAATGTATACAATGACTGTGTATCCATATCTATTTTGACCATGAAGTTTGGAAAACAGAAAAAAAAAACAAAAATAACCACTATTTTTGCGAAATCAGACAATCAAGATTGAAGAGCGCACAAATTCGTCAAAATACTTAGAATACTTAAAAGTTTGGTAGGTATGCAACTTAAGATTTGAATAAAAAGCACAACGATGATGCTAACACTGATGGGAAGAAAGATGAGCAGTGGATCAAGTAAGCCATTAAGCTACGTCCGAAAAGGTCACTTGAATTTCAAAAAAAAAACTTCAGAAAATTGTTGCTAGTATTTCTTGAGTTTTTTTCTATGTTTCTTTTCTTTTGAGGTGGATTTTGATATTTTTATCACGCTCACCCGCGTACAGACCGTATTGACAAAAATTAAATAAATTAGAAAATGCTAATGGAGTGAGAGGAATAGTCGGTAAACGGACAACGAAATAGGGGTCAGGCAAAAGACAAATAAGCCTTGTCGTAGATACACTTGCCGGTGGTAAAAGATCGCACACGACACGAAGAATCAATAAAAAAAAAACGAAACAAAATAAAAAAAACACTTTGCGCACACAGAATGCCAGCACAGATTGAGGGAGTATCTCTGGCCGTAATCGCGGTTGAAACCAAACTGAATCAAGGTACCATAGTTGGAGTTTCTGTGAACCACCACAAGTCAGACGGTGTTCAGGTGCTAAATCCAGTGGTGCTTACCATTTACCTGCAGGTTCCCGCAAACCAAACGAGTTCGGCTGTTGTTTTTAGTGTTTCTCTGTGTCTGTATCTGACTTGCCTTGGAATATTTCTTCAATATTCGTGGTAATCACATGCAATCGGTATGTTAACGTAACGTAAGGTAGATGGTAGACGGTAGAGGTAGCTGAGTTTATTTCTTGATCAGAGGAAGCTTGCAGACGCTCTCTTAACGGAATAAGATAGAGAACGAATAGGTTAAGAGATGAAAGCTTTTGCGGTACTCGCTTAGTGGGGTTACCATTGTTTACCATGAACAATTTGTATACATCGTTGTGTTCACATTAACATACAACTTTTAATAGCCTACACATATGGACTACGGTGTAACAGTTTTGATACGAAAATAGTAATGCTCAAATATGAGCATGTTCGCAAAACTTTTACAAAACCTGCGCCGTTTTTTTCTCCAATGTGATTAGGTTTTGTCTAACATACATGAATTGTTTTATTTCTTATTTACTATCACGTTGTGACTCTCTGTACCGTAATAGAGTAGAACATGTATCTATGTAGTTTTTATAAACGAAGCATGGGAGCATTTGTAAATCCGGGTAAACATGGGTTTCAAGTTCTACCAACATGCCCCTCCAATTTACTTGGTCCCAAGCTCGTTAAGTCCATAGTTGAATCTTCATGTCTAGAGCCTGTCAACGCTAAGGCTTCCAATGATTTCTTAAAGAATTTTTCGCGGAAAATCGATAACGTCGTCAAAAACAAATCAAGAAATCCATCAGCTTTTGAATGAACGCTCATCTGTCGATACGGGTAACCATATTTTTTATGCCACTGGTAACCATACGTCGGATCGACGATGTGATATTCAAGTTCGCTGTTAAAGAAAATTTAATAGCTAATTGCTGTGAAATAAATTAATTTATGTTTATTATTTTGGGTAAACAAAGTTCTTGACTACACTGTTTTTAAGGTCACCTTACATACTTACTTACTTAGGTGGCGCTACAGTGCGGAATGAACCTGGGCCTCAACCAACATGACTCTCCTTAGCTAACTGGCTCTAGTTGCGCACTCTAAATTGGTTGAGGTCGGTTTCTACTTGTGCGCGCCACTTAAGGTGAGATCTTCTTCTATTGCGTCTGACTTCTGGCTGGGAATCGAAGACTCTGCGAGCCGGAGTATTGGTGGCCATTCGTCCTAGCCATCTTACACGCCCAATGCGGAGTTTTTTGACCAGGGGAATGTCGTTGTACAGCTCGAATAGTTCTTGGCTTAATCTTCGTCTCCAAAGCCCATCAAGGCAAACGGGACAAAAGAATTTTCTTCTCGAATCGACCAAGGATTTTTTTATCCACTTTTGAGACTGTCCATGATTCAGCGCCGTAGAGTAGGACTGGGATGATCAGGGTCTTATATAGGATCTCCTTAGTAGGTCGAGTGAGGGCTTTACTACTGAATTGCCTTTTTGGACCGAAGGAACAGCAGTTGGCAAGAGTAATTATTTGTTTAATTTTTGACGAGATGTTGTCAGAGTTAATAGCAAAGACAAAGTCCCGTACTACCTCAAAGTTATATCTGTCAATGGTGACGTTCTGTCCAATTCGTCGATGTTGAGTATGTCCTTTCGTGTTGACAGCATATACTAAGTCTTACGCTCATTTACTGCTAAACCCATTTTTGCCGCTTCTTACTCTATACTAGCAAACGTGGCTATGGAATCACGTTGAGTCCTTCCAATGTCCTTCCAACTCAACATCCATTTCGTCAAAAATATCTTTGCCAGCAGCACCGCCGGACAGCACTATTTTCGTGTCAGGGGCTCAGTGACGCAGAAGGTCTGGGTTCGATTCCCAGCCGTAGCAACACTCAAATGATTTTTCACTGGCTCTCCCCTGGTGATGATCTGACGAATCGGTTAAAGCGTAAGAGTCAGTGTTACTCAAATGTGTCTTAACTTCACCGCACTCAGCATTTTTTGGTCAGTTGTACCACCTTGCGGCGCTGTGTATTCCAAAATGATGATATGGCAAAACAACTAGAACAACGCCACAATAGGGAGACAGTAACACTGGATCATAGGCGAATTAGAACTTTGGAAGAATACCACAACTAATATATACATATATATATATATATACATATCCCAATAAACATTAAACACTTTAACAACTTAAGATACTTCATTTCGTTTTTACTGCCGATATTGAACAATGTACAGCAAGTTATGACGAAGATAGAAATTTCCAAGTTATCTCATATGAAATCGCAAGGTACCTCCCTAGCCCCTGATGACCAAACTTTCTCAATTCGATAATAATTTTTTAAAAATCCTTTCCGTCTTGTACAACACACAACATTTGCAATGCTTGTCTACTGTATGTAAAATAAATTTTATAATCGTCATGTGTCTTGAGGAATTTAAAAGTCAACACCTCGTTTGTACAAACACAACCTTTATTGCCCAGGCCGTATCTAGTTTCAACACCTCACGGCTAAGAATCACCATGGTACATGGAAGAGATTTGATTTACGCATCGCCAGCCAATTTTTTTCTCTGACAATGCGTCCCAGACCAAACACGCCCATAAATCTTGCACTTTACACATTGCGCCAAATGCTTTTACCACTTTAGCTCGCCCTTAATGAAGCGCCTGCAATTGATGCTCATTGCATTTGTTATTCCAAATTTGTCTGCGCAATTAAAAAGCGCGAAGCGAATTCCTCGTCGTCCCATTTGACAAGCGGGCACACGGCACACATTACAAAGCGGCGCTCTAGTCACTTTGACTAGTGCGGTGTCTATAAAACAATTTAATAAGCACACGGAATTACTGTTTCTTTTTTTTTTGTATTGGTTTTTGTTAGTCCGACTGACTACATGTATCAACTGTCAGATTCTGAACATCAAATAAGACTACTGCTGCCAGCACAACCACTCAATTTAAATGCCGACAATGCACGGCATAACACACAGCAGTGTCAGACGACGTGGCCAGTGTCAATTCGATACCCAACTGCGAGACATGTATCCCCACAGATCAATGCAACGATGAAAACATGGTAAGAATCCTGAACGGCCAGACACCCCTGTCTTAGGTGACCTTGCTGTGGAAGTGAATGTCGTGTCGCAGCATCATTGCTGCGATGGTACTATGGAGCGAAGGCGAGCGCAAAGAGATGTATCTCTCGTGTTCACTTAGACAAAGTGTAACGAATTGTTTATGACACTGCGCTGGTTGAATATGTATTTTTTGGTGAAGATGGCAGAAGCTACTGCGACTTGAGATTGCTCTAGATGGGAATGACAACCTTTTTTTGTGAGAGGGGCGTTTTTTGACTTTTTAGAATCGAATCGGAAATATCATGAAAAATTAAATTTTTAAAGTTGGATTTTGTTTGGTTGGGTGTTGTCAGACTCTGATCGGCATCAACTTAGGCAACGCAAAGTCATTGCAAGTCTGAGCACATATACTTGCTTACTTACTTACTTAAGTATTTCTACTGTCTAGAATAAACCTGGGCCTCAACCAATTATTAAACTCGTATTGGAGGCATGGGCAAAGAACTTATATACTTCTTTATCTTAGCCCAAAATTTAGGGCCTAAGAATAGACGGATAAACAAACCACTATGTCTTGCTCAGACATTTTTTTCGAAATTTCGTACAGTTTAACCAAAAAATACGTTTGTCTGAATAGAGGGCGTGGCAATGGTTTACCCATGTTCTGTACGCATGGACGAGGATACTATATACAAAATTTCATTATACTAACTTAAAATTTAAGGCCTTAAAATCCGTAAAATATGGCTAGATCGACTCAACTATTGATGCTTTTAACATTATAAGCCATAGACTAAGACATCAGCTATCCGAATCAAAGCCAAATTTTTAAACATAAGCTTTATATGTGCTCACGATCGATGGGTGTTGTAAAACGAGGATAGACCCCGATTGGCTTTAACTTGACAATGCCCAGTGGTTGTAGCTCTAACGTCGCAGCCAAGAACGAGGCCTAATGCCTAAGCTGCAGGTGAAGACGAGTATATAGGCAAAAAAGAAGGGAAGAACACCGGCTTTTCAGAGAGAATATATAGGGCAAGAAAAGCTCGCGATCGAGGCTATAGAGATATGCCACTCCAGGCACGATGTTCACAAGTTTTACCAAAGTGTAAAACGTTAAAGCTAAGGATACAACGCTCGAACAGAATCCTGTCGAGATGAACAAGGAAATATCGACGTTGAGATACAGCCGGTGCTGAGGATATGGAAGAACCACTTCTACAGACGGCCATGACGAACAACAATCTGAACTCAAGCTTAATAAAGCTGCCGGAAATGACGGCCTTCCCGCTGTGCCTTATAAAGCCGGCGGAGATGACTTGGTATGCAACATCCGTTGATGTTGACGTTGGCGTTGGAGGGTTCTCACTGCTCCATCAGGGTCGGAAAAAACCTCACCGAAACTTTTGATACCAAAAAAGGATTTAGGCAAGGCGATGCGCTGTCATGTAATGTCAGAAATTAAACGAAAAATTACTCTTGCCAACCTCTTTTTCTTCGCGCTAAGAAGGCAATTTTGTAGTAAAGCCCTCACTCGAATTACTAAGAAGATCCTATATAAGACCCTGATCATTCCAGTCCTGCTCTACGCCGCAGAATCATGTACCGTATCAACAGCGGATGAAGAAATCCTTGATCGACTCAAAAGGAAAACTCTTCGAAAAATCTTTGGTACCGTTTGCGTTGACTGGCTATGGAGACGAAGATTCAAACAGCATTTATACGAGCTGTAGAGCGACATGCCACTGCACAAAAAACTCCGCATTGGATGTTTAAGATAGCTAGGACATGTAGAACGAATGGATACCAATAATCCGTCACGGAGAGTCTTCGATTCCCAGCCAGACGTCGGAGACAAAATCCACTACACTATGACAACTCCGATATAGATACCATTAAAAAAATGTGGAAATACTGCAAACGCAAGAGTCGCCAAATATCGCGAACGCCTATCTCTTAACCTCACGATTATTACCATTTCACCAGCATCTAGTGTCGAAGAACAATTTTGACGATGTCAACAAGCCATAAAATCGGACGAATCTGATGTAATAGGTTTTATGCGCTCCCCCACAAGAAGAATTGCGACAGATGGTAGGAGTAAATTCATTCACCGCAGTGAAAACCAGATGGGAGAACCGGAAACTACCGATCTTCCTCGTACATCTATCGCTCCAAAGCCAGCTGGAGAGGTTTGGGAGTATTTCAGTCCTCCATTTAAGTTATACGCTAGAAAAAACTAAAAAATGGAACAGCATGCTTGAACTCAGGCGTTAGCAAAGGTTTGGCCACGCCTCGGCAAACTGAGAATTACAGTCACACACGTGTCAAGTGTGCGGAGAACCACAACATGGGAGAGTTTGGTGAGGAAAGGAGCGGTTAGAAGACATGACCCTTATTAAATGTGCACTATCGAAGCCAAAGTTTCATCAAATTTAATTTAATAAGAAAGCAAAGCCCGCCAACCCCCGAATCTCCTACACCAAATTAAGTAAGCGACTAAAACGGTACAACATCCAGCAAAGCCGAACAGGCCCCCAAAATCATCTTCGGGGTAATCATCTTTATCATTGGATGGTTTACTAAAATATTGAATATAGGATCGTCATTCTCGCCACAAAGAAGTGGTGCTTTTCTGAATCTTTTACAGCGAGGCTCAAGATTGAACAAGTAGATCAATACCCGCAAAACTAGTTATGGACGATCGCCTTAATACAGCTTTCGAACATCATGACATGCTGACTGGTAGAACGTTTGTTGTCAAAAGTGGCAATGTAACTTCTACCACAGAATTTTTTATTAAGAATGGTCTGCAACAGGGAGCGGTAAACTCGCCGATTCTCTTCAGCATTTACACCAGTGATATGATAGGTAGTCTTACTCAGGCAATTGCGTATGCGGACGATCTTATCGCGTACAGAACAGCCTCTACTGTCGAAGTCATTCGAACTCTTTTGCAGCGGGACTTCGACAAGATCCAGAGATATTGTGATGACTGGAAGTTGAAAATCGACTTTAAGAAATCAGAAACTATCCTGTTTAGGACACCGTTGTCTAGGGCCTCTAGGGAGACGAGAAAGAACTGGCGAAAGCTGGTGATCGTGGGACCAAACGGACAGCCACTGGCGAGTAAAAGTGTAGTAAAGTACCTTGGCATCTGGTTAGAGCAGTATCTATATTTCGGAAGACATATAGATGCTGCTCTGGCTAGAGCTAGGGGAACAATTGCCCTGACAAGACGATTGTTTTATAGCAGTCGTCTTGACAGCAGGGTGAAGGTGATTTGCTACATGGCCCTCATTAGGCCAATGATTGCCTATGGGTGCCCGGTGTGGTTCAACGTTGCCCCATCTCAAATGGAAAAGATACGGGTGTTTGAGAGGCAGTGTCTGAGGAGCTGCCTTGGACTTCACAGAACACCAGTATCTGACTAGACAAAATACTATTCCAACCAGGTCCTATACAACGGGGTCAACATAAACCGAATAGACAATTTTCTGGTGAAACTCATTCGGTTTCACGCTGCAAGAGCGATGGCTTCGAACAATAGTCTCATCTTTGTGGCCTTCTATCCCAATGATGAATATTTTGAGAGTGCACGTTTAAGCGGCTTTATTCCGCCCGAAGCTTTCCTATATTTGGATAGTCGAGGGCTGATACAGGATAGATCGGCGGTGCCGCTAATCTACCACGTCGTCCGACGAACTGTGGATAGGCGGCTCCTATACGACCGAGACGTCGTCGCTCAGGGCGGAGGAGAGCGCCTGCGGTTCAGCAGGAGTGTGTCCGATTGGGACCGTCGGAGTAGGTCACAACAGTAGAAGCTGTTGTGGTGGTTGACTGATAGATAAGGATAGTTGACTTAAAATTGTTATTTTATGGCCGACTTACATAGTTTTAGTCTTAGGTTTAGGTGCAAAGCAGCCATGGTGGCAAAAAAAAAAAAAAACCCTTGCTGTGGCTGTTCTAGTTTTGTTTAGTTATTTTTAGGTAGTTTTAATTAATTTTAAGTAGTTTAAGTTAGTCGATAAGTAGTTTTAATTAGTATGTAAGTTTAAATAAAATAAAAAAAAGACGAGGAACCAAGTTTTTCAAAGTTTTCTTGGTAAAAGTATTGTTACATTATATTTATATATTAGATAATAGGCCGAAAGGCATTGGAATTCAGTTATCGTATAATTTAGGGCGCCCGCATAGAGCAAGTTAGTTAAGTAGTTGATAAGTAGGCTAGTTTTTTCATGAATTTTTGTATAGCATTTCAGTTAGTTTTTAAGAAAAACAAAATAAAAATGAATTTAAAAAAAAAAAAAAAAAAACAGCTTTCGAACGAGCTTGTGGCGTTGGAGTTCCTCGTTAATCTCGAAGGTGGAACTCCCGATCATCTTCGATTCCATAAAGAAAGACAGCAAATTCGATGGTATATCCAATGTTGTACTGCATATCATCCAGTTCGGTGAAGGACAGCGTTAGTTCATCCTCTCCCGAAAAAGTGAAAGGACCACTCTAATGTGGCGAATTATTTATCGATAATTATTCTACCGAGTATCAGCAATGACGTGCAGCACAGTAGAAGAAGTCGTCGCCGCAAGTATAGGGAGTAAGCTAGGGATAGAGCTAGTTGTATCTCCCCATAAGTAACAATTTACAGTGGACTTTTATGCTTCTTTACCTATAATTTGTCTCCAAACTGAATTGAATTCATATTTGGCAGATTATCGGGTGGTGTCTCAAAACTGAATTGATTTCATATTTGGCAGATTGTTGCGTGGGATTTAATTTCCTCTAATAAACACATGATTGAATATGAGTATCGAAAAGGTATAAACTTATCCAATGGTTGACTTAATGATGTTGCTTCACAATATTGTTAAGCGCGCCTTATACGTTCGACAGGTTGTTAATGTGCTATCTTTCTTTATTAGAAGTGAAAAAAAATCTAGGCTAACCATACTAGATGTCAAGTAACATACAATTGCAATGCCAGTCGCATCAAATTAAATTCGCCCGGTAAATCAAAAATTCAGTTGATCTTTGCAACCGCTAGCTGAGCTTAGGAATCATGAGTCCGAAAATCTGCAAGCGCTATTGAGTAATAATTCCTGTATTGTTTTTGTCTGTCAACCGCTAACATAGGATATGTAAACATTTTTCTCATCAGCGATTTACCCACCAGTTGCATTAAGTTTTAATTGAAAAACCATAAAATTTCGTTTAAAATGCCAAAGTTTTAATTTTCTAATCACTCTACAGCTTATATTTAGCTCGTCTTCAGCTTGTAAGCATGGCAAGAGTATTGACCCCATTAAAAGCCAACCGCAGATCTCGTATGCCATCATAGCGCTCCATTCGTTTGACATTCATTCACGTAGGTACCCCGCAATAGCGCATTTGTGTCTTTGGTAGGTATTTTACTGCTGCGGCTGTGAAGAAGATTTCACTTTCATTTTTATTTCGATGGAAGGTCATTCTGCTAGAAGTACTCATATATGGATGCTGCAACCAGTTTTTTGTGAAAATTTGCGAAAATATGTAAGGCGGACGGCCTTTCACTATCTTTACATTACTCATAGCCGGCTTGTGGGTATATTCCTCTCCAATAAGATCACAAAAGATGTTCCACCTCAAGTGCAGTTGGTGAATGGATAATTGATGGAATAATTGCGGATTTATCGAGGACACGCTTCCATATCGGCCTATCGATGATGTCAGTGGCCGATGGAGGTCAGATATGTACAATTTAAAAATTAAAAATGGAGGGGGGGGGGGTTTATTTTACTGCAATTTGCAGTCGACGGTCAAATATCTCTTCCGAGATTAAATGATGAGAGCTGATGTCAAAATCACTTCCTAATTTTAGTATCATCTAGATGATTTCACTTCGGCAATACTGTTGATAGCGTTATAAATACATAATCGGTCTATGGCGATAGCAATCGGTAGAACCGGCTTCGGCAAATTTATGCGAAAAGTTTGAATTAGAATTTGGCTTGAGATAAGAAAGCTTTCGCATTAATTTTTTTTTAATAAAATAGTTGTGTTAAGTCATGTCTACTTCAGATACCTATTTATGAGAGCAGCACATTTTGGGCAAAAAACTTGATTAACAACAAGTAGCCAGAGTCTAGCTTATTTTTATTTTATCTAACATTGAAACAAGGAAGTGGAAATGTATATAAAAAAACGAAAACAACTGATGGTGGAAAAAACATGTCCGTACAACCATTGATGGAACTGAGGTGATTTTCTCCTTTGTCGCCTGCTTATTTACCACTCCCGTGCATGAAGCGAAAAACCCCTTTATGATATTGCCAGTTCTACATATTCTTCACGGAACGCGTATACCTTGACTAACACCATACATGGCAAGTGGTGCTATTGCAACTGACATGCTTTGCCATTTAGCTCTATAGACAAAGAGGAAGGGAAGAACACCGCCTTTTCAGAATAATGAAAAGAGAGCCAGAAACGCGCGGGATCGAGGATATTGAGAGGTGCTACTACAGGAATGACGTTCACAAGATCTACTAAAGCATAAAACGTGAAAGCCAATGACACAAATCCCGAACAGAGTCTTGTCGAGATAAACAAGGAAATATCTTAGTTGGGACACAGAAGTTGATGAGGATATGAAAGAACAACTTCTCCAGACTGTTAAAATGCGATGACGAACAATATTCCGCTGTCAGGCAGAACGAACCATTCAATGTTGGCGACGTCAGAGTAAACTACCGACCACCAGACCTAAATGAATTGAGGATAGCAATATCTAAACTCAAGCTTAACAAGGCAGAAGGGGATGACGGCCTTCCCGCCGAACTTTATAAACCCGGCAGAGATGGCTAGGTAAGTAACAAAAGACCTCACCAGCACATTTGATACCAAAAACAGTTTTAGGCAAGCCTATGCACTGTCATGTGCCTCCTCAATTTGATTCTTGAGAGGATTGTCAAAAACTTCCGAGCCAACATAAGGGCCACAATCTACCATAAGTCGGTGCAACTACTAGCATACGTCGAAGACATTTACATCGTTGGTAGGAAGCGGCAAAAATGGGTTCAGTGGTAAGGGTAAGACAAAGTGTATGCTGTCAGCAGGACAAGACATACAACATCGACGAATTGGACTGAACGTCACCATTAACAGATATTACTTTGAGGTAGTACGGGACTGTGTGTGCATCGGCTCTGCTAATTACTCTGACAAACGTCAGAAATTAGACGAGAATTAATTTTTAAAACCTCTGTTTTTTGGACTAAGAATCTAAAGAGTGATATTCCTACTGTGGGAAATCGGACGTAAGTAATGCTTTTGACACCATTGAAGCAGAGGCTACAGAGACTGTTCGACATGTTCAAAGTTGGTGGCAGCTGCTTTTGTTAATAGTTTGTCAGCTTTTATTAAATATCCTTAAATTTAAGCTCTTTGTTTTATTCGTGTCGTAACAATTTCTTTAATTATATAATTCTATCAAATAAAACTGCAATATTAGTGACAAACAAATGTTTAGATTGCTTCCCTCATTGATTGCGTAGTTATAGACATGAAGAGAAATGAGTTGCCAAGTCTTTGATGTAATAAACAGTTAAAGAACGGTGTGTTTGTGCTATTAAGCTTTCTTCAACAAGATCTTTAAATAAAATTGAAAGTAACATGTAAATAAATTAATTTGTCCTACATATATCAATCAACATGGAAACCCCACCCGTTTTGAAAAGCGAAGGTAATAGCATAATTGCAACAATTTCTTCTGTTAGCCTTTAATAGCAACAAAAGTTGTGAATAATAACTTCATTGGCATACAATAAACAATCATCCAATCAGTGATAGAAAATGGACGCAAATTAATGGAATCAAAAAGAAATAAAATAAAAAACTTTGAAGTTTAACTGGTTTTGTCATATCATACATTTTTATATGACTGACTTTGAGTATCTGTATTAATATTGCACTTCTTTAATCATAAGGTTAGGCATCATAAGGTAATGCTTGGAAAAGCGGTGACTGAAACGGCAGCAAGAGTAATGCTACCGACCCAGAAGAAAGTAATTTATTCATAGAAAAAGAACAAAGATAGTAACTATATACAGTCTCCTAGCTCAAGGAAATCGAAAATTTACAAAACATAAAAAACTAAAGGCTAGCTTATGATCTCCAAGCTAAAACGAAGGCTTTTCAGAAAGCAACTTACTTACTTACTTAAGTGGCGCTACAGTCCGGAATGAACCTGGACCTCAACCAACACATCTCTCCAATTATCCCGGTCCTCAGCTAACTCCCTCCAGTTACGCACCCAAATGGGTTGAGGTCGGTTTCTAATTGTGCGCGTCACTTAAGGCGAGGTCTTCCTCTGCTGCGTCTGACGTCTGGCTTGGAATGGAAGACTCTGCGAGCCAATGCGGAGTTTGTTTGAATCTTCGTCTCCATAGCCCGTCAACGCAAATGAGACCAAAGATTTTTCCATTTTCGACCAAGGATTTCTTCATCCAATTTTAAGATGGTCCATGCTTCAGCGCTTTAGAGCAGGACTGGGATGATCAGCGTCTTATATAGGATCTACTTAGTAGTTCGAGTGAGGGCTTTACTACTGAATTGCCTTCTTAATCTGAGAAACAACGTTTGGCAAGATAAATTCTTCGCTTAATATATGACGAGATGTTATTGTCAGAGTTGATAGCGGAGCCGAGATATACAAAGTCCCGTACTGCCTCGAAGTTATATTTGTCAATGGTGACGTTCCGTCCAATTCGTCGATGTTGTGTGTGTTCATTTACTGCTAAACCCATTTTTGCCGCTTCCATCTCCATACTAGCAAAGGTGGCTATGACATCACGTTGAGTCCTTCCAAAGAGTTTAGAACAACATAGAGTACGCATCACATTTAAAAAAATTGTAATTGTAACGAATGGGAAATCATGTCGATCGCATGCGTCGGCTACGCTCTTCTTTATGCTGGGGTTGCTATGTGAACACGGGCGTATCAATATCAGTACCTCACATAGAAAATGTTCGTTGTATGATATGCTCTCTATGTAGTTCTATACTCCTTGGTCCTACCAATGATGTTAATATCGTCGGCGTATGCTAGTAGTTGCACCGATTTTTTGGAAATTGTGACTCTGGTGTTGGCTCGGAAGTTTTGCACAATCCTCTCAAGACTCAAATTGAAAAAGTCATGTGAGAGCGCATCGCCTTGCCTAAACCCTATTTTGCTATCGGTGGGGTCGTTTCCGACCGCGAGAATTCTCCATCGTCATCCTATACAAACGGACGAGTTTGAGCGGTATACTGAAACTAGGTAGCATTATTAAGCTTGAGATTAGATATTGCTATCCTCGTTGCCAATATTGAATGGTTCGTCCTGCCTGACAGCGGAATGTTGTTCGTCATCGCCGTTTAAAAGTCTGCAGAATTGGTTCTTCCATATCTTCAGCATCGACTGTGTCTCAACTACACAACTATCAGCCATGCTTAAATAGAGTGTTAAGCGATGTGAGAGTGAGAAAGAAGTTTGTGGAAAATGCAGTGGTGATGGCCATAAATAAAATGAGTGTGAAAAATAATTGCATTAATGTATAAACATGAAACAACGACTTAATATCAACATTGATGCAGAACATGATTGCAGGGATGCCATGTGTACAGTTTTACAAAGAAAACTAAAAAACGAAAGAAAAAATTGCATACTAGCAGCTAAGTATTCTAAATTGCGTATACTTAAATATACAAAGCCTTATTAATAACTTTAGTGAAATTCAATTATTAGCAAACCAAAAACAGCCTCACCTAATTTGTTTCAGTGAGACATGCTTGACTGAAGGTATTGATGAATCAGAAGTTATGTAAAATAATTACAACTTTATACAAGTTTTAAGTGTACTGAGACACACCGGAGGTGTTTCGATTTATATTAAAAAGTAATTAGAATTTAAGATATTAATGAGGTAAATATAATAAAATAATAATGGAACTTATTGTTTAGAAATAAAACTGGGTGAAGCAAATATGAAGTTTAAATTCATTATATCGAAGTCCAAGTTTTTTAAAGTCACAATTTTGTTCGTTGTTTGGAGATCAAATTGAAGATATGTGTATAGATAAGGACAAGATTATATTGGGAGATTTCAATATTTATTGGCTACATGACAACACCTATGAAAATCAAAAAAGCTCTAGATGTAGTGGAAATAATTTATCTGTTATGAATGATCAATTACAAGAGTAACAGATCGATCATCCACACTAATAAACTATGTTATTTCCTGATCCGGGGGAAGCCGTCTTCCAGTGCGTTGGAAGACAGCGGTGGTTCATCCTCTTCCGAAAAAGGGAAAGGAAAACTCCAACCGGTAAATTTCCGGTCGATAAGTCTCCTTCCGAGTATCAGCAAGGTTTTCGAAAAGATTCTCAATCGAGCACTGTTCAAGTGGTCTGAGGACAATAATATTATACCGGAGAACCAGTTTTCCAGGCCGGACATGACTGTATTCATGCCGCCTCTAAACTCGTCTCTGATATACAATGGAACAAAGCCAAAGAACAGTGGACGGGTGCATGTCTGGTTGATTTAGAGAAGGCTTTTGACACCGTATGGTTAGAGGGTCTCTATCTAAAGCTGACTTGACTTGGCATAAATAAGTCACTGAATTATGTTTCATGACATGCTGACTGGTAGAAGTTTGTTTTCAAAAGTGGCAATATAACTTCTACCACAGAATTTTCCATTAAGAATGGTCTGCAACAGGAAGCGGTAAACTCGCCGATTCTCTTCAACATTTACACCAGCGATATGATAGGTAGTCTTACTCAGGCAATTGCGTATGCGGATCTTATCACGTACAGAACAGCCTCCACTGCCAAAGTCATTCGAACTCTTTTTCAGCGGGACTTCGACAAGATCCAGAGATATTGTGATGACCGGAAGTTGACAATCAACTTTCAGAATTTTTTTTTTGTGGGGTTCGCTGGAAGGAAAAATCATCGAAAGACATTGCAGAGGTTTTATCGCGAGGGAACCTTCTGCAATAGTGAGGGACTTTAACCCGATCTAAAAAACCTCCCGAAGACTGACTTTTGTATGTCTTCAAGGAATCGCACCTAGTCGTTAGACTAATCAGCAATTTATTTTGAACATGTATTATATTTTATAAAAATATAAATTTTAAAAGAAATTCCGACGTTGGTCGGATTTCTATGAGTTTTGTTTGAAATTGCACTTAAGTTTCAGTATTTCTTTTTTTGTATATATATATCTTTAGCTACATAGGTCAAGGGGCTTAACCCGTCTTAATCTCCTGACTATATTGTCGGCTCTTAAAAGCTGTGCTATTTCTATTCTATTTCTATTTCTGTGTCTAAGAGCTACTTTTTAGCTTCATCTTCAACCATTTCAATATATAGATCTCTATGTAGATCAGTGTTACGTATGTACCACGGTGCGTTATATAACTATGCTCCGTAATATAGTGCGTACCAAAACAGTTGGCCAACGGTCGATTGCGCAGAGAGAGGATTTAAGAGAACAAAAATGACGCGAAAGAGATTTAATCACTAAGCGTTTTTGCCTGTAATTTACAATGCGTAACCCAACTTTACAGTGCTTAGAACTAAAATGCTGTTAAATATCTAAATAAACTTAATTTTTTATTATGAGGTCGACTTTTATACATTTCTACCTAGAAGTCCGATTGTATTTGAAAGGGTTCCCAACCCTTTTTATGGTTGAACATTTCGTGGTTTGGCGCTAGGTACCTGTCTGGTGTGCTTAGTTAGCATTAATTTTATGATGTTTGATTTTACCTGTTTGACTTAAGTTTAAAAGTTTTACGACATGATTAGTGTTTGCATTTGGTTACCTGTAGGGGCTGAGATGAATTTTGAAAATTTCTCCAAATGGATGAAGGATCAAGTTTTAAATAACCTAGAGGAACCATCGGTTATTGTAATGGACAACGCATCATATCACAACAAATGGGAACACAAGCAAATCACTTCTGCTTCCGTTAAATCGGAGATGTTAGAATGGCTTTCCGTCAACAATACACCGCATTCTTCAAAAATGCTCAAAGTCGAACTTTATGACCTTATAAAGCGACATCGGACTAATCACCACCCCAAGCATAAGATTGACGATATGATTCACGGCGCGGGACACGAAGTACTACGATTGCCACCCTATCATCCAGATCTCAACCCTATTGAAAAGATCTGGGCAACAGTCAAGGGAAGAGTCGGAAGCCGAAATACAACGTTTAGATTATCGGATGTTCTGAAACTAGCTGAAGAAGAATTTTCAACAATAACAGTTGAAGATTGGCGCAAAGTTTGTGAAAAAATTATAAGGACAGAGGAGGAATACTTTTCACACGAGCAGATGTGGGACACAATGTCGGATGCAATAATTATCAATCCAGGAGATGATTCTTCAACCGATTATGAAACTGACAGTTCTTCGAATTCAATTTAATATACATTAATATTAACTATTTCATATATAGGTAGCAAAATCAATAAATATTTTTATCTTAGTACTAAAACGTGGGTGTTTTTACTTCTTAATTCAAACCAAACCGAACCACCCATTTGGTATACTGGTGTTTTGTTTTGCTGTTCGCTGTAAATCTGTTTTATATTTGCAATTCATCGTCAATTTTATCTCGCTATAATTTACACTTTTAAAAAAGGTTACAAATTTAAAAGTGGTGGGTAGTTCAATAAGTTTTAAAAACTGCATTTCTTAAAAAAAATTATTGAAGAATCAAGAATGTTCACCATTTTGTCTTTAATGAACCGTTTAATACCCATCCTCTTTTTTGTGACAGAAAATCGTGCCTATTATTATTGGGTATAAAATTGTTTACGTTTCCAAAAAATTCCCAAATTGTAATTTTTTTATTAAATTTACCTACCTCGCCCAAATTCAATGATATAAACAAAAAAAATTTGGTGTGACACTGTAATTTACTTTACTTTGCGTGCGAATATCAGTACCTACATGATCAATATGCACGACACAATTAATAATGATCAACGAAAGCATAATGAGCAAATAGGGCTTAAATCTAAAACCGTACACCTTCATACAGACACAGTCACACAATCAATTCATGTGCAATGTTTTGCTTAATCTATCCGACCGTGATCACATCATACTCCTACAAAGAACCGACAAGACAAAAAACGAAACAATATATTTTCCTCCAAGTAAAGTTGACATATAATGGTCTATATTTTTCCTCCGCTCCCAATTTCAGTATAAAAAAAGGAAAATGAAGAAACCACCCTCAGTGAGATCGCGACAGCGATCTTGAACACAAGGTAGGGTATACGTCGTTTATGGTTATTATGGCTCCGCCCAATTTCGTCTCTTTGTGCTTGTTTTTGCAATTTTAAGAGATTATAAAACACATTTTAAGAGACCTGCGCAGTAGAATGGCCAACTGTTTTGGTACGCGGTATACGCACTATACTTTGCTTTGGAAGGTTTGTATTTTTAGTAAGTTTGTCTTGCATGTGCATGCCCACATCTCGAGCCCATAGGTCTACACTGGTTTAAGAATTCGCTTATATAGCAATAATTTATTGTAGTTTGATAAAAGTGAGGATCTCCCAATAAGCCAATACATTTTACTGTAGCGGATGTTTAACTCATCTCTTTTTTTCTTAACATGTGCTTTCCAGCGCAGTTTGGCGTCTAGAGTCATCCCTATATATTAAGCTGTATTTGAATATTCCACTACATTACTATTTATGTATACTGGAATGTGTAGTATATTTTTTAACGTAAAATTTATATGAACCGACTTCAGGTCATTTAATCTGATCTGCCAATTTTTAGTCCATTCTGAGATATTGTTTACTGCTTTTTTGTAGCTATTTCGACAGTTTCTCCTACAGAAAGTATAGCAGTATCATCTTCAAAGGTAGCTAGAGTGATTTCGTCACTTTCTGGTAGATCACTAGTGAATAGGAGATATAGTACTGGACCTAAAACACTGCCTTGAGGTACACCAGCCTTAATTTCTCTTAATGTTGAGTACGTTGTTTCTTGTTTAATTCCGAAAGTTTGTGATATATTAAAAAATACTGCAGAGCATAGTTTTTTCTCTTCAAAAGCATTTTCAATTTTATCAGTGATTCTATGCACTTGGTCAATTGTTGAGTGTTTGTTCCTGAACCCAAATTGATGGCTCGGTATTAGCGATTTGTCTACAATAATATTTTGCAGGCGTTTTACCAGCATCTTTTCGAATAGCAACATTGGTAGTATCCATATTGGCCTTTTTTTCAGTTTTTTTTTTTTGAGAATTGTTTTAGAATTTCCCCCGTTATTAAATCAAACCCTGGGGCCTTTTTTATGTTTATACCTTCTTTTATTTCTTTGGCAAGTTCTTTAAACGTAACCGGTCGAATTGGTACATCTTCCTGGCACGTTTCTTCCATTCCTTTCTTTGTTGCCTTCCAGAGCGAGTAGTCAGTACTAGCATCATTTGTTAGGCCTGTAAGGTATTTTTTTAGTGACTCATTTCTGAATTCAATTGTTGATTTTCTGAGTTTTCTATTTAGCCTGTTTAGTTTGTTTTTGTCAATTGTACCCCTTGTTTGTTGCCAACGTTTTCTCTTTTCTGCAATAATTTCACATATTACAGGAGGGTATGAATTTTGTTTTATTTTATTTTTTATTTTTGGAGTTGCAGCCCATGCAGCTTTTTGTATATTGAGTGTAAATAATTGCACTGCTTCCTCTATTTGCTCTTCTGTTCCAATAGCTATCATTGGGTATTTTCTTCCAACTTCTCTCTGAAGTAGCTCCAGCCAGTTAGCTTATTAACTAGTGTTGGACTTTGTTCTTTCATTATTATTTAATCGCCAAGTGTGAAAAATATTGAAGAGTGATCTGACTGTAGGTCTGGCCCTTCTTCCACATTTATATTATTTGAGGAGATATTTTTTGTTATAAAGAAGTCGACAAGATCTGGGGTTTTATTCCTATCTGTTGGCCAGTAGGTAGGTTTTCCCGCCGAATAATATTTACTGCCACGTTCTTTAATTGTTTCAAGTAAAGCTCTTCCTCTAGTATTCGTTAGTCTAGATCCCCAATACTTATTTTTGGCATTAAAATATCCTCCCGCAATACATCTATTGTGAATAATTCAAGAAGACTTTTAAAGTCATTTTTCTGTATTCTATAGCTAGGGGAACAGTATACTGATGCAACTGATATCTGCCCACTGTTCGTTTTTATTCTTATGGAGATCCCTTGAATCGCACATGACTGGAATTTGGTTTCTATATGGTGTTCAATCTCGTTTTTTAGCAGCCCCTCCTTTTGCACAATTGTGAGGATGTGGGGTGTGATATAGTTTATATCCTTGCAGTTTAAAATCTGTAGATAATTTTAAATGAGTCTCTGAGATGAGGCATATATCGATTTGGTTAGTATCGAGTATTATTTGAATCTCTTCCTTGCGATTCTCGATACCATTAGCATTCCATTCAAGGATTTTTATTTTATCCATCATGTTTGTCTTTTTGGTACAGCTCTTTTGTTGCTGCTCTGTCTCTCAAGAACAAATATTCTTTCTAATATTGTTTTATTACATTTCTCCATGGAATCCATTCTATTAAGGATTTGTCTCATTAGGGTTTCCATTGGTTTTATATTATTTTTTTTGATTTTGTCAGCTGGTTTTCCTGTGGTTTTTGATGCTACTTGAGCATATGTTATTTTTGCACCCGCAGTTGGTTTTAATTTTGTGTCTTTTAAGACTTTTAACTCTTGGGTATTGATTTTTGTTTGGGTGTTTTGTTGTAAGTCCTTTTTGACTTTAGGTGCGTCCATATTTAGTCATGAGGCTTCTTTTGCCTCTTGTCTTAAGCAAGTTGGATTTCTGTTGCAACTATACATCCTCCATAGCTAGTTGGATGATTTTCGTTGCAATTCGCACATTTTGGCGGTTCATCTTTTTTTTTCATACAGTCTTTAGTATGGTGACTTCCAGCGCATTTTACGCATTTTGAATTTGCGCTGCAGTATTTTTATGTGTGACCATACTTTTGGCAATTTTTGCATTGTGGAAAGAGTTTAGATTTCCTTAATGTGTGGATTTCAACTTTCATTCCAAGTATGTCTTTTATTCCGTAGATTTTTTTTATGTCTTCGTCATGCTCAAAACTGAGCATAAAGTTTGGAAGTGGTACTTTGCTTTTAAATTTAAGCATATTGACTACTTCTATTATTTTGAACTTTTTCTCTTTTAGGTCTTTTTTAATGCTTTCAGCATGAGTAGTGTAATTTTTTTACTACTACCTTTATAGGCCTGAACTTTCAGAAATCAGAAACTATCCTGTTAAGGACACCGTTGTCTAACGCGTCCAGGGATACGAGAAAGAACTGGCGAAAGCTATTGATCGTTGGACTAAACGGACAGCCACTGGCGAGTAAAAGTGTAGTAAAGCACCTTGGCATCTGGATAGATCAGTATCTATATATCGGAAGACATGTGGATGCTGCTCTGGCGAAAGCTAGCAGTTGTTTTATAGCTGTCGTCTTTACAGCAGGGTGAAGGTGATTTGCTTCATCTCCCTCATTAGGCCGATGACTGCCTATGGGTGCCCGGTGTGGTTCAACGTTGCCTTATCTCAAATGAAAAAGAGAGAGGCAGTGTCTGAGGAGGAAATAGACAATTTGCTGGTGCAACTCATTCGGTTTCATGCTGCAAGAGCGATGGCTTCGAACAATAGTCTCATCTTTTGAACCTTCTACCCCAATGACGAATATTTTGATAGTGCGCGTTTAAGCAGCTTTATTCCGCCCGAAGCTTCCTGTATTTGGATAGTCGAGGGCTGATACAGGATAGATCGGCGGTTCCGCTAATCTACCATGTCTTCCGACGAACTGTGGATAGGTGGGTCCTATACAACCGAGACGTCGTCGCTCAGGGCGGAGGAGAGCGCCTGCGGTTCAGCAGTAGTGTGTCCGATTGGGACCGTCGGAGTAGGTTACAACAGGAGAACCTGCTGCGGTTGTTAAACAAGTTAAATATAGTAGATAGATAGACTTAAAATTGTTATTTTATGGCCGACTTACATTGTTAGAGTCTTAAGGTTTAGGTAAGAAACAATCATGTTGGCACAAAAAAAATACAAAATATATATATATATATTTATACCTATATATAAAAAAAAAGTTAGTCTATAAGAGGTTTTCAGTAGCATGTAAGTTTAAATAAAATACAAAAAAAACAAGAAACCAAGTTTTTTTCAAAGTTTTCTTGGCAATCATTTTTTTTTTTTTTTTTTTTTTTTTTTTTTTTTTTTTTTTTTTCCGTGGGCTGGTGGAAATCTTCATAGACACGATGAGCACGTGCCCAAAGTAGTGTGAGATTTTTACTCACTAAAACCACCACCCATTTGGTATTTCTATTGCAACTAAGTATTCGACTTATCCAGCAATTTTTTTATCACGATTATATAATATGTTTGGCAGGTAACTTTCCTTTGAGAGTTCCTGCTTTTCCGCAATTATAGCGCGGTTTGTTATTATCGGGCCAAATCTAAGGGTTTAGTTCTTTGAAGACGCCGCAATATATTTGTTTCGTCAAGAATTTGGAGGACTGTTGTGTTAACGTGTCCTAATAAACGTTTTTTTATGTTTTCGTGCAAAATTTTTTGTTTCATCTTTAACCGCGGGAATACCCAGATCTCTGCGTAGATCTTCGTTCCTTACGTACCACGGCGCATTGACGAATGATCTTAACATTTTGTTTTCAAAAGTTTGTAAAATGTTTAGATTCGTTTCACTGGTACAACCCCATAGTTGTATACCATATGTCCAAACCGGTTTTAGCACTTGCTTGTATAATAGCAGCTTGTTATCAAGGTTAAGCTTCGAATATTTTCCGAGCAACCAGTACAGTTCTCTGTATTTATTCTTAAGTTCTTCGCATTTCTTTTTTACATGCGACTTCCATTTTAATTTTGCATCGAGTGTCATACCGAGATATTTCGCTTCATTTGCAAACGGGACTCGAACCGTATTTAGAAATACAGGCAAATTGTTTGTCCGTTTATACGAAAAATCTACATGGATCGATTTGCTCTCATTAAGTGCAATCCGCCAGGATTTAGTCCATTCATTAACCTCGTTAAGAGCGTTTTGTAATTTAATATTTGTTTCCTCTATTGTTGTGGCAACTGCTAGTATAGCAGTATCGTCAGCAAACGTTGCAACTATTGTATCGTTTGTTTGTGGGATATCACGAGTGAATATGAGGTACAGGATTGGTCCAAGGACGCTTCCTTGCGGTACACCTGCCATTATTTCTTTGAACTCGGAATATTCGCTTCCAAGTTTCACACGGAAGAGTCTATGCTCAAGATACGACACGAGGATTTTATATAATTGTTCTGGCAAAACTTGACTTAGTTTATAAGTAAGGCCTTTGTGCCACACCTTGTCAAAAGCTTGCGACACGTCAAGAAATACGGCTGAACAAATTTTCTTTTCTTCGAAAGCTTTCTCAATTACATCTGTAATTCGATGTACTTGGTCCACCGTTGAATGTTTACTTCTAAACCCAAATTGATGGTCAGGTAAAAGACGTTTCTGTTCAATTATGGGGTGTAAGCGACCGAGTAATATCCGTTCAAAAACTTTTGAAATTATTGGAAGAAGTGAAATAGGCCTGTAAGATTTTATTTCATTCGGTGATTTTCCTGGTTTTAGAACCATAATCACTTCCGCGACTTTCCACTGTCTTGGTATGTATTCTAATCTGATTGCTGCATTTATAATAAAAAGAAGCTTAGTTAATGCTTTCCGAGGCAACATTTTAAGAAGTTCTCCTGTAATCAGGTCATAACCCGGAGCTTTTTTAGGCTTTAGTTTCTGTATTTCCCGTTTAAGCTCGGCAATACTTGCATATCTTACTATGTTATTATCGGTTGTACTCTCGAATATATTAATGTTTTCATTTTGCGCCGGACCATCAAATGGCTTAAATGTTTCCTCAAGATGTGAGGCAAAAACGTCAGCTTTTTCCTTATCGCTCTTTGCCCAAACGTCTTGAGTTACCCTAATGGGCGGCACAGCGATTTTTGGCCGTTTTATGACTCTAATTGCTTTCCAGAGCGAATAATTCGATTCCTTTCCAGCGGTTAGGCTTTGCAGATAAGTTTCTACTGAATGGTTTTTAAAGTATTTAATCGAATTTGATAGCAAATTACTCAACCGATTGAGATGTGTTTTATCTTGCGGGGCACGAGTTTGGTGCCATCTTTTACGAGCTTTTCTTTTTTGTCTTACTAAATCTTGTATTTCACGGGGGTACTTAATTTTACTATAGCTCACTATTTTGTTCTGTTGAGGAGTATTATTCCATGCTGCTTTTTGGATGGTATTGATAAATGAGTCAACAGCGACTTCGAGTTCCAATGGGGTTCTAAGCGATACACCCAGTCGGATATTATTTTCAATATCGTTTTTGAAACCTTCCCAGTTGGTTTTCGCGTTTGTTAATCTGGGTGGTTTTTCATTTATAATCAGTGACTCGCTCGTTGTTAAAATAACTGGAGAATGATCAGAGGAAAGATCAAAGCATTCTTCAACTTTGATTCGATTGGACGGCAGACCTTTTACAATAAAAAAAATCGATCAAATCCGATATTTTTCTAGAATCAGTTGGCCAGTAAGTTGGTTTTCCCGTAGAATGAAATTCGGTATTGTACTTTCTACCTATATCATAAAGCATCCTACCTTTCTGTGATATGCATCTAGATCCCCAGAATGTATGTTTTGCATTAAAGTCTCCTCCGATGACAAAACGTTGTCCAAGGGAATTAAGCAAGTTTTCAAAGTCAATTTTCTCAACCTTGCATCGTGGTGGGCAGTAAATAGACGATATCTTCAGAAAGGATTGTCTGCTTTTGACTTGTATAGAGCTAACTTGCATTGTTTCGATTTCTAGTTTAAGATCAATCGAATGTTCGATACACTCTTTTATATATAGTGAGGCTCCACCTCTAGCCTTATTCGATGGATGTAGAGCATGATAGTCGAGGTAACCTTTTATTTTTAAGTTCGAATTACTCTTTGCGTGAGTTTCGGATATTAAACAGATGTCTATATCTTTTTCCTGCATAAATAATTCAAGTTCTCCAAGTTTTTGCCAAAGGCCATTGGCATTCCATGTAAGAATTTTAAGCAATCTATTCATGTTAAAGGTGTGGTACTTCTATTGCGAATACTATTTTCGAGCCTAACGAGCCTGTCAAAAATAAGTTTATTCGTTTTGCTTTGTTCCTCAAGTTTTGAAAGAATAATCGAAAATACATTTGAAACTGGGTCAGGTGAGATATTTTTTTGGGCGTTATTGGATACTGTGGCTTGAGCATACGTTTGTACATTTGGTTTTGGATGTACAAGATCCGAACGGATATCTGATGGCCGCGTAGTTTGTGGACATTTAGGTTCTTCGATTATGGCCTGCTTTTTCTTCGACATATTTTTAATCGGAATTTTAGGCTGTAGCCGCGATAATTTGCCGGATGATTGCCTTTACAGTTAATGCAGATAGCAAGAGCTTTCTTATCTGACATACAATCTACCGTCAGGTGATTGCCGGCACATTTTACACACCGCGGTTCTTTTTGACAATAGCTTTGCGTATGATTGTATCCTTGGCAGCGCTTGCACTGGGGAACTAGTTTGGAATCCTTACGCATAGGCTCTATTTTTACAACAATATTAAGTATTGTTTTTATTTCATAAATTTTGTTCGAACTTTCTGTTTTATCGAAAGTGAGTATAAATAAAGGAAGGCCGCGTTTTATTACATTTCCTTCGCCATCTTTTTGCTTTTGGTCTCGTTTGACAATGTTAACGGCATCTATGACTTTATATTGCCTGTTTTTCAGATCATTTACAATGTCATCCTTTAAGCACGACGCATGTAACCCTCTAGCTACAACGCGTAAAGGCCTTTCAGATTTATTTTCAAAAGAATACCATTCTATTTTATCGATATTAAGCTTGCGAGATAATAGACGGTAACTTTCAGGGTCTTTAACGCAGACTTTCCATGTATTTTTTCTTAGCGAAGTTACTTGGTAGCCCGATAATGGCAACGATTTTAGCAAGGTATGCAACTTGTTAAAGTCGTCAATACCGATCACATTAATTGGCGGTGGGGGACGTTGTTTTAGCTGTTTCGCTTTGTTAATAATCTCTTTGTCGCGGTTTATTATTTCAGGAGAGGATACAGCTTTCCTCTTTTTAACTGGTCTTTTCTTTAAGATCCAGTCAGTTTCGCGACTGAGTTCTTCTTCATCCGTCTGGTATTCCGAATTCACGGGGCCGTTTGAACTTGTTTTTGGTATTTTAAATGAACTCTTCAGAGTCATATTTTCTTCCTTTAGATGGAGAATTTCTTTACGAAGCTCTTCGCAGAGCAGTTCGACATTGTAAAGCCTTGTTCGAAGAACGTCGTTTTCTTCCTTTAGGCTCTTATTTTTCACTGAGTCTCGTTTTTCGTGGGCTGAGACTTCTGGTGTTGTCGAGCTCCTTGAGACACATATATTTTTTTGAGATCCTGATGTAGGTGACCTCGTTACCCTTGAACTTTTCCCGAAAGGGTTACACATTTGCAATAATTGGCTCTCCCCAGAATCCGTAGAGCCGACCTCCGTAGAGGGTGGATTTTCCAGTGAAACTGAATTGCCACCTGGGGTAGTAAATCTTTTCGTTGTACTCATTGCATTTTTGTTGTTTGTATACGCTTTACACTCGGTATACGGGGAGTGGATTTTAGTCGCCTTCTACGACAGGCATGCCTTACCTCGGGTATATTCTGACCCCTAACCCGAAGGGGTAATCATTGTGTTACTTTTAGACTATAGGCCGAAATGCATTAGAATTAAGTTATCGTGTAATTTAGGGCGCTCGCATAGGGCAAGTAATTTAGTTAAGTAGTTGATAATTAGGCTAGTTTTTTCATGAACTTTTGTCTGGCATGTAAGTTAGTTTTAAGATGAAGTAAAATAAAAATGAATATAAAAAAAAAACTTTGTTATTTCGAACAATACAAAATTAATTAAAATTAACAACACCAACTTGGAAAATAAGTGATCACGAGGCAATAAATGTTGAACTAACCATAAACTCAAATGTGATAAATGCGAAATACAAAATATTAAAATACTACTAAAATTAATTTTATTCTAAGCTTTTACTCAGCGACCTTATTGGAGCTGTAATAGTGAACTATAGCGTGAATGAACCAGCAGATTTGTTTGGTGCTGAAATGTTATATAAAAGAGAGTGTGGGTGAATGAATATCAGTGGTTTAGTAAGAAACAAACTAATTTAAAAATAAACAAAATTAGGCAATACGAAGGACCCACATTTTACAATACTGGACTAAATTGAACTACGAATCTTAAAAAAAAAACAAATACATACAGAACAAAACATATTCATCGCAAAACCGACAAGAGACATGGAAAAATGTAAAAAATAATTTAAAAAAAAAACTCCTATTTGTAATGTTCATGGCAATATTGTGCAGGACAGCAGTTTGGTAGCGCGTAAATTTAATTCCTACTTTGTTACAAGTGTAGAAGACATTAATAATCAATTTCCACAAGACAATTACCAGTGTAACATAAGTAATGCCGAAATTTTAAATTCATACTCATACGCATTAAGGACATCGTAAACATACTGAAGTCCGTGGGCACAAAGAAAGTCTTTAATTTTTTGAGTGAAAATATGCTACAAATAGAGAAATTTTTAACAATTTTTAATAAATCTATGAGGTGCGGTTGTTTTCAAAGAGTTGGAAGGAATCCATGCTAAAACCCATACCAAAGATAACTAATACTACTTTATGCGAAGAATTTAGACCAGTTAATATGTAACCATTGTATGAAAAGTCATTTGAGAAAATAATAGAAGCCCGACTCCGAGACTACATGGAGCAAAATAATTGCAATAATAACAACAATCAGGATTCAGAATGGGATATTCATTGGAGACGGCTTTAAGATGAATGATTAAAAATTGGAAACAGGAAATAGACAAAATAGAGTAATAGTAGCCGTTTTCTTGACTTTAATTGAGCTTTTGAGACGGTAGATCGTGAAATTCTACTGAAAAACTGATAAAATTTGGAATACAAAATAATGAGCTTAAATGGTTTAAAATATATTTAAATCATCACACATAGCGAACAATGGTCAACAACAAAATTAAGGACGCAACAGATGTTGATATTGATATTATTTTTTATTATCAGGTAATTGTAAATTACATGGTAATATTAAGATTAATGAGCCTAGCTGCTAAGACTATTTGCTCTATGGTAAAATATACTTATATACTAATGTTAGTGATGGAAAAGAATTTGTTAATTTTGTTTATATTTGAAGGGTTTGGGTTACTTAGTACATCGTAAATGGTGCTATTGTTAAATAATTTTAGTATTAAAGGTTTAAATACAATACAATTTTCAAATATATGTGATATGTCAAATCTTTCGTTGCATGTAGGGCAGTTTGGTGGCATGTTTTTTGTAAGCAGGTGTTGGTGAGTAGCATTGGTATGTCCAAGCCGCAACCGGACGAAGTTCGATATCTTAGATTTTGTGATGTTGGTGGGGTATTGTGGATGGCATCTGTTAGAGTTGGTTTTTCTGTAATGGTGCTGATATGAGTTCCATTGAAGAAGCTGATTAGATTTGATATTTTTCTTTATTGCGTTTCTAATATCGGATTTGGTGAAGATGTTGAATCTGAATACTGGAGCATTTTGAGCTGAGTTAGCAGCAAGGTCGGCATATTCATTACCCTGGATACAAGCATGACCTGGGGTCCACATTAACTTCAGCTTGTTTGGTGATTTTATCAGGCTGTTTCGGATTTCGGTAACAAGGTCGGTGTTGTTGTTCGCATTGTTTACAGCTTTGAGAACAGAACGACTGTCGGAACATATAATATGTTTTCCTCGGCGTTTCATGGCTTCTTTTATAGCTTGTAAAATAGCGAATGCTTCGGCTGTGAAAATGGATGCAAATTCGGGTAGAATTCCAACACACAGGATGGAGCCCTCTTCAAGAGTGACAGCAAATGAGGTGTTTTCTGTTTTTTTTGATCCGTCGCTGAATATTAGCTTCCATCCATCCGCTTTAAGGTCGGAAGAGATACTGGAGAAAAGTGTACGGTACGTTGCATTGCTAGTGTTGGCTTTTTTGTAATCAGCTAGTGACAATATAGTAGATTCAGGTTTAATGAACCAACGGGGATAAGTTGTTGTCACGTTGTGTGGCCGTTTGATTGGTAGATCCATCTTGGTGGCTTTGTAGATGATGTTGCTTATTGCGGATGGAATTCGTTTCTTTATTTTGTGGGTTTTGCATTGTAAGATGTCCTTATCGATTACAGAATTTTTGGAAAAAGCCAGCTTGGCGGTTAGCTTCAACAAGATTATGTCTCTTCTTTCTTCGACTGTTGGAAGTCCTGCCTCTGCCAAGATGTTTTTTATGGGGGTTGTAGGGAAGGCATTTATGCTTCTTCTAGCTGCTTGGTGATAGGTTGGTTTGATGATATTTAGAGTAGTCTTTGGGCAGTTACCGTATATAAATAAACCGAAGTCGATTTTACTTAAAACTAGCGCTTTTGTGATTGATGTTAGGGTGTTTATGTGTACACTACTTTTTTTACTACCTAAATACTTAATTATGTTAGTTCTCGCAGCTAGGGACTTCTTAAGGTATTGACAATGTTGTTTCCAGTTATATTTTTTATTAAATACAAGACCTAGTATATTTAAACTATCAACGCTTACAATTTGTATATTATTAATACCTAAAGTTAGTTGTGGACAGTTACGTTTTCGGCATACATGAAGTAATTTACATTTATTTATTGACAGTTTTGCGCCAGAGAGTCTTGACCAATCAAGAATGTCATTTAAAGCGTTTTTAAAGAAATTTTGACAAATGTTTAAATCGGTGATCTTAGACAGTATGTAGATGTCGTCCGCATAGAGACAATAGTCCAAAAGCTTGTATTTCTTAAGAATTGTGCATATATCATCATAGGCTATAATAAAGAGGACCACCGACAAGGGTGATCCTTGCGGGATACCATTATATAAAGGGTATTGTTTTGAATAGCGGTTGTTTATTTTTGTGTAAAACCTTCTATTGTTTAAGAAAGCTTTTATGTATCCATATATTTTTTTACCGACTCCCCATTCTTTTAGTTTTTGCATGACAATGTGAATTCCAATCCTGTCGAAGGCTTTCTCGAAGTCTAAAGAAAGAATTGTGACGTGATATTTTTCGGATAATGCTCTCGAGGTATAGTAATCAATATGAAGGTGGGCATCGATACATCCTCTGTTGGCCTTGAAGGCAACTTGATTGGGAGAGATCAGTTTTTTTGTTTCGACAAACCAGAGCAGACGTTTGGATACAATTTTTTCTAATATTTTAGACATACAGGGGATCAGAGATATTGGACGGTGATTTTCAACTAAACTTCTGTCTTTATTAGGTTTTGGGATGGGAACCAGTGTTGCGGTTTTCCAGACTTGTGGTATAATCGAAGAATCGAGTATATTATTGTATAATTTTATGAGCCTTGTCTTGGTTTCTTTCGGCAAATTTTTTAGCATTGGGTACGAAATTCGGTCTCTACCCGGTGTTTTACCTTTGACTTTGCTTATACAAGTTTCAAGCTCGATTAATGTGATCGGGTCCTCAAGTCTTTTGGCGGTAGGATTAGTTGCATATCGAGGTACGCGGTTGCTGATGAAATGATTCTTTGCGCTAATGAAATTCGTATCAAAGTTTGAGTCATTTGAGAAATGCGACCAGGTTAGGGCAAAGAAGTTACAAATTTGATCTGGATCTGTAATTATACAGTATTTCTATTTCTTATATATTGTCAAAGAACGCCTTCTGTTTATGGCAGAATTTCAGAGCGAACATAACTTCGCCTTATTCGACTCAACGCCATCTACCAGGCAGATTGCGTACTTGAGTCTACTTGTCGAAAAAAAAACACTCGCCGCAGTTTGTACCTTCAAAACTGACATAACTTTCGCAAAACGTCCATTTTTATTCTTGACTTGGAAGCGAATGGAGAAGTACAAACTGCGATCAGAAATTTAAGCACTTAAATTATTTAAATTCATGTATTTTTTCTATAGAAATAAAATATCCATATCGAATACATTGCGTCTAACTGTTTGATTTGGCGGATATTCGATTCGTTTTTCCATCGCCTCTGCAAGCCACTGCGTTTTATTTCGCAATTTCGACTCCCTTTGCCATAGAGTGAATTGCGAAGAACCGCCAATGCAACGTACGCCAGCAAGAAGAAGCCCACGATTTAACCAACAGCAACCAATCCTCGGAAGGAACATGAATGCAGAAGCCGAGTCTTCCGCCACAGATGCTATTGCCGCCGCATCGAAAGCCGCCTTTTCCAATACAATGACCCATGCCATTGATCCTGCCTCCTTCGCATCAACTGCCGCTTCTTCCAAGGAATGTTTTTACACGTTGGGAACGAATGTTGCCATAGGCGCAGCAGCACATCCACACAACACTTTGGAAACCATTAAAAGGAAACTCAGTGCTCTTGAAAGTGAACTTAGGAACACCCAGAGGAAATTGAGTGAATGTGACTTGCAATGCCAGTCTCTGAAGGAATCGCTGCTTAACAGACCAACACAATCAGTTTCGTTCCCTTCACTAATTGTTCCACCACCCTTTTCCACTGCCGTTACGCATTGTTCAGCTGCAACTACACATAACACTTACAGCAGTATGTCGATACAGCCAACCTATCCATACAACCACCGGTATGTTCCCCCTAGAGCCAACAACAACCGTATGCAGTTCATATGCATGTGCAGCTAATTGTGTTACATATTGTGCTGCCCCAGCCAATTTTAGATCACAATTTTCATCGCCGACATTGTTTTATTCGCTTCATGTACCACCAACTGTTCCGATCTCTGCTGGAATCTACAATGGTGCATCGCAGCATTCGCTTACGGCGCCTCGAAAGTTGCAGGATTTACCGGAATTCAAAGGTGATTCCGAAGATTGGCCGATGTTTTCAACAGCGTATGCCGAATCTACAGCCGCATATAATAACAGTAATCTTGAGAATCATATGCGCTTGCAAAAGTCATTGAAAGGTGAGGCGCGAAACGTGGTTAGGTGCATGAAGATTCATGCTGAAAATGTGAACGTGGTGATGGAGCACCTCCGCTCTAGCTTTGGTCGCTCTAAACAGCTGATAGACAGCCAACTAAAATAAATTCAGCAAATATCTCCAATTTCTGAGGCTTTTTTGGGGAAGTTGGTTCCATTTGCTGTGAAGGCCAAGAACCTTGCAGTATTTCTGTCATCCATCAGTGGTCATCATCACATAGCGAACCCCACTCTACTAAAGGAGCTGATTTCGAAATTGCCTATGAGCCAGAGGATTGAGTGGGTTGGATATGCAGCACAGATACAGCCGTACCCAACTGTTGTTGACTTCAGCAACTGGTTTAACCGGGTTGCAGATCTAATTTCAACGGTGCAAGATACTTGTAGTCGAACAGTTATGGAGCCAAAACGACGACCCGTTCTTCACGCAGCCGAGGAACAACATTCGGATGCATTGAAGAGTCCAATTTGTGAACTCCGTCACAGAGCCGTTGACTGCAAGCGTTTCTTGGGGTACACGTCGGCTGAAAGGTGGACTAATGCAAAGCGTTTCAGATTATGTCCCAATTGTCTGCAAATAGGACATTCCATTCGGAACTGCCGCTGTAGTTGAAGGCCATGTGGTGTTGATGGGTGATGGAGAAGTCATCATCAGTTGTTGCACGAGATCAGATGTCCAGCCGCCGAGAGTGTACCGTTGCCACATGAACTTCTACAGCCTAAAGACAACCAAGTGAGAGAAGCAGTTCTAAGCTGGTACTGCGAATTCAGTGAAGAATTCGCAGTACCAGCTTATCATGTGGTGTTGATGGGTGAAGGAGAAGTCATCATCAGTTGTTGCACGAGATCAGATGTCCAACCGCCGAAAGTGTACCGTTGCCACATGAACTTCTACAGCCTAAAGACAACCAAGTGAGAGAAGCAGTTCTAAGCTGGTACTGCGAATTCAGTGAAGAATTGTAAGCTGCTTTTCCGAGTGCTACTTGTCACTGTGTATGGACCCAAGAAGAGAGTGGACACGTATGTTTTTTTGGACGAAGGGTCATCATTAACTATGATGGACAACTGCCTAATCGAAGAGCTTGGTGTGGATGGACATCAACGCAAGTTAGACCTGCAATGGTTTGGAGGAAGAGCTGCCCAAGAACCAGCAGCTCAAGTTACACATATCAGAAGTAACACATGCTTCGTAATTTATATAGTGTTTCTAACCTCCGTCTGCTTTAAACCGTAGAGATTCGCAGCGACAATGGAAAAAACTTCGTAGGAGTGAACCAGGAGGCGAAACGTTTTAACCAGGTGGTCGAGTGCAAAAGTATCGAAGATGAGCTGTCATCCAAAGGAGTTGAATGGATATTCAACTGTGCTAGCAACCCATCAGAAGGAGGTGTCTGGGAACGCATGGTTCAGTGCGTAAAAATGGTACTACGTCACACACTAAATGAAGTCGCACCTCGTGAGTATACGCTACAGTGTCTAATCATCGAAGCCGAAAAAGTCGTGGATTCACGATCTCTAACCCACCGGTCGATCTCAGTGGACCAGGAGGAGCCGCTCACGCCGAATCACTTCCTTCTGGGATCAGCAAACTCTGTCCAAACACCCAGTTTAAACGAGCCATTTCAGAAGCTGTGCAGTATTCGAAAACAATGGCGAATTGCTCGTCAAATAAGAGACGAGCCAAGAGACGAGTGGTGCAATTCAAACATTGGGTGTACTAATAAAATAAATGCTGACCTCAAATCGTTAAACAACTGCTTCGAAATTATTTTACTATGTTACAAGCTTAATGTCAAAACTCATATACCCCTATGGGATAGGGTAAAAAAACATATGAGAAGGCTACAATCCACTGTGTGGATCGTTTTATAACCTATCCCATTCCATCCTTTAAATTCATGGATTTTATGGCAAAGATATATTAAAATTGAACTTGTCGCAACATATTGTTCAGACAGTTTATCAAAATCTTGTATGGTTCGACCAAAAACAACGTTTTTCTCCTACTGTGGTATGGCGTAGGGTATAAAAATGGTTTTTGTATGAAAACGCCTCCAAAAAAGGGCGTGGGTAAAATAATATACGGAAGAAATGTTTGTATTACCAAAGCCAATAATTTTGCATCAATTTTTTTTTTCATAATATTTAAAATTTTACCGATAAATGTTTTTTACAGAAACGTCCCCAAATAATAGGCGGGGCAAAAAACTTGGTATAGACGAAATTAAGGCATTAAGATTGTACAGATATCTTCTTCAGACATTTTTTCAAAATCTCTAACGGTTTGGCCTATAATAAGGTTTTTCTAAAAAAAAGGGCGTGGCAGTGGGTGGATTTCAAAAAATTTTACACTTGTTCGAACAGCATGTACAAGGATCACATGTACTAAGTTTCATTATCCTAGCTCAAAATTCAATCGACTCAGCTAGCGATTCTGTCGATCCATATACTTTGAGGAATACCTAAGCTCAATTATTTCTCTATGTTACAAACTATGTATCAAAACTAATATACCCCTATGGGATAGGGTATAAAACCAAGTTATATATAAACTCTATTAACGCTCTTAATGTAAATGTAGATGGCGAAAACAGAGAGCTGTTAAATGAATTTAAATTTCTTGGTGTCGTGATTGAAGAAAACCCTAATTTAAAAGCAAAAATTGACTACAAATATAAAAAAGTTTCAAAAACAAAATATTTTTTTCAGTAAAATTCTGGATAAAATCTCAACTAAAACAGCTGTAAACTTATATTTTAACGCTTTAATAAAACCTCACTTTCAATGCTGTTCAACAATTTTATATATGTCGTACTAAGATTGCAAAGTCTACAAAATAAAGCTATGAGGATAATCTTAAAATGTAGGCGATTAACACACATAAATCAAATTCTTAGTAGACTCGGATGGTTAAGTATCGGACAATCAATTTAATTAAATATCTAACAATAATAATAATATGTTTTATTTCGTGATAATTTTTTTACAAAGCCTGTGACCGCACGTTTTACAATTCAGAGATTTGACAAGTATTATCTTACTTCTGAGATATTATCTTACATTTCAAAATGATTTACAAGCAATTACAAATTTAATTTAAAGGAAAAATACGAATAAACCTTTATTTGAGTAAAAAAAAAAGAAGGAATATCTAATATACATAATATTTTTATATTAATAAATATAAGTTCATAAAATATAATCAGATAATAAAAATAAATTATATAATTAATAAATAAATAATAAACAAGCAAATAAATAAGTTAATAAATAAATAAATAAATACCAATGATACAAAAAAAAATAAATATAAATAAATAAATATAAATAAATAAATAAAAATAAATAAATAATAATCAAATAATAAATAATAACCAAATAAATAAATAAATAAACAAATAAAGAAACAAGTAATTAAATAAATGAATTAATAAATTAATAAATAGATAAAAAATAAATATATAATACAAAAATTAGTTAATAATGTGTGAGTAATAATGGGTGAGTATAATAATAATATTTGTTTAATAAATAACAATTTAACATAAAAACGAATAAGTTAAATTAACATAGAATAAATAGTATTACAAACCTTAGTAAACAAATGATAAATAAACAAATAATAACAAATGATTACAAAAATAATAAATTATAAAGAAACGCAGACGAAATATAATATTCGACATTTTTGAATATATTTGAATATATTTTAAGTTAACCCAGATAAATAAAGTTGGTTTATGAGGGGATTTTCAGCAATATCACATTTATTATTAAAATTGTTCTTGAGTTTCCGAATCCTTTCAGAAATCAATTCAACATCCGCTATTTTGTGCAGATCAAAAGTGGAATGATGCCAAGGAAGATTGAGCATCAATTTTAACACTTTATTTTGTGAAATTTGTAATTTTTTTATATGACATTTCGCAGCACTTCCCCATACTGGACAACCATATAATAAAATTGACTGAAAAACAACTTTATGTATTATCACTTTATTTTGATATATATCAAACAAAATATTATAAAAATTGCTTATATATGCCAAATAGAGGCTATGTTTTCCGACAATATTGCTAAAGATGTCTTCTCTTCCTACCTTTCCGTTAAAATCTCCCAACACGATTTTAACAACGTACTTCGGTAGTCACTCATAGGTTTTGTCAAGGAGCTCGTAGAAGCAATCCTTAGCTATATCATCTTTTTCCTCCGTTGGGGCGTGATCGCATATAAGGCTTATGTTGGCGAATTTGGCATTGATGCGGATTGTTGCAATGCGTTGGCTAACGTCTTGAAAACATAATACTTCTTGCCTAAGTCTGGCACTTACATAACACGGTCCGTATTAGATGTCACAGTTTTTCATCTTCTTTTTGTCCCGCCCATCCTATCGTATTTCCTGGAGGGCAGTAATATCTTCTTTGTAGCAGTTTAGGGCTTCCGCTAGTTGTTCGCTTGCACCTCTTATGTTTAATGTTTTCACATTCCAGATGCAGATACGAATGTCGTTGTTCTTTTTTCGTTTAGCAGGGTCGTCAACAATAAAATCAGTCCTTTCCGAGGCTATTGGCTTCATAACAAATATTTATTGCAATATTGAGTAGTTAACCGAAAGAACAACATCCAAGAACTGACATTTATTCATTGAAGAGTCGATTAAAACTAAATCATTATATCTTCAATTTAAATAACCAAAGCTTGCATTTTAATTTACCATGTGAAATTTTCCATTGCGCGTGCAAGTAGTTTTTCGGTGCTAAGTCTTCCCATCTTAAGTTCGATTGTCCTCAATCGTTAAAAATACGGTATAATGTTGAATCCTTGGTGTGGCATCTCAAGATCTTGGGTGATGCAATTGTGCCTGGATTGGGATGTTTTTCCTGTACCTTCTCCTTCGGGATTTGGATGGTGATCTTAGTATTGTTTTGTTTAGGTTGGAGCTTCAGGATCGTGGTTATTATGGCAAGTGCTCCAAGACAGGCGATCAGTGAGTAGGTGGTTATCTGATGAATGTTTTTCTCTGTTTACAAAAGCCGAATTTCATTGGTATTGTTGATGTGGAGATCTTTCATCATTTCTATAGATAGGACTTTTTTGTATTTTTAACTTTCTCTTATAAAGAGAAAGTATTGTTTTCGTGAAAATTTTCGACCTCGAGATTTTGATTGATTTTAAATGATGATAGCGGAACTCAAAAATGTTGTTTTTGGAATTCCGTCCGTCGGTTCGTCTGTCCGTACAAGCCTCTCCAGCCTAAAAGACTTGACCGATTTTCTTCAAACTTCGTATCCAGCGTTTGTTTGGTCATAAATCTAGGCCATATAAAAATTATACATAACCTCAATTTTATTATAAACGGTTGATTAAACTTTATATACAATAAGCATATTAGTTCCAACAAAACTACATACATCGTTTTTTCGAGAAAATCCATATAACGGATTTTTGCATATAGGCCATTAAGAAAATTGTCAATTCCTCGCAAAAAATTTGGCCAAATTGAATGAAATTTAATTTGTAAACTACAATATTGCAGTTTTCTTGAGTTACACGTAATTGGTTTCGGCCCAATTATTTCTAAACGGAATTTTCAGGTTTGTTGTGGAATAACGGAAAATCATCGTTATTCACGAGGACACCGATTACTTTCAATGACGGAACAAACGACATTATTTATATCTTTTGTAGCATCATTAATCAAAATGAACATTACTGTGTGTTTTGGCCAAATTGTTAAAAACGTCAAATGAACTCGCTGTGAAAGAAAAAGTTGCGTACGACCCAGTCGTGCACCCACCACTTGTTTTTCTTTTGGACTGGTTTGCAGTATTGCTGGTAACGCTTTAACCATTGATATTTCATTGGAAATAAATGGCTGGTATTAACAGTTGTGTTGTGGAATTTTATGAGGAATGCTCCATTGAAGCTTTGGTAGTGTTTCTACTTGTATTGTTCCGGTAAATTAGTCAAGCAATAATTTGCCTGTTTCGATCTCGCCTACGGTTGGGATATGCTGACTATTGACGGTGTTGCAGACATCTGGGAGACGGTTGAGCAAGCTAGGGATACATGCATCGTTTCTAATATTGACAATATCTTTTAAATTACAAATAGATAAGGAGTTATAATTTTTACATTTTTTTACAGTTCCAAACATTTTACGTTATTCCTAAGAATTCTTCATACACAATTTCTGTTACAATATTATTTTTTCTTTATTACTTTAATTACAAGGCTTTCATAGTTTTCATTTGTAGTAAGTAGAATATTTATAATATAGAGCCTTGTTGAACTATTGCTTATAACTTTTATTTCTGAGAAACCTAAAGCTTCTTCTTTTGTGTTATACGGTAGCTGCTGTTTACTTAAAATATTTGTAGCAAGTTCTATTTCTTTTTTTGACAAAATATCAGGGAATCAGCAACCACATTTCCTTTCCTGGTTTGTATTTTAATTTGTAATTGTACTCCTCCAATACGGCTTTCCACCGTTTCATTCTGGAGTTTTATTTTTATTGCTCAAGGCACAGGTGAGGGGTTGGTAGTTTGTAAAAATGTTAACTTTGCGAGATCCGTAAAGGAAGTTTCTTAAAAAAATGAGGGACCAAATAATCGCCAGCATTTCTTTTTCGTTTGTGGCGTAACCTTCTTCCGTTTTACTTAAGGTTCGGGAAATAAATGTGATTGGCTTATCCTCTTGTGATAGAACTGCATCAATGGCGTAGTCAGAAGCGTCGGTTGTTAGCTGAAAGCTTTTGTCAAAATTTGGGTATTGAAGAATTACTTCTTCAGAAACAAGCGAGTTTTTTTTAATTTATTGAATGCTTCGATTGCTTTTTTAATCTTACTGAACTGGTTTTTTCTTTGAAATTCATTGGACACGTGTCCGTCTTCCCATCTTAGAAGAGATGTCAGAGGTCTCGCCAGCTTTGAGTAATCTCTTATAAAGCGGCGATAATATCCAGACATTCCGAGAAAGGGTCGAAGCACTTTGAGGTTTTCGGGAATAGGTCGATCAACTATAGTCTGCACTTCGTTTGGGTTTGTTTTTATTCCAGATCTGCCAATAATATATCCTAAAAATTCAACTTCCTTCTGAAGAAATTCGCATTTATCTAGTTGAATTTTCGTGTTCGCGGCTTCTAAGGTATGAAATACTTTTTCTAGATTCAAAAAATGTTCGGTTTCGTCTTTCCGGAAGTTGACAATGTCATCGATGTAGACGTAGCAACATTTTCCAATGAGATCTCTTAGAATGTCGTCAAAGGCTCTCTGAAAATGGAAGGGGGGTTTTATGCCGAAATGCAAAAACCATTCGAAATTTATTTTCTCCCGAAGCATCCTTTTTTGTGGGGACAACCCAAACAGGAGAACTATAACGAGATTTTGATGGTCTTATGATTCCATCTTCTAGCAGCTTTTGTATTTCTTTTCGACTTCATTTTAATGCTTTCTCCAACAGAATGAGCGTAAAAGGGTTTATCATTCAGTAAAGGTTTCTTGATATGACGTGGTTGGACGTAATTTTTGTTTGACCCGGTGTCGATGAGAAATTTTAGGATCTCTCCACTTCTAGAAATATGTTCGAAAAAGGGAAGTGAAGTGAGGATGCTAACCAAAAAAATAAATGTCGTCGAGTTCTTCAGGTTGGTCAAAGTCAAGGTGATCTTGAGAGTCAATGTAATTCGTCAATGTCTGCTCATGGTTTTGGTCTTCTTCTTCTATCTCGTTTTCGTATTCTTCCGGAGTCCTCTCGTCTAATTCGGGCCCTTCAGTGTGATAGACTCTCTGCAATTTGTGTGGCTGATGGAGCTGTTGTGAGTGTTGGCGTTTCTGTGGAACCTACTGTTGGTTGCGGGGTCTGTTCTGATAGTTCACATTTTGGGATCGGACGGAATAATCAACTTCCATTGGCTTCGGAGGAAGCGGGCGTTGATTTGCTGGTGGTCGTTGTTGTTGATACTGGTAGTTCGACTGATTCCTATTAAACTGTGGTGGGTTAGCATATCGTGGGTTATGGAGTAACTCGGGATGTAATTCGGTTCTGTGTGCGGCAATCGGTGCTGGTCCTGAATGTGAAAAATTGTTTCTGCTATGAGGAGCTGGAGGCGGTGTTTGTTGAAATGTTTTCCGGGTGCTAGCTTGCGAATTGTTTTCACTTTGGGTTTTGAAATCGTTATTTTGCAATTTTAAGCAAAGGTGTAAAGCCTGGGGTAAGTCAGCAGGCTCACGAATACTGAGTAACCTAGGCAAGTCGCCTCTCAACCCTCTGACGAAGGTATCAAGAGCTTTGTCCCGGTAACACTGAGTCATGTTATTCATGGACTCCTGACTCATATCCGTTGATCCTAACTTATTTAATAAAAGCGACAGGTGGTGGTAGATGGCCTGATAGAACTCAGGAATCGTACTACTACCTTGTACCAAAGTTGTCATTTGGTATTCGAGTCCCTCTTATCCGCGTAGTGAATGGTAGGACATTTTGATATCATATCCCAGTTGAGTGGAGATTGTACGATTCTAGGGCGACGTCTGCGTAGCCCGTAATTTTGTTTTTGATGACTGATAAGATCCCATAATACTTGGGGGTTCCCTTTATATGTTCATAGATTTTGAGTATCCTAACGACGCACTTTTTCCATGAATTAAATTCGTGTGATGGGCCGATTTCGGACAAATTCCTATCATTAGCCAGATTTATTGGCTGGTCAATATCCACTATATTAATCGCCGACCCAATTTCTTTCAGAACATATTTACCCTATTTAATGAAGTAAAATTGCATTTTTTTTTACCAAATTGAAGCGTACAGCTCATAGATCGGTCGAAAAGAATTATAATTTCAAAAAAGTTATTGCAAAATTGGTAAAATAATGTTTTTAAATTACCTTGGTTACAACAACAACATTGTAAATATACAAAGAAAGATAGCTTTATAGCTTAGCTATCTGTGCGGCGAGTGTCACGTTTGAATGATGGGAGTTAAGCAAAGAAAGAGAGAAAAGTATATGCGCAGGGGTGGGTTGGGTATGGGTAATTGGATAAGTCACATTTTTCTTTCGCTCAGTCGGAGTCCTGTGACTGTCTCCTTCTATTGTATGAATCAGAAATTAAAAAAAGAGAATCATACACAGAGAACTTTTCTATATGTGTATGCGTATAACTCTAATGTAGCTTTAACATAGTGTGGGGTGAATGGTGTGCGTTAAGCGAATTAAGTAATTTAATTTTAATTTAATTTTAATTTTGGTGGGGCAAAATGTCCCATTTATTTGGCTTAATACAAGCTAGAAAAAAAAAAACAATACAATACTTACAATACTAGAACTAAAAACTAAGACTTATAACTAGGAGTAAAAGCTAGGGTTTATGTAGAAGGAGGCTAAGTTTAATGGAGGAAGAGCTACGGTTGAAATCAAAAATGGAAATGTTTGAGTTTACTTTCCGTAGCATACGGGAAATTGGTTCGTTTGAGCCGTAGGACGTGCGGTGGGTTGGCAGATAGAAGAAACGGGGGTGTCTTAAATTACGAGGGTTAGTATTAAAGAAGATGGAGCTGTAAAGAGACGGGCAATCGATAGAGCCTGAGAGGAGGCGATGAATGAAGAGAATGTCTGCAGCTTCTCTCCGGTCCTCAAGGCTATTCAGGTTAATGAGTTTGAGGCGGTCATGATAGGGAGGCAGAATTAGGGGATCGTTCCAAGAAAGACCGCGGAGGCCAGGTAGAGAAGGGAATATGCGCACGCGTATTGGTGATTGGATTGGATACGTATACCTACTCTGTCTTTTATAAGTTATAGGTAATCATAATGTTGCCCGAATATTGTACAAAATTGTATTTTCTGTGGTTGCGTTTGGCTATTATTATTGACCTTATTTGTATAGTGTAGCACTAGAGCAGCCACTGAGCCACCTCACCGAAACGAAAGTGTTTGGCGTGTGGGGGCGTGGCGGATGAATGTGTGTCGTGCTCGTTTGTGTTAAGCGAATGAGGGAGAGAAGTTATCCGCAGGTGTGGTTGCATTAGTCTGATGAACGGAAGTACATTTGGCTTCCGGTCATTCGAAGTCGGTTGTATCCTACACGAATTATTAGATAGCCATCCTACAATAATTGTGGTTTCACTGTGCTCTGATCCTGGTTTTGGCCAATTATTACCTATTCTTTGCTAAGTCATTTTGATTTCTTTTTTTTCGACGGAATATTAGGTAGATATGCCTCGGCAAAGAACTTTGACGGGTAGGCGTGAGAGGGAAAGAAATAGAGTTAATTATTTGTTACGTCGCGAAGCCGTACCATACGTACCATTCCGTACCATTTTAGTGCCAATATCTTTCTCTCTTTCCTTCTCATTGCCTTGCCCAGCAAGTTTATCGTAGCGGTGAACTACGCTGGATAATTTGAAGAAGGGCGGTAACTTCGGACCGTTCCTTGCAATCGTTCGAAATTTCAAATCGGAAAGGTATGGCCTTCGTAGGAATGTTTTAGCAGTGAGCAGTGGCATGAAGATATTTTGTTTTCAAATTTAAAAATTATTTTTACTCTTTTTGGTCGCAGGTACCTTACCTTTTCTGCCACATCTGGACTGGACTGGAAGAAGAATGCTATTATTTTATTACTCTTCTATTGTGCGCATTTTGTTATCTCATAGCAAAAAATTAAAAATATTTTTGAATAAGAAATATAAAAGTACAGCATGAAAAAAAATTTAATGCAATCTGTTTCATTTCAGTGCTATTTTTGTTTTTTCAACGTTATAGAAGTTAAGAACAATATTAGTTAGTTACTATCTATTCCAGAACTGACACGAATACCTACCTACGATCAGTAATTTTTAAGATTTCTTTATTTAAAGACAGACATTCAAATTCGCTTCAAATCAAACAGAGCTACACCAATTTTATTTATCTATATAGTAGATAATGATATAAAAAAAATGTGTGGTCGATTTTCGAGCACTGGGCGAACCTAGTCATTATTAATGTCGGACGCAGGGTTCATGATGGAATTAAAAAGTTGTCGTCCCTGTATTTGAATGGTAGGAGTTACTAATTGTGAAATTATCTGAAGCATGTTGTCGTTAATGGCATTAGGTTGAGGAATGGGAGCAGGAGGTTGAGGTGCTGAAAAATGGTCTACAGAGACTTCCAGACGACCTTGTCGTATTACATTGTAAGGGTTTGACATCTTTCAAAATATGTATATATATTTTTTTTTGGAAATGAGAGAATCAACTATATCACTTGTTCGAGAATGTTTTAATCAACGTACAGGGCAATAATTTAGTAAAAACTAATTAATTTTATAATCAATTCTTTAATTAACAATTACTAAGGAAAATCGGGTAGTTAGCTCTTATTTTCATTACTTAATTATTTTTTTTTGTGGCTTTTTTGTGTGGTTGTCCACACTTTATTGATTTCACTGTTATGTTGGTGGTTTGGTTGGCCACTTTATGTTCACAAATACTTTCAGCTTTATTTTAACAGTTTTATTTTAACAGTTAGCTTTATTTTAACAGTTAATAAAAATAGCCAGCTGCATTCCTCCCATTCAACAATTCAGCCGCAATACTCGTTACGCAATGAATGCAAATCAGTTTACCCTCAAGCCTATCTTCGGACGTACGCTGAAATATAGAGATTCATACATAAACCGAACAACACGAATGTGGAATGCTCTACCAAACTCTGTTTTTCCTCTCCATTATAACTTACAGACATTTAAAACCAATGTGCATCGGTATCTCCTTTCTTCTTATCCCTAATTTCCTTAACGCCCGCACTGTGCTAAAACATATAAAGGGTATTCATAACCCCTTGAGTGCGCGCAAATTATAAAAAAAAAAAAAAAAAAAAAATCTGCACTAGAACTTAAAAAATCTTTTTCAGAACAGATTGCTTTGACCTTTATTCATTGAAGAGTCGATTAAACTTAAACTATTACATGTTCTACTTAAATAGCCGAAGCTTGCATTTTAATTTCCCTGGAAAATTGATTCGTTGCTCCAGACGTTTGGAAAGCATTTCCTTTGTGCGTGCAAGTAGTCTGTCGGTGACACGGGGCCATCAGTATCCACTACGAGCTTGAGCGCTGCTGTTGGACTATCGGTTCATCCAGTTGGATGAGACCAGTACCCGATGGTTACCACTTGGAGGTTAAAAATAAGCGATTGATGTGTATTTAGAGTTACAACCACGGGGCATTGCCAAGTGAAAGCCAATCATGGCATTATCCCATGGCAAGAGAAGTTGTAATACAACTTTTTTGTTTGGTTAGGTCTTGGACTGTGAAATTTTGAAATGTTACTATAAATTAAAGTTTTGTTACTAGCATATCCTTTTCATGTAGTACCAATAACAATATTCAGATATATAAAGGCTTGTTTTAAACAACGAATATTACGAATATTAGAGTAATCGTTTCTTACGCTTGCTTACGTTCAGCCAATCAAAAACAGAGCTATAAAACCAAAACTTTGAGCTAACGATCTATAGCTCTAATGGTAATGGAGAGCAATCGAGCCAATGGCTGTCCAGGTGACCGTCATTATTGTTTTTGTCGCAAACTTTCCACGGTTAGTTATGTAGCATTTATTAATGCCAAAATATAGGGACGGGTTACCACAAAGTGCATTGAACAACTTTCTTTAACTTTCTCTTATAAAGAGAAAGATATTGTTTTCGTGAACATTTTCGACCTCGAGATTTTGATTGATTCTAACATTACGATGATAGTGGAACTCAAAATAGTGGTTTTTGGAATTCCGTCCGTCAGTTCGCCGGTTCGTCGGTTCGTCTGTTCATCGGTTCGTCGGTCCGTCTGTCCATACACGTCTCGGTCAAGTCACCCGTATGGAGAATACCCGTATGGATGCGGTACTTTTTCACAGGTTACCCGTTACAAAGATATCGCTACTATCGTTACTTTCGAATGTTTGATACTAATAACATCATTTACTTTATAAAGTATGTATGTACTCACTACTCAGAGGCCAAGGTATGTCAGCACATGAGCACACCACGGAGCCACTCATACTTTCTCAGCGGTTGAGAGACTCATCAGAAAAATCTATCGTACGACGTACCCACTGACAGTACTCACTGCCCCATATAACAAGGGTTGAATAAAAACAGATCTATCTACTCGTTCTACAACCCTTGCGACTGGAAAAAAAATATACCCGTTGACTGAAATATGTGATATATACGAAACGCGGTCTTATATACAGAGTATGTATTGGATGGTATCTACAACAACATTTTGTTTACTAGGTTGGCAGGTAGGTGCCATCTGAAGAACACAATATTAGAAAATCATGTAATCCTATATACCTATTTACAGTTTGCCCTTCTACATGTCAAAAGTAGTAGACCATTTTTAAAAATATGCTATCCTAACTCAAGTTTAGAAGGCAGTCTTTAAGCAAAAGGTAATTTTTAAATACTTTTTCTATGAAAATGTTATTAGATCTATTTGTAGACATAAGTCAAAATTGTACAAACTCATGCAAAGCTTTCCTTGGTAAAACTTAAATTCTTTCTTTAAACATGACTTTCAAATTTCTTAATTCGTCCCCACCATCTAACATACATGATGACATGTTATGCTTCCTTGGCTCATGTTATGCTTCTTCAGCTTAGAGTACGATCTACAGTCTTCACATGCCTATCTACAGTAGTAGCAATACAGACTTGTAAAATTGCGCAAGTATATCAATAACAATCACATTTCCCTTCTCAACGTGCACATTGCTAGGCAGTATGTTGTAACATAAGGTATACCAAAAGGAAAGCCCGTCTTGGCTTTTAGCATACTCGTAGCACCACCACGACAGATATGTACACGAAGCTCCTTTATGAAAATGTAATACCAGATCAATAATATGTATTTATCTCTTATCCGTACCTTAAATCAAAGTCATGAGGCATCAAAGCATCTGAACGGTTTGTGCTCGCTCCCCGCCGCAGATGCACCATGCAGTATGGCTCCGATTTATTGAGGAAAAGTGAAACCAAATCTCAAAGATCGGCTCATCCGTGGTATAATATGAACGTGACAAGTCTTGACAAAAGTTGTCATCTGCACCTTCTGGGGTGCTGAACGAGGTATTGGATCACCAAAAGTTACGGTGTCGTCGGAATAGTGTTGGAACAAATTCATGTCAACACTAGACGGCGCGCGGTGGCTCCCAGCTCTGTAGTTTACTGAGTTGTACTCTTCCATTGTACGCGATATGGGGATATGGAGAGTACAAAGCTCTGCATGTTTATTTATGAGACGTGCAAATTTGTTTTGTTTATCTGCTACTAAAACAAGCGTTTGAAGTGTGATTTAGTATCTATAAGATGTGAGTGTGCATTTTGTTTGGGTGAAGATACCAATTTTCTGTGAATTGTCAGTTGAAATTGTCTAAAAATTCAACGATGTCTTTATAAAGCCAATGGGCATAAGCTAGTGTCTACTTCTGTAAATCGATAGCACATCGGCCACCCCCACAACTCGTCCAACAACTTCTTGATTCCAAGGCCTCAATACATCTCACTTTTTCATGTTAACAACTCCAAGCCGAAACTTGTGGTACCACTATATTATCAATTTGAGATTCTATTGTAAGATAGAAAATTAGAAAAGCTAAGAAAAAATTAAAGTAGGACCTAATTGGTAAATCAAGTTTTTTATTTGAGCATTCCTCGTTCCTTAACGAGCTGTGATCGATTCGATTAAACTTGGTAAGTGAGCGTATTTTCAATCTTTGTAGACCAAAGCAATGGGTGTGGCGCACATTCGCACAAAGACTTGTTACAATTTAACCAGGAGCTATGGCCGTCTCGTGGGGAAATATTTTGTTATGTTGGATTTATTTAGATAGTTGTTCGCGTAAGCGTTTTAACGAATCAGATAAATCAACAAGTTGTTAATTAGTAACGAAATACTATGCAATAAGAATTTTGTAAGCGTAAGTACAAATTGCAGGTTTGAATATGTGTTTATTTAGGTACCTACCAATTCCATTAATTATTTTTTAACTTTCTTTCTGCCCGTACAAGCTTCTCCAGCCTAATCGACTTGACCGATTTTCTTCAAACTTCGTATCCAGCGTTTGTTTGGTCATAATTCTAGGCCATTTGTTTGCCTTAATTTATGTTATTAACGGTACCTGCTATATAAAAATCATACATAACCTCAATTTTCTCGAAAACGGCTATAATCATTTTGATTAAACTTCTTATATGCTATAAACATATTAGTTTCAACAAAACTGCATATCCAGTTTCTTCCGAAAAACCATATGACGGATTTTTGCATATGGGCCGTATTAAGAAAGTTGTCAATTTCTCGCAAACTATTTGGCCAAATTGAATGAAATTTAATTTGTTTACTACTATTACTGTTTTCATGAGTTCCACATAATTAGTTTTGGGCCAATTATCCCTAAACGGAATTTTGAGTTTTGGCCAATAACAGAAAATCATTATTATTCACATGAACACCGATTACTTTTAATTACGGAATAAACGTTCCTATAATCTCATTTGGACATCATTTATACCATTCTAGCATCATTAATCGAAATAAATATTATTGTGTATATGGGCCAAATTGTTAAAAAAGTCAAATTAACTCGCTGTGAAAGAGAAAGTTGCGTACGACCCAGTCGTGCACCCACCATTAGTTTCTATTGTTTACTTGAAGTCATTCGTTTGTTGCTTTCTTAGAAATTTGTTTGACCAAAAACAATATTTTTTCAAAAAAGTGGGCGTGGTAGGTCACAAATGTTTACACTTGTTCTGCTTCGTCGAACAGAGAGTATATATACCAAATTTCAACTCTGTAGCTCAAAATTTAAGGCCCAAAAATCGTTGACACACAGACGGACGGACAGACAGACATGGCTAGATCGACTCAGCGTCAGAATGCTCCAGCTGCCGCTGACGACCTGATAACCTTAATGGATAAAGTAGCTAGAAGATGCTGGATGCTTAAACGTATGTAGTAAGCTTATTATTACTGATGGTAACCACCCAATGGTTGGGTATTGTAAAACGTTGGGCAATGCCAAGTCGTTAGAATAAATATCAATTGTGCTATTTTTACTTCAAAGTGGCGACCATCTGGTATGAGACCAGTAGTGTGAGATTTTTACTCATTAAAACCACCAACCTTTATGTGGTGGTTGTACGGCACATTGACGAATGATCTTAACATTTTGCTTTCTAAAGTTTGTAAGATATCTATATTCGTTTCACTGGTACAACCCCATAGCTGTATACCATATATTCAAACTGGTTTTAGCACTTACTTGTATAAAAGCACCTTGTTATAATGGTTTAGCTTAGAATATTTTTCAAGCAACCAGTCACATGCGATTTCCATTTTAATTTTGCATTGCGTGTCATTCCGACATATTTCGCTTCATTTGCAAACGGGAATCGAGCCGTATTTACAAAAAAAACAGGCAAATGGTTTTCCGTTTGTACAAAATATCTGCACGAATCGATTTACTCTCGTTAAGGACAATCCATCAGGATTTTGTCCATTCATTAACCTCGTTGAGACCGTTTTATAATTTTGTATATGTTTCCATTTTTATTGTACCAACTGTTAGTAATACAGCGTCGTCAGCAGACGTGGCAACTATTGTATCGTTTGTTTGTGGGATATCACGTGTAAATAGGAGGTACAAAAGTGGTCCAAGGACGCTTCCTTGGTGTACTCCCGCCAATATTTCTTTTAACTCTGAATATTTGTTTCCAAGTTTCAGACCGGAAAGTCTATACTCAAGATACGAGGCAAGGATTTTAAATAATTTTTCAGGCAGAACTTGTCTTAATTTGTATTAAGGGCTTCTATGCCACACCATGTCAAAAGCTTGCAACACGTCAAGAAATAAGGATGAGCAAATTTTCTTTTCTTCGACAGTTTTCTCAACTATGTCTGTAATTCGATGTACTTGGTCCACCGTCGAATGTTTACAAAATTTATGTTCAGATAAAAGACGTTTCTGATCAATTATGGGGTGTAAGCGGCTGAGTAATATCCTTTCAAAAACTTTGGAAATTATTGGAAGAAGTGAAAAGTGAAAAAACGCTATGACTGCAATATTCACTTCGGTACGCACTGTAGGCATGCGAGTCAATGGTTTAATGTCCATCGAAGTAAATTTTGTGCGAAGTTTGGTGATAACAGCACGAATTGTTGATTCAACTGGTCGTTTATAACGACCATTTTATGATCGTAACAAACGGTGCACATTTTTCACAGAGCACGAATTTTGATAATAAATTTCAATATTTTGCAATCGTTGCTCGTTTGTAAGTCTTTCCATGATTAAATGGTAGAGTATATTGAAAACTTCTCGGATGCCATTACTGACCAATCTGGCAACCTGAAAAACGTAACTCTAAAAAAATCAAGTTATTATAAATATTTATGTTAGGTACAATTTTTCTCGCGTACATATTTACATCGTTTTTAATTTATTTTAACGAGTTGTAACAACTGTTTTTTTTCGTAACGACTGTTTTACATTGATGCAGGGGCGTGTAAATGGCCATACAGAATCGGATTACTTCATCGACGTGGTTGTTCGACGCTGGCATGTAATAAGGGCTTATAATAAAAAGAAGCTTAATCAATGCTTTCCGAGGCAACATTTTGAGTAGTTCTCCTGTTATGAGGTCATAAGCCAGAGCTTTGTTGGCTCTTAAGTTGGTTTTCCCGTAGACTGAAATTCGGTATTGTACTTTCTACCTTTATCATAAAGCATCCTACTTTTCTATAATGTTTAAATTAAAGAAAACTCCGATGACAAAACGCTGTCCAAGGAAATTAAGCAAGTTTTCTCAACCTTGCATCATGGTGGACAGTAAATAGATGATATCTTCAAAAAGGAATTTCTCATTTTAACTAACTTGAATTGTTTTGGTTTCTAATTTCAGATCAATCGATTGTTCGATACACTCTTTTATATATAGCCTTATTCCATGGATATAGAGCATTAAAGTCGAGGTAACCTTAAATCTTTAAGTTCGCATTACACTTTCTGTGAGTTTCGGATATTAAACAGATGTCAATTTCTTTTTCTTGCATATACAATTCAAATTCTCAAAGATTTTGTCAAAGGCCGTTGGCATTCCACGTAAGAATTTTAAGCAATCTATTCACAATGAAGGTGGAGTACTTCTGTTCTGAATTCTATTTTGCAGCTTAACTAACCTGTCAAAAATAGTTTAATTCGTTATTCTTTTTTTCTCAAGTTTTGACTTGATAAACTTATACGATCGAAGAGAGGTGTCACTCCTGGAACGATACTTATAAGTGTTACCAAACATAAAATTCGAAGTCAGAGTTAAAAGACCCGAAATGTCCAAATGAACAAGCAGATATCGAAGTTGAGTCATCGGGTGTCGTGAACGTATGACTGAAGAACGGAACCTCAGTATCGTTTACCCGATCCACGAAAAGGGTGACGCTCTGAATTGTTTCAAATAAGGAGTCTCCTCAAATGCCTAACAAGATCCTATCTGGTGAATAATGTGAACGTCTGTAATGTATGTTTGGCCTTTGAAATTCTTGGACGTTTTGATGTTTCTTAGTTAAATATGCGCTCCCCCGTGCTTTTGGAGTTTTTCCATTATGTGGATGTAGTAAGCAAGTTAAAAACATTGGTATTGACTCGTTCATTTCAAGTGAATGAAAATTATTACTGATGCCATTAGAATCTTCGTATACCATCCTTTTGATGATATGGAATACCAAAGACCGAACTCCAGTTTATGAATCGAATGATCACGGATGCCTGGAAGCAACAAGTTCAGGTTCAAAAATTATTGAAGACTAGCTTGACTCAGCCAGAGCCAATCTACGCATCGTAAGCTCGTTGAGTAAATAGTAAGTAATTAAACATATAACTTGGGTAACAAGTCTAAGTCTTTATTACGAGCCTATTGCCTAACGGATTCGTTGCATCCACATATTTGTTGTTTATTGTAAACAACATATTTCCACTTCATAGTCTCCATAGGATAGTAATTGAATTTAAACACCATTAAAACAACGTTATGCTTTTAACGCCAAACAAGTATCTAAAAACAGCAATGCCACACTTGATAAAGTGTGTATAAAGGGGGATTTTGCGAGCGCTCGATAAAGACTTAGTGACAGTAACAAATGATGTGCACGCACTGAACATGGCCTACACATTAATAAAACCCATCTCAGCCGCATGAAGGTAAGAGGGAAGTAAACCTATTCCAGAACACAGCCTACATTCGGCACTATGGTGGATAAACATGTGAAGTTCTTACGAGACTATTACAAATGAATATCGGCACATAGAATTTTAGTGAGCATTGTGTGATTAAGTCCCGATTGTGTGCGATTCATTAGGATAAACAGAAGATGTAGTTTTGTGCGCCTTTTGGTATTCCAAGTTGAAAAGCAACATTTCTATAACTGTCCTAGCGACTTATTGTGGAGACGGTCATGTAAGATTCACCTTATTTTCAGCAAACCACGCATAATTCAACAAAAAACCTGTCAAGCAAGCCTCCTTGAAAGTTTGTGCCTTTGGCTATTAAAATTCATTTGCTCATCCCCATGTGGAGTGCTCGTATCTTGTTCCATCTCTATCTGATATATAACACATATGAAGAAGGATGCACATGGGTTCATGTTCTGTCTTTGGTGGTCTTTCGTTTATTGTTCAGTAGATATAAATTCACTCGAGCCTACCCATCATGGCATTTGGATATATGCAGATGGGGTGCTGGCTATCTTTTTCGCTGGTACAAGATGCTACTTCTGATAAATGCTGCAACCGGCCAACTCCTTGATTTCAATAAATTACCATCGTATAGGCGTATGAATTGTTGCCCATCAGAGATGAGATACTTGCGCTTACTCACTGCAACCGGCTGAACAGATACGGAAATGCTAAATTTAATGCAATATAGCCATGTCTATCCCACCAACAACAAAGCTATGCGAGGCTACTTCGAGCAAAGGCGTCCGTGAGGCAGAGCACATTGTCCATAGAGGAGAATCCAATAAGTACGGAGTTGTAACTTTGATAATTAATTTATTACGTGATGGTGTGTTAATTGGTTAAGGCTGACTTTTGCCTCTATTTTGCAATACGTGCCGTGCCGTTGACTTGAATAATTTACTATTTACAAAATATTTCGTTTTAATTGATTTATTGCATGTGATCCAGATCGATGGTTGCTAAAATGGTTCCGATCTCAGGTTTGCATGTTTTTAAGTGAATAAACGCGAGTAACAGAAAGACGTTCCGCAGTAATGCTAGCCATTCCGAAATGAGGACAGTTAACTAAGGAATCCCGAACTGAAAAAAATGCACGTTGTTCTGCCTACATAAACAGAGTTATCCAACTCGTGGTCGAAATTGTCTTGGAATGTATAATTGGACTGGTGGGTTGATAAGCAGGCTATGTTACTTTCTCCCCCAGGTTAATGTAGATTTATTTCGTACCCAATATGGATGAGTATGTACGATGTATGAATTAGGTTAGGTTAGGTTTTGTGGGCTGTTGACGCGTAGATGAGTCGTCCAGCTAGCCGATTTGCAGCAACTACCCGTGACTTTACTGCATTGGATAACAAACTATTCGTAATTTTACTACATTGGTTGCCAGAGCTTTTATGGCGAGCGTAGGTGTAAATATCCTCTAGCGATGTGTCTAGTACTCTAACCGATTCACGGCTAGGATTTCAGCTTGAAATACACTGCACGAGTTTACTAATCAAAGGGATGTGATTTACCTGATTTCATCGGATTAGACTCCAGAGCCCACTCCTATTTTAATTTAAGACCCATCGGTTTGACCAAAATTTAGTATAGAGTGTTTAAAGTCTGAAATGGAATGGTGTATTCAGAGCATTGTGCTATGACCGAAAGGTTTCTTTGTTAGTGCAATCATGTGCTTCGTCGTTATCAGAGCGTTCCACCAAATTTGGCAACAATAAGTAAGTATTGGCAACAGTTGTGTCTAACCATTTCGTGACCTTCGGAGAGGAGCCCCATTTCTTACCGCAAATTCCATTGCAGCTATATAGTGCATTGTATATTTTTTTTGCTCTGCATTTATATTTAGATATCAAGTATCAACCCCAGGTATTTGGCACTGTCAGCATGTGAAAGGGTAGACCCTCCCAGAGTCGGTGCCACAAACCCTGCGATTGATCTCTCGAGAACTAATTCCGTTTTCTTTGAATTTACAGCCAGGATGTAGGGTTTTGACCATCTACAGAGAATTTTTTATGCTTTCTTGCATGATCTGCTTAGGGTCGATGGGAATTTCACACATGTCATGAGGACCACGTCGTCTGTATAAGCTACTGTTTAATTGCAGTGATTCCTCAATGCTTCGTTGACCAGTAGCCAACAAATTGGAGATTTTACACCACCCCGTGAGGAGTACATTTTGTCGTTGTTATCCTTTTGGTACAATCGCCAAATGATGATGAAATTATACGCTTTTTAAGCATGGTTATATGATCCACTTACCAATAACCATTTATCAAGTGCTTTCTTGATAGCCTCCTTTTTTTACGTTGTTGAATTTCTATTTCTAGAAAGGCTTCTAGCGTGTATTCTTTATGATACGGTGATTTTGATTTTTCTTTTATTTCGACTGATACTCTATGTCCCTTAAGGGCAGTTCTCCTGATTTGTCTTTGATATAGGCGTGTTATTTTGGGCAGCCTGGATTCAACTTACTACTTTCCAGTGTTTTCACTAGGAATAAGAATAAGCTTATCGGCCTATAGTTTTTTGCACTTGTGTGGCTACATTATCTTTTTTTTTGTATTTTTTTTATTTTATTTTATAAGTTTATTAGTTTTTGAAAAACTTTTTAACATCTCTTAGAATAGGTACCAATTTATATACATGTGATTTTGTCTTACATATACGTTTAAGTCCTTTTTGAATGTTTTTATATTTGTTTGATCTCTTATAAATAATGGTAGCCGATTAAATATATGAAGTCCCTTGTAGAATATTTGTTAAATAATGTGTTTAAAATGATGCTCAATCTTCCTTGGCATCATTCCACTTTTGATCTGCACAAAAGAGCGGATGTTGAATTGATTTCTGAAAGGATTCGGAAACTCACGAACAATTTTAATAATAAATGTGATATTGCTGAAAATCCCCTCATAAACCAACTTTATTTATCTGGGTTAACTTAAAATATATTCAAAAATGTCTAATATTATATTTCGTCTGCGTTTCTTTATAATTTATTATTTTTGTAATCATTTGTTATTATTTGTTTATTTATCATTTGTCTACTAAGGTTTGTAATACTATTTATTTTATGTTAATTTATCTTATTCGTTTTTATGTTAAATTGTTATTTTTTAAACAAATATTATTATTATACTCACCCATGTTTTCGTCTACTAACACATAATTAACTAATTTTTGTATTACATATTTATTTTTTATCTATTTATTAATTTATTAATTCATTTATTTAATTATTTGTTTCTTTATTTGTTTATTTATTTATTTATTTGATTATTATTTATTATTTGATTATTATTTATTTATTTTTATTTATTTATTTATATTTATTTATTTATATTTATTTATTTATATTTATTTTTTTTTTGTATCATTTGTATTTATTTATTTATTAATTTATTTATTTGCTTGTTTATTATTTATTTATTTATTATATAATTTATTTTTATTATCTGATTAGAGTAACTTCGGGTATTGTGATATGGTCGGGAAATGTGATATAGTAGCTTATTTTCCGAAATAAACAATTCTCGACAAGAATTTTCTTGTCAACATGACGGCAATGGAGAAGAACACGTGCTGCAGCTTTTGGTGCGCTCGCGCTCATTGTGTTGTATGTCAGTGCATCGATATTGTCTAAGGTGTACAGACAACATTTTTTTGTGTGTGACCTTTTTGTGGTATTTCAGCAAAAATTTTAGCAGAATTAGAAACTGAAGCGATAAATTTTGTTTGTGTGTGAAGAGAGCTGACAGTATATTGGGTGAGTTTTTAATTCGATGAAGTATATATTTAAAAAAAACTCTCGATTGTTGCAAAAACCAAATGCGGCTAATGTAATATAGTTAAAATTGGGTAAAGTGATATACTATATCACATTACCCACCAAATTATTAATTAGTAAAAATATGTTTATAATTCATTTCAGATCATGCCAAAAAAAGGGGAGATACGTAAATGGGATGCGGAAGAAATGAGGAAGGCTATTGTAGCAGTCCGAGAAGGAAAAATGGGTATACTTTTGGCATCGAAGACATTTGGAGTTCCATTCGCAACACTACAAAGATCAGCTCGTAGTGATAAATCCATTAGCGATATTTTAGCCACGCCTTTGGGAGGTAAGCCTATTTTTAGCCAGGAAATGGAATTGGAGCTGGTAAGATACATCCGGGAAATGGAATCACGCTTTTGGGGCTTAACTCGCGGGGACATTCGATCACTAGCATTCCAAGTCGCAAAAAGAAACAACATAGCTTTGCCCATTTTCAGTACTGAAAGAATGTGCAGGAAAAGATTGGTTGTATGCATTTCTTAAAAGGCACAAATCCGAAATAAGTATCAGGAGTCCAACCGGAACCTCAATAGATAGGGCAAAAGGCTTTAATGCTGAAAATGTGGGTACCTTTTATAGGTTACTGGAGCAAGAGTACGAAAAACACAAATTTTCTCCAACTCGTATTTGGAACGTAGATGAGACAGGAGTGTCCATTGTACAAAGTAGGCAACCCAAAATTTTGGCAGCTAAGGGAAAAAAGCAAATAGGTTGTATGACTTCTGCAGAGAGAGGCTCTCTTATAACGGTGGTCAGCTGCATGAGCGCGGGCGGTTCTTTTGTTCCGCCTTATTTCATTTTTCCGAGAAAGAACCATTCTCCGGTTTTAATGAAACATGCTCCTCCTGGTTCGGATTCTGCTTGCCACATTTCGGGTTGGATACAAATTCCTATATTCACAAAGTGGTTTGACCATTTCTTGCGCTTCACAAACCCATCAAAAGAGAACACTTTGCTACTCATTTTAGACGGACATTACAGTCATACCCGTAATATTGAGGTTCTGGAAAAGGCTCGCAATAATGGTGTTATTATTATATCTTTGCCACCGCACTGTACTCACAAAATGCAACCGCTGGATAGAGCTTTCATGGGCCCACTGAAGACGTATTATAACGACGAAATTAGGCGATTTATGCGAGAGCAGGGCCGGAAAATAACACAGTTTGATGTTATTGAACTTTTTTCGAAGGCCTACCTTAAAGCACAAACGGCACAAATCGCAATAAATGGATTTAAATGCACTGGCATTTATCCATTCGACAAAAACATATTTCAGGAGGTCGATTTTATCGCTCAAACATTTGAAGATCATCCGGGTGAGGAATCTGCTGTTTCAGGACGAGAAGTAGAGGAAATAGTTGTCAGTACAAGTAGTGTAGCTGAAGAACCAGTTGCCAGTACTAGCAGGGCAGCTTTTGAAAAGATAATAACTCCTTGGGATATCTCACCACCGCCCAAACTTAAACGGGTTATCAGCTGCAGAGGTAAAAAATCTGTGGCAACTGTTCTAACAACATCACCGTACAAAACATCGTTAGAAGAAAGTATTAAGAACATCGAAAGACGCAAGAATAAGGCGAAAAGACCCATGATCGTAAAAACCAAGCGGGCAAAGAAACCAAAAGAAAGTTCTTCCAGCGACTCAGATGAAAGTTTGCATTTACCGAGCTCAGACGACGATCCTTGGGCCGAAACACCACATAACAAAGATAGTGTCTGTGTATTTTGTAGCACATCTTTCCAAATGGATAAGAAGTCAAAGGCATGGGTACCATGCTTGCAGTGCGATTTAGTTTGGGCTCACAACGAATGTCTTCCAATGCGACAAGCAGTTTTTGTATGTGAGTCATGTAAATTGCTTTAAATAGAAAGTAAAGAAAGTACTAAATAGATATTGAAGTTTTTAATTCTTTAATTTATGTTTTCTCTTGTTTTTTTTTTTTTATCTAATGTTCTTACTTTTGCTAAAATAATAAATGAATTTGAATTGAATTTTAAATTAACTTTAATCTTAGTTTAATTCCTTAATCTAAGTTTTTTCTTGATTTTCTTATGTACTAGGTAATTGCTAATATTCCTACTTTTGTAAAAAAATAAAAAATGAATGCATAATCCATAGTATTTCATGTGTCTTTCTTCGGTTGAAAACTATTCGGGTAATGTGATATGGTATACCACATTATCCGAAGGTAGTGTATCACATTACCCGCCAATTTTATTAAGGGGAGTTACAGAGATTTTTTCATTATTTTGTAAATAGCTGCAGATTGACTTACGCTGCAGAGTTCTGAAGACAAAATATAATGCGCAATGTATCAAAGAGCTATAATGAATAGTGCGGCAAAAGCTATGACATAAAAGTTTCGAATAATTGTTAGAAAACAAATACCTATATCACATTACCCGAAGTTACTCTATATTTTATGAACTTATATTTGTTAATACAAAAAGCATTCCTTGAATATTCATAAAATTCTAAATTATGTATATTAGATATTCCCTCTTTTTTTACTCAAATAAAGGTTTATTCGTATTTTTCCTTTAAATTCAATTTTTAATTGCTTGTAAATCATTTTGAAATGTAAGATAATATCTCAGAAGTTAGATAATACTTGTCAAATCTCTGAATTGTAAAACGTGCGGTCACAGGCTTTGTAAAAAAAATATCACGAAATAAAACATATTATTATTATATTCTGTTCCTCAGTATGTAGCTGTGTCTGTCTGAAACGTAGTTCAGGTTTCTTTTCAGGTACTCTGGTAACATATCGTTTTTAATTTTATATACAAATATTAAATTTCTTACGACTTATCTTTGTTTCACACTTAAAAATTTAATGAATTTAACATGTTATTTATTGGCGTATAAACATTAACTTTTAAGATTGCTCTCATTGCACGATTTTGTAATTTTTGTAATCTCCTTTTGTCAGTTTCACTAAACATAAATAGAATGGACGCGCAGTAATCAAAGTGAGGTAGAATAATTGTATTATATACTGTTATTGCACATTTTCTATTAAGTTTTTTTTTTATTCTAAACAAAAAATTAATCTTTTTACTTATTTTCGAACAAATGAAATCGGCATGACATTTAAAATCTAACTTATGATCTATTATTGCACCAAGATATTTTATTTGTCAACTATTTCTAGTTTCTATTTAGGAACATACATTTAGATTTATTGACATTTAACTTAAACTTTTTACTGTTTAACCATACATTTAAATTACTAAGGTCTTCTTCAATTTTTTTTTTTTTTATTTCATGAACATTATTACCACAGGCATAAACAAGTGTATCATCAGCAAAAAGCATTACCTTACAGTTCAGCCTTGTTCTCCATTAAACGGAATTTAAAATTGCTCGTAACCGGTTCTATTAGACTATCATATATCGCAGATGGAATTGATTTGTTTATGTCCTTAATACTATTTATAAAGAAGTTATTCAAATAATTAGCTATTTTATCACATTTATTACACGCCACGCTTTGGCGAGATATTTTAACTTTAGACATTAACGGAAGGTGTTGACTAATGTTGAAATAATGTTTTCTACTTGCGGCTGTATTTTTCTTAATCTGGCAGATTTAGCCTAGACTGGTTTCGTACTGATTTCCAGTCTGTTTCATCGTTTGTCCTCGTTGCCGACTTGAAGAGTTCCTCCGAATCCCTGTGGCGATTGGCAAGTTCGTGTTGGACTTGCTTTTTTTTTAAAGCATTAATATGCACCGTGACGATTTAGTTCACGTTTGTATTAATATCATCCGGATCAATTGCAGCAATCTTGAAGGTGTGTTCAAACATTTTTGCCGTAAATAGATTCCAGTTTGTATTTATTGGATTACGGAATGGAATAGAATGGACTATTTTTTCTATAAGGGAGAATTCTATGATTCTTTGGTCAGAGAATTTTAGTTGATCTGACACTATTCAATCGGACTGGACGCTTAAGGCGGCCAGGAATTTTAGAATTTCAAATAAAAAAGAAAAATGTAAATGCCGAAACCCGGGATCGAACCGGGGACCTTTAGATCTTCAGTCTAACGCTCTCCCAACTGAGCTATTTCGGCATGTAAAAAAAATTGACAAAAAAAATAATAAACTGATGCTGACTGCATTAACATCCTATGCCATATTATTCAGGATGGGCCATAATGTAAAAAACAAACACATCAAACAGCAGCAAAGGTTTGAAGCCGAAAGGCAAAAAAAAAAAACTGTTAGATGTAAGCTTACAGTGCCCGCTAAAGGCCATAAGTTAGTTTAAGTAAATATGTTATTGATAAGTTGGATTTAAGCATTTTCGTCTAGTATTAAGTTAATATTTTAAGGAAATAAAAAATTAATTTGAAAAAAAACAGCAGCAAAGGCAGAAGAACCAACAACAATGCAGCAGCAGATTGTAGCCTTGTCATGTGTTTTTTTTTTATATTGGTTTAAACGATATGATGGGATGGGATAGGGCATTCAATGATTCGCACAGAGGATTATATCCTTCTCATGGGTTTTTGAATCACCGAATTCACATTTCATGACACTTCCCTCTTTCATTTGCCCACCTTATTTTCAAAAGGATATTCCAATAAAATAACCAAAACAAAACCTAAGCTAGGCTGCAACAATTAACTCACCTTTTTCGAGATTTTGCGTTTGCATTCATTTGTCAAGTCAAACTTTGCATCAGCCTTTCTATTTCATAAATAGCTGGACAGGTTAGTTTGTGTAGGAAGGGACCGAGCCCGTAAGTATGGAATTCATTATTCATTTCTCAACGGACAGTCTGAGATGCCGCTACATTGTTGAAGAAGAATACATCATGTCACCTGTAAAAGTAGATAGAGTCAGTGTAACAACTCAGAACAATTGACTTCATTTAATATGTTTTATTACCATACAAAGGGAATTTGAAGGCCGCCTTCAACGAAGGGCTGCGAAATCCATTTGTAATGGCGGTACCAAGGTCATCTGCAGATAATAAAATGTCATTCTCCTATGGATGATTAATGCGTAGATCCTGAGGAGTAGCCGAGTATATGGCTTGCATAACATTCAAGTATGTGACGACACTGTTTGTAAAAACAAAAGCCGGATGCCAGCAAAGGAATTATCTGTCACAGCCTATCTTGTTTTAGGTACCACGCGTCTTTTTTTATCGTCAACCAGAGTAAGATCGGTTTTCTACATCAGCGCAGTGCGTTGTGATGCACCGATCGGATGTCACTGGGATGTACTCGTAAAGATGGTACATTCGAATAGTCAAGTCGGACGACCGTCAATAGAAATTTGCATTTGATCGTCTGCAAACATGAAGAGGAGGCAGCAGAAGCCTGGTAGATCCCAGATTTGACAGTTGTGGAAAGGAGAGGCAGATTAAACTTATCTGTCTCGCTATGGCGCAATAAACGATTTACTTATGTGAATAGGTTCCACAGAAAAAGTGTGTTATGTAAATCGGTTTCAAATGCAAAACTAAGATGTATCCTCACGACGCACAGTGTGTTATTTCACACATCTAGCGGAACTTTATTTGTTTCGCGATTACATTTCTTTTTATATTAATCTGTTCAATAAGGTACGTTATATATGCATTTCTGTAAGCTTTTTCTGAGTTTCGCTTAATTATTTATTTAATAATTTGGAACTTACCTATAATATGATACTTGCATCCATTATCTCAATGCCTTATAAAATGATTTCGATCACATCTTCACTTACTTTTTTTATTTTATTTTAAGTTGTATCTATAAAAAGCTTTGAAAAAACTTTGAAACTTAAACAACAATTTTTAAAAAACTTTCTAGCATTCTTTGTTGAAACATAATAAAATTTTTGATTTTATTTTTATTACTATTCGGAAACTAATCAGAATTAAATTCACTTTTGTCTAAACTGCCTACATCTAAAAGTTCTTTGGAAGCATTTAACAGGGAAATGCTCTCCAGTGGGAGGGGATTTTTCTTTCTATACATCATTGTACTCCGGCTCGATTGATAGGGATCCGAAAAAAGTAAAAATCTATTAAGCGCATCTCTATTAGAATTTGTTCTTGAAGAGTTTCGACTGTTATGCTCCCGGAATCTTATATACTCTTTATTACTGGCTTCTTGGGCCTCTTCGAATAACTGCCCAAAAGGCAATATGCAAGCTTGAATTATGTCCTTTGAATGCACAAGAAGCTTTTATGTATGCTTCAAGGCATATATCTATACCAGGCATAATGTCAAGACATAAGTTATGTGTTTCTTTGGCGTAAGTTCCAAACTTGTCGGCATCAATTTCATATTCACCAGATATTACTTCTAGTAAAACTCGGAAACGTTTTATTAGATCAATATTATTACCCGTTACTTCCACGCTTATTTCAACGTTTCTAAAACAAATTTTCGAGTTGTGTTATCATCATTGGTATTTCCAGCTATTTGTTTTGGCATGTCAACTAATATTCCCAATATTTTTTCCGAAATTTGAGTTGCATACACTTTTTTCTGTTTGCAACCAAGTTTTTTTCTTCTTGCGATCTTGTTTGCCACTTTTTTATAAGAAATATGTAATAAACACTCAAATGCTCTTATCCAGGAATGCAATGGAGAAATACCAAAGTCAAACATTTTTTCGTCCGGTTTTCTTATGACATTTCTCTCGCTGTTCATTTCCTTGGGAGTTGCGCCACATATGTAGCATTTTTTTGGAGGAATCATATCGTGACAAGGCACTACACACCTTGCTGTCAAACATTGTAAAAGGAAGTTCGTGCTTGCACTCCATTTGGGTGTCGTTTAAAATTAGCTATGTTGGAATAAGTGTATATATTTGATCTTGCATTTGATTTTGATCAATAATGATGAGTTAATTGTTTTCTTTTTTAAAAGTAAATCTCACAAGTCTGCAGTGCCTAGTTGAATTCGGCCTTGGGTTTTGCCATAAGACTCTTCGAGAAATATCGTCAACCAAACGAAGTGGGACTAAAATAACAGAAAATAAATTCTCGTCACTGCATTCTGCATCATCTATGCTAATCTTATACCGACTTTGTGCTAAGCTACCATCACAACCATACTTGGATATAAGACGCAAGGATAAAGCATTTGAACCTAATGATGTTAGATGTTCAGATAGATCGTTTTGAAATTTGATAATGCGCTTTATTGTTATATCTTCAAACCTTGCAATCTTACTTCAGCAGAAACATCAGTCACATTAAATGCTTCTTCTTCAGGAGCATTCTTTCTTTGCATGTTGCACTAAATAATAAGCCGGGTATACATTTGAATTATGCTGTATACATGCTGTGTTAACCTAGCCTTGTAGCCCTTGCAGGAGAACTAAGAACAAGCTCTTTAACCAGAGTTGCTGCATCCAGCTGATCGCAAAGTCACCTCTGCCGCAACAGCAATTTCGCTTAGCGTTCTAGTGCTTACTAGTGCTTACTAGATCAATTATTTTTCGTTTTTGCACTTTGGAAGACATTCGCAAAACGATTTTCAAGTTCGTCCACGGTTCGGTTTCGTACTTGTTGTTGGAACCTGGTTGTAGAACTCATCCGGCAACTTCATCTCCTCATTCAACCATTCTTCATTGTCCTTCCGGAATCTTCTCAGATCTCGCACACTACGTTCCCACTTTGCTAAAATTTTGCAATTAAGAGAGCTTACATAAATTTGTAATACTCTAGGAACACTGTCCATAATACACCAAAAAATAATAATGGAATAACTGCTTAATTCAACAAACACGGAAGGGTCAATTGTACTCGATAAATGCTAATAACCATACAACAATAATTTTGCTCATATTAAGCTTCTGTTTGTGATGTCAGAGAACGGTAAATACCGTTTTAATGCTGTTTTTGTTTTTAGCATGTTATTTATTGTCTGATATTCTACCTTTCGGATCATACCAAAACATTATCATTTGACCGACTTTGAATTTTGCATAAAATTCTGCTAGATGTGTAAAACAACACACTGTGCGACGTTACATTGCGTCATTTGGTTAAATGGAAATTGTGTTCTGTCATACTCCCAAGGTCGGGTTATGAACCTTTTCCAGAGGATGCTTATGATATGTTCATTCATATAGCTTAATGTATCTAGTATATTCTAACTGCTACTTCTTATGAATGAAATTTTATTATATATTCCGAGCGTCCAACATGGTGTTTGGTTATGGATTTTGGTAAATTTTATAGTTATTATAAGTGTACAACATTGAAGACGCCATGCTTCTGTGGGTAAGGTTGCAGATTTGTTGATAAGCATAAAAAGTTTTGCATCTGCATCCCGGATAAAGGAAAGGGCCCATTTACCGCTGACTGCAATCAGCATTGGTGTACTTGGGGTATTGGCATTGGCTATAACTACGGCTTTATATGATCAGCGGAAGTGAAGATGTATCTTTCAGAGGGCGTTGATTATTATTATTTGCAAATCACTTTTGCACTCTGTGGATTTTATTCACGAGCCGTGGGTAGGCTTTGCGGGTTATAATAAATAATATTGAATTACAATACGATTCTTTGAAAGTAAAAATATTTAATTCTTTACATTTGAGATGAAGAGATGAGGATATTTATTAATATTAGTTGTTTCTTTATGAGTTAATAGTGACATCAGCTTATACCTTACCAAATAGAAGTTTATTAGTTTTGGTTCACAGCAAAAATAGGTGGGATATAAAATCCAGGTCAATTTAAGGGTTTTTCACACCACTTGAGTAGAGATGTCCTACTCCTAGGGATGTCCGATAATCTGACTCTCCATGTTATGGGTTATAAAATAACTATTACGAAATACGTGCAGCAGAAGAATTAGCAGAAGTACAAAGCTGCTGAAAAGCAGATATTATTACTATTTAAAATGATAATGAAACGAGTGGTGGGTGCATGACTGGGTCATACGCAACTTTCTCTTTCACAGCGAGTTGGGCATTAGATCAAATCCCAAGCATGAGAGAATTTGACGATATTCATAATTTGGCCAAAATACAGAATAGGTAATAGAAATTTCGATTATTGATGCTAACAGTTTTATAATGGTCTATGTGTAATGGAAATTCCATTTAGGAAGAGTTGGACCAAAACTAATTATGTGGAATTTTCGCATTAAATTTGATTCAATTTGACAAAATATTTTGCGAGAAATTGAAAATTTTCTTTAAATGGCCTAAATGGGAAAATTCGTTATATTTATTTACTCGAAAAAACTAGGTATGCAGTGTATTCTGTTGGAAATAATATATATATAATAAATATATATATAATAAATATCTTTAGACCCGTTTTTGAGAAAATGTTGGTTATTTATAATTCTTATAAGGCAGGTACCCGTAATAACATGGCTAAAAGCAAAAAAAATGGCTTAGAATTATGACCAAAAAAACGCTGGATACGAAGTTTAAGAAAAGTGTCAAGTCGTTTAGGTTTTAGAGACCAGTACGGATAGACGGACCGACGAACCGACGGACGGAATTCCAAAAAAACACTTTTTTGGGTTCTGCTATCATCGTAATGTTAGAGTCAATTAAAATCTCGAAGTCGAAAATTTTCACGAAAACAATATCTATTCTTTTTGTAAGAGAAAGTTAAAAACCTCTTTGCTTCGTGGCAGTGAGCAGAAAAAGCGACTATACAAATGCGAATTTGTTAAAAGCGGCAGACTTATGCCGAAGAGTTATGCTTCGCGAAAAATCTATCGATGAGTGGACGTGTTGTGGAGGAAGATGTCACCCATTTTTAGTTATTACCACGCTATGAGTCAAATTTAAGCATGATTATGAGTAAACGTTTTCGGTAATGCAAAAACATCTATACACTCGGATCAAACCTTACAATAGATGAGCAGCTACTTGCCTTTATAGGACGCTGCCCTTTTAAGATGTATATGTCTAATAAGCCAAGCAAATATAGCTCATATATGTGATTTCCAAAAGACTCATCAATTATTTAACTTTTGCAAAATATGATTATCTTTCCAGGATTAAAATCGGGCTGAGAAATTTTAATGCAAAAGGTAGAAAGTGATGACATTTTTAGCATCATTGTTGGAGAGCACATATGTAAATAAGGGAAATGGATGTCTCCAGAGCAAGCGTACCATAAAATCGATGACATTGCACTGAATCAAAAAGGTATATGATTCAAATTAAAAATTACATATATATAATGAAAAATTTTATACATTTTGCACCATTGTACGCGTTCATGCCGTTTATAAGTTCTCAATATGAATGCATTCATAGGCCTATAAATGTATTCATAAATTGTGAAACCTTTGCTTTATGTAAAAAACAAACGTGTTGATTATGATGATGATGATTTATGTTCATTTTCATAGAATGTAGCAATTGCAATGATTTTTTTCATGCAAAATATGGTATCTAATAAATTGGAACTGGCCCTCCAGGTTGGCGGTTGTGCTTTGGGTTAACTTCCCAATCATGGAAAAACCTAACGGTTACGAAGCCACCAATAGCCTCGGAAGGGACTGATTTTATTGTTGACGACACGGCTAAACGAAAAAAGGACAACGACGTTCGTATCTGCACCTGGAATGTGAGAACGGACCGTGTTATAGTAAGCAGAAACAGCGACTATTAGGATGCGGATTTGTTATAAGTGCCAGACTTAGGCAAGAAGTCTTGTGTTTCCAAGACATTAGCGAACACATTGTAAAGATCCGCATCAAGTCCAAATTCGCCAACATTAGCCTTATATGCGCTCACGCCCCAATGGAGGAAAAATATGATATAGCTAAGGACTGCTTCTATGAGCTCCTTGACAAAACCTATGAGCGACTACCGAAGTACGATGTTAAAATCGTGCTGGGAGATTTTAACGCAAAGGTAGGAAGAGAAGACATCTTTAGCAGTATTGTCAGAAAACATAGCCTACGCGACAACACTTCTGCTAACGGACTTAGGCTAATTGACTTCGCTACGGAACGAAATGCCACTATAGCCATCACACGGTTTCCTCACCTCGATATCCATAAGGGGACATGGCGGTCTCCAGATCAACGAACGGTCAATCAAATTGATCACATAGCGATAGACAAGCGGCACGCATCCAGTATTTTAGATGTCCGAACATTCCGAGGAGCTAACATCGACTCGGACCACTACCTTGTTGCAGCCAAGGTTAGAATGCGGATATGCACCACGCCACAACAATCCAGAAATACTGTAAAAAAATTTAATGTCGAAAGACTGCAATCGCAAGAGACCGCCAAGACCTTCGCGCAACGCGTATCTCTAAACCTGTCGATTAACACCATACCACCAGCATCGAATGTCGAAGAACTATGGCAACGATGCCAACAAGCCATTAGATCAGCCGCAACTGATGTGCTAGGTTTCTCGCAAGCAAGAAACCCCTGGTTTGATGAGGAATGCCGACAGATGCTGCCAAGAACGAGGCCTACAAGGCTAAGCTGCAGGTGAAGACGAGAGTTGCCGTTGAGCTCTATAGCCAGAGAAGAAGGGAAGAGCACCGACTTTTTAGAAAGAAGAAAAAAGAGTAAGAAAAGAGCGCGATATCGAAGATATAGAGAGGTGCCACTCCAGGCAAGTCTTACCAAAGTGTAAAACTTCAAAGCCAAGGATACAAGGCTCGCACAGAATCCTGTAGAGATGAACAAGGTATTGTCGTATTTGAGACACAGTCGATGCTGAGGATATGGAAGAACCACTTCGGCAGACTGTTAAACGGCGATGACGACCAACATTCCGCTGTCAGGCAGAACGAACCATTCAATATGCGCAACGACAGCGCAAGCTGCCAACCACCCGACCTGAGTGAAGTGAGGATAGCAATATCTTAACTGAAGCTTAATAAGGCTGCCGAAATGACGGCCTTCCCGCCGAGTTTTATAAAGCCGGCGGAGATGACTTGGTAAGTAACATCCACCAACTCATAAGCCGAATCTAGTCGGATGAAAGTATACCTGAAGAATGGAATCTCAGCATCGTTTGCCCGATCCACAAAAAAGGAGACCCTCTAAGCTGCGCCAACTACAGATGCATAAGTCTCCTCAACATCGCATACAAAATTCTATCTACCGTAATATGTGAACGCCTAAAACCGTTTACCAACAACCTGATCGGCCCTTATCAGTGTGACTTAGGCCAAAACCCAAGAAGTCCAAATCGATACCCATCACCTATTCATCGATTTCAAAGCCGCATACGACAGCATTTATAGAGACGAACTATACAGAGCCATGTCTAGTTTTGGTATACCGCCCAAACTCGTCCGCTCGTGTAGGATGACGATGCTCGCTGCTCCATCAGGCTCGGAAACGACCTCACTGACACATTCGATACCAAAAAAGGATTTAGGCAAGGCGATGCGCTGTCATGTGACTTTTTCAATCTGATCCTTGAGAGGATTGTGCAAAACTCACGAGCCAACACCAGAGGTACAACTTTCCAAAAATTCCATTGACAGATATAACTTTGAGGTAGTACGGGACTTTATCTATATCGGTTCCGCTATTAACTCTGACAACAACATCTCGTCAGGAATTAAACGAAGAATTACTCTTCGCTGTTTCTTCGGGCTTAGAAGGCAATTGAGTAGTAAAGCCGTCATTCGAACTCCTAAAAAGATCTTATATAAGACCCTGATCATCCCATTCCTGCTCTACAGCGCTGAAGCATGGACCGTCTCAAAAGCGGATGAAGAAATCCTTGGTCGATTTGAGAGGAAAATTCTTCGAAAAATCTTCGGTCCCGTTTGCGTTGACGGGCTATGGAGACGAAGATTCAACCAAGAACTGTACGAGCTGTACAGCGACATGCCCCTGGTCAAAAAACTCCGCATTGGACGCTAAAGATGGCAAGGACATGTAGAACGAATGGACACCAATACTCCGGCTCGCAGAGTCTTCGATTCCCAGCCAGACGTCGGACGCAGTAGAGGAGGACCTCGCCTTAAGTGGCGCACACAAGAAGAAACCGACCTTAACCAACTTGGAGTGCGCAACTGGATGCAGTTAGGCCCAGGTTCATTCCGGACTGTAGTGCCACTTAAGTAAGTAAGTAAGTAAGTAAAATATGAATAGTTTCAATGTAGTTTTATGTTGCAGTTAATGTTGTTAGTATGAATTTTTCATATTTTAAATCATTTGTCCTACAATGTCAAACCAAAATATGTGTTTGAATGCATGGCAATGTAAACTTTTTTATAATTGCGGTTTCTTGACTTTGTTGATTTGATTATAAAATCGAGAAAAATTCTTATAAATTATTTTATTATCCGCATGAATACTGTATACTAATACAAATACCCATTTTTTGGCGCAACAAGCTCGTTTCTCACAACCATTCATGTTTTCGTGTGTACTTCGTGTACTATCGTAATAGCGGAACCTCCTCTTATGCCGACTCCGAACGGAGATTTTGAGATAAGCTTTTCTTGACAATTGATACTAATCGGATGATTTGTCAGATCATCACGAGAGGAGGGCCATTGAAAAATCATTTAGGTGTTGCTATAGTTGGGAATCAAAGCCAGATCTCTGCCTGTACGGCAGTTCATCGCACTAACCATCGCTCCACTGAGGCCGTACAAATTAATGAATTTAGGTGTATGAACGTCGTTTATAAAAATCATGTACAAAATTATTTTCAGTGTGTGAAGGTCAAGATGAACCCATTCAGTACTTTGGATGCCCAAACATTCCGAGGACAACCCGAGTCAAGAAAGTGAGTATAATAAAATCTAAACTTAAGCTTACAAGATTTCCGGAACTAATAACGTTCTTATTGCAGTAAGTAACATATTCCAACCTAGTGGTAGCAATTGGTTGGTATGCTATAGTAACAAAGCCAATATTGATGGCAAGGAGTCGATAAGACTATCAACGAGTTTTAGGGCACTACCGAACAACTAACTTAGTGATGTCAATTTTATGCACACGCGTTAACAGAGATCATTCCTTTTAATCTATAAAATAAAATAAGTGAAGTAGTATAAATGAAAACAGATAATTCATCCTAGATCTAACTGAAGAGAAAAGAATAACGAAACAAAGGCAGCCAAACACTAGAAGCCACAAAGAATGCATAATACGAGAGAGTAACTAGCAAACTTCTAACATATACCGTCTCATTTTGGTCAATCGCAAAAGTAGTAAGTATTAATAAAAACCCCTTTAAGCAGAACTAATGGATCGCTAACTACAACACAAAATGAAAGAGTTACTTATTCGCCGGAATGTTTTTGTAAATTCACCATTAAACTCGAAAAAAGGTGCCATTAACGATAGAACACGTACACTCAAGGATGGTTTGAAGTAATATTTCGACTTCGAAATATAAGGAGAATCCTAAAATCTAAACTTGCCGCTGTACCTAACGGAATTCCATTTTCTATATCACATGATCAACAGGTTTACTCAATAGCTTGAAAATCGGCTCCGCGAAGACCTGTAGGAGACTTGTCCATTTGTAACTGGTATTAGAACAAGAGATTTTCGGAAAAGCTTATAGAAATTAACCCAAGACTTGGTGTATTTCAACGACATACAAGACACGCAGTTGCAGCTCATAGACACACTATCCATGATGCAAAGACAAGAATAATTTAAAACCTTTTTTTTTTAAATCTGGCGTTTTAGGCAAAGGTAAAATAAAAAAAAAAGCATCAACCAATATAAGCACTTGGTTGAGTTGATGCATGAGAAATTTCACCAAGAGGACACTGAAGAGGTTGCTGAATTTTGGCGATGCCAAATAAATGCGTTGATGGATCTTCGAAAAATGGATCATTATAGGTTCGATTGATTTTAAATTAGAAGTCGAAACAATGCAAGTTTGGTCATTACAAGTCAAAAGCAGATAATCCTTTCTGAAGATATCTTCTATTTACTGCCCAAACGATGACAGCGTTTTGTCATCAGAGGGGACTTTAATGAATAACATACATTCTGGGGATCTAGATGCATACCACAGAAAGGTTGGATGCTTTACGATGTTGGTAGAAAGTACAATACCGAATATTATTCTACGGGAAATCCAACTTACTGACCAACTGATGTTCCAAAAATACCGGATTTGATCGATTTTTTCATCGTAAAATGTATGCCGTCCAATCGAATAAAAGTTGAGGAATGCTTTGATCTTTGCTCTGATCACTCTCCGTTCTATCATTAGAAATGAAAATCCACCCAAACTAACAAACAGAAAAACCAACTAGCAAGGCTTCAAAAACGATATTGAAAATAATATTCGCCTGGGTGTATCGCTTAGATCCCCATTAGAACTCGAAGTCGCGGTTGACTCCTTTGTCGATACCTCCAAAAGGCAGCATGGAATAAAACTCCTCAACAACACAAAATATAGAGATATAGTAATACCAAGTACCCTGTTAAATAAGAGATTTGGTTAGACAAAAAAGAAAAGCTCGAAAAAGAAGGCACCAAACTCGTGCCCCGCAAGATAAAACACATCTCAATCGGTTGAGTAACATGCTACAAATTCGATTAAAAACTTCTTAAAATGTTGCCTCGAAAAGCATTAACTAAACTCCTATACATTGTAAATGCAGCAATTAGATTAGAATACATACCAAGACAGTGGAAGGTCGCGGATGTGAATATGGTTCTCATACCAGGAAAATCACCAAATGAAATAAAATCTTACAGACCTATTTCGCTTCTTCCAATAAATTCAAAAGTTTTTGATAGGGTATTACTCGGTCGCTTACACACCGTTATTGATCAGAAACGCCTTTTACCTGACCGTTAATTTGGGTGTAGAGGTAAACATTCGACTGTGGACCAAGTTCATCGAATTACTTATGTGATTGAGAAAGCTTTTGAAGAAAAGAAAATTTCCTGACGTGTCGCAAGCTTTTGACAAAGTTTGGCATAAAGGAATTCAATGCAAGCTCAGACAAGTTCTGCCTGAAAAATGATATAAAATCCTCGTGTCGTATCTTGAGCTTAGACTCTTCCGTGTGAAGCTTGGAAACGAATATTAGGATTTCAAAGAATTATTGGTAGGAGTACCCCAAGGAAGCTTCCTTGGACCATCTTGTACCTTCTGCCACGTTTGCTGACGATACAGCTATAATAGCAGTTGGCACAACAATAGAGGAAACAAATATGCAATTACAAAACACTCTTAATGAGGTGATTGAAAAGACAAAATCCTGGCTGCACTTAACGGGAGCAAATCGAGCAAATTCATGTAGATTTTTCGTATAAACGGACAAACAATTTGCCAGTATTTCTCAAAACGGTTCGAGTCCCTTTTGCAAATGAAGCGAAATATCTCGGAATGACACTCGCTGCAAATTTAAAATGGAAGTCGCATGAAAAATTAAATTCGAAGAACTTTAAAATAAATACAGAGAACTGTACTGGTTACTTGGAAAATATTCGAAGCTTAACCTTGATAACAAGCTGCTGTTTTACAAGCAAGTGCTCCGGTCTGGACATATGGTATACAACTATGGGGTTGTACCAGTAAAACGAATCTAAATATTTTACAAACCTTTAAAAACAAAATTTTTAGATCATTCGTCAATGTGCCGTGGTATGTAAGGATTGAACATCTACTCAGAGATCTGGGTATTCCCGCAATTATAGATGAAACGAAAAACTTTGCACGCAAACATAAAAAACGTTTTCTGGAACAAGTTAACACAATGGTCATCCCAATTCTTCACGAAACAAATCTATTGCGGCGTCTTCAAAGAACTAAGCACTTGGATTTGGACCGATAATAACAAAAATGGCGGAAAAAGCTGAACTCTCACAGGAAAGTTACCTGCCAAACATTCATTACTAGTTATAAAAAAATTGCTATAAGTCGCATAATTAGTTGCAATGCAAATACTAAATGGCGGTGGTTTTAGTGTATTAAGGTCTTACACTACTTTGGGCGTTCTGTACGATTTGTCGATGTTGTGTGTCCTTTCGTGTTGACAGCATATACTTCATCATGCCCTCATTCGCCGCTTCCTTTTCTATACTAGCAAACGTGCATCCGACATCACGTTGGGCCCGACCAATGATGTCAATATGTTTTGCACAATCCTCTCAAGAATCAAATTGAAGAAGTCAAATGACAGCGCATCGAGTTGCCTAAATCCTTTTTTGGTATCGAATCTGTCCGAACCCTGATGGAGCAGCAATAACTCTCCATCGTCATCCTACACAATCGCACGATTTTTATAGTTCGTCTCTATAAATGCTGTCGTATGCGGTTTGAAATCGATGAATAGGTGGTGGGTATCGATTTGGATAACTTGGGTTTTTTCCAGGATCTGCAGAAGTGTGACGTTGTGGACTTTCCTGGCCTAAGACCACACTGATAAGGGCCGATCAGGTTGTTGGTAAACGGTTCCAGGCGTTCACATATTACAATAGATAGGATCGTGTAGGCTATGTTGAGGAGACTTATGCCTCTGTAGTTGGCGGCATCCTTTTTTGTGGATCGAACAAACGATGCTGAGGTTCAAATCTTCAGGCATACTTTCTTCCATCAGATTTGGCTTATGAGTTGGTGGATGTTTCTTACCAAGTCATCTTCGCCGGCTTTATAAAGCTCGGCGGGAAGACCCTTATTCCGACAGCCTTATTAAGCTTGAGTTTAGTTATTTCTATCCTCATTTCACTCAGGTCGGTTGGTTGGCAGTTTTCGCCGTCGTTGCCAATATTGAATGGTTCATTCTGCCTGAGAGCGGGATGTTGTTCGTCATCGCCGTTTGCCAGAAGTAGAAGTGTTTTTTCCATATCCTCAGCATCGACTGTGTCTCAAATACGATAATTCCTTGTTCATCTCGACAAGATTCTGATCGAGCCTTGGCTTTGACGATTTACAGTTTGTTAAAAGTTGCGAACATATAACCTGGAGTGGCACCTCTCTATATCCACGATCGCGCGCTTTTCTTGCTCTTTTTGCTTCTTTCTGAAAAGCCAGTGTTCTTCCCTTCTTCTCTGCCTATAGATCTCAACGGCAGTTCTCGTCTTCACCTGCAGCTTAGCCTTGTAGGCCTCGTTCTTGACTGCGAGCATCTGTCGGCATTCCTCATTAAACCAGGGGTTTCTTGCTGGTGGGCGCGAGAAACCTAGCACATCAGTTGCGGCTGATGCTGGCGTCGTTGCTATTGTTCTTCGACATTCGATGCTGGTGATATGGTGTTCATCGATAGGTTAAGGGATACGCGTTGCGCGAAAGTCTTGGCGTTCTCTTGCGATTGCAGTCTTCCGACATTAATTTTCTTCACCATTGTTATGGCGCGGCGGATATCCGCATTCTTACCTTGGTTGTAACAAGATAGTGGTCCGAGTCGATGTTAGCTCCTCGAAAAGTTCGGACATCCAAAATATTGGATGCGTGCCTCTTGTCTTTCGCTATATGATCAATTTGGCTGACCGTTGACCAGGAGGCCATGTCCCCTTATGGATATCGAGGTGAGGAAACCGTGGCTGTCTTTAGTGGCATTCCGTTCCTTACCGAAGTCAATTAGCCTAAGTCCGTTACCAGACGTGTTGTCGTGTAGGCTATGTTTTCCGACAAAACTTCTAAAGATGTCTTCTCTCCCTACCTTTACGTTAAAATCTCCCAGCACGATTTTAACATCGTACTTCGGTAGTAGCTCATAGGTTTGGTCAATGAGAAGCAATCTTTAGCTATATCATCTTTTTCCTCCGTTGGGGAGCGATACTGGGTGTATCGCTTGGATCCCCATTGGAACTTGAAGTCGCGGTTGACTCCTTTGTCGATACCTAAAAAAGGCAGCATGGAATAAAACTCCTCAACAACACAAAATATAGAGATATAGTAATATCAAGTACCCATGGGAAATAAAAGATTTGGTCAGACAAAAAAGAAAAGCTCGAAAAAGATGGCACCAAACTCGTGCCCCGCAAGATACAACTATTGAATTAAAACAAAATAAACACGGATACTTTTCTATATTTTATTATTGTAAATTATGAAGACACGTCCACAATCTTTTATATCTGTTACCATACTGAGGGTATGTCTACCACATAGGGAATGATGTGGTGAGTTGTTGATATAACTCAACAGTCCCCCTCAAAAACGAATCTCAAAATTCAATTTTACATTTTAAAATTAATATTTAAAAAAAAATAAATTAATTGAAATTAAAATACTGTTGTTAATAATTCATTTTTAAAATTAATATTTAAAAATAATATTTAAATAATAATAATATTTAAAATTAATATATTAATAATATAAAAACTAAATTAATTTAGTGTGAATAGGTATTCATAATAATAATTATGATTAATTATAATATTGCATAAAATTCAATTAAAAATTATTGTTTATAATAATTCATATTTTACATTGTTTTCCTCTTTCTTTATTTTTAATAATTCACATTTTTCATTTTCCTTTTTTTTTAAATGTCTTCTCAATAATATCTGGGAAAGTACATAAAAGTCCAACATTTGTTGCAAGGGATAAGGGAAAACCCAGAAAAACCTTATCAAACTTTTGTATATTTTACATCAACTTAAAGTAAAAAATATATACAGCAGCTCCAGAAATTTGATTGGTGGCAACGGCTTGGTCAGAATATCTGCTAATTGTTCACCTGTAGGAATATATTTTAACTTTATAATATTTTTCTCAATTTGTGCTCTAGAGAAATGATATTTTATATCAACATGTTTCGATCTTTTGTGGTTAGTTGGATTATTAGCTATACTTATACACCCGTTATTATCTTCGTAAATTACTATAGGTCCTAATATGTCAATGTTAATACTAGTTGCTAATGATCTCAACCACAAAGCTTCCCTTACAGCTTCAAAAAGTGCCATGTATTCGGCTTCTGTGGAGGATGCTGCTACGGATAACTGTCTTTTAGTACTCCAGCAAATAGTACTTTGTTCGAATAATTTAAATAATAAACCTGTTGTACTCTTTCTATCCTGCTCGTCATTACCTCCCTAATCAGAATCAACATAACCACTTAAGATATCACAATAACTACCTCGACTATAGGTCAATTTAATACCAATTGATCCTTTTAGATATCGTAATACTCTTTTTAAGCATTGCCAGAGTTCTTTATTATTCTTATTTAAGTATCTACTTAATACGTTAACAGCTGTACTCAAATCAGGTCGCGTACATATCATTATGTACATCAAACATCCAACAAGATTTCGGCAAGGAGAATCATGTTTTTCATCAGAATTTAGAGCTTTGTAATCTAATTTATTTTCAAGTGGTGTGCTTACAGTTTTACAGTCATACATATTAAATTTATTTTGCACTATTTTTATATATGCACTTTGATCCAATGATATTCCATTATTATTTCTCTCTATTCGTATTCCTAAAAACAATTTAATATCCTTTAAATCAACCATTTGAAATTTGTCCATCAAATAATTTTTAAATTTAGTCATTGTTTCATTATTTGCTGTAGCAATTACAATGTCATCTACATGGAGTACTACAAAAATATTCTTAGAAATGTGTCCTCTATCTAAAATATAAATACAACGGTCTACAGGTGAGTTCTTAAAACCTTTTTCCTTAAGGGCCTCTTCAAACATCTGAAACCAACACCTTGCAGATTGTTTTAAGCCATATAACGATTTATTTAGTCTACAGACTTGATTGCTACCACTTGCAACTGCCACTGGAACTTTTATATATATTTCTTCTTTTAAAGTACCATTTAGAAAAGCTGTTTTTACGTCCATATGATGAACTAATAATTTAAATTGATTTGAAAAAGCTAAAATGAATCTAAAACTTGAAATTCTTGCAACTGGTGCAAAAGTTTCATTATAATCTACTAAATATTCTTGACTGAAACCGCGGGCTACAAGACGAGCTTTACATTTTAAAGGATATCCATTTTCATCATTTTTAATCGTAAATGCCCACTTACAATCAATTATATTTTTCTTTTCCGGTTTCGAAACCAATGTCCATGCATTGTTTACCAAAAGAGAATTTAGTTCTTCTTTAATAGCTTCTTCCCAATGAATTCTATCTTCTCTATTTTTAATTTCTTGGTATGAATTTAGAATTTTACAAACAACAGATTTGGCGCACATAATATAATCGTTTAATAAAGAAGGTAAATGTTTTATTCTATTACTTTTTCTAAAGTCATTTTCATTAGTTATATTTGAGGGATCATTATTAGATAATGATTCATTTTAAATATCTAACTTTACAAAAGATTTATTAGATTCTTCATCTACTTTGGTTATTTTACAAGGAACCACCTCATCAGTTTGTTTATTCATATCTGATTTACTATCAGATTTATCAGACTTTGGTACTGGTTTTAACTCAAATGATTTTAAGACAGATTCACCAGTTTTATTACTAGAGTTTTCTAAACTAACTCCTTTAATTTTTAGTGTAGGTCTAGATTCTAGGAAATGTGTCTCATCGAAAATTACATCTCTTACCATTACAAACTTTTCAGTGTCTACGTCCAACACCTTATAACCATTTTGCCCATATCCAATCAATATGGCTTTCCAAGATTTTTCTTCGAATTTTCTTGTTCTGGTTTTATTGTGACGTAGACTGTAGCACCAAAGACTTTAAGGTATTAAGGTTGAGGCTTTCTACCATTGTGGCATGGTGTTTTATCTCGCTTTAAGGCTTTAGTTGGGGTTATATTAATTAAAAATGTGGCAGTTAAGACTGCTTCACCCCATAAAAATGCTGGTAGATTAGCGCCATGTACCATCGCACGAGCCTTTTCGGTTATGGTTCTTACCATACGTTCAGATACACCATATAATTGAAGGGTTCGTGGAACTGTCAAATGATAACTTATACCCTTTTCAACACAAAATTCTTTCATTTCATTTGACAAATATTCCCCCCATTGTCACAATAAAGATGAACAATCTTTACATTGAAATGAGCTTCACTTTTTCAAATAAAGTCTTTAAAGACTGAGAACACATCTGACTTAATTGTAATCAAATATGTTACACAGTAGTGAGTATACTCATCCAGAAAGAACACAAAATAATTTGTATTATCAATTGTCGCAGGAGTAATTGGGCCACATACATCAGAATGTACAATAAATAGAGGTCGTTTAACATAACTTTTATTTTTAGCTTTCTCGAATGGTAATCGTGCTTGTTTGCCATTAATGCACGCCTCACAAAAACCATCATTCGGAGTTATTTTATCTATTCGACCAATATCTCTTATCATCTTTTTAGTTTTTAATTCTAAAAATTTTGCTTTACCAATGTGTCCCAAACGCTGATGCCACAATTGATAATTATCACTCAATGCACTAAATGCATTTCTAATGTGTATTTTAAAATCAATACTAAATAAATTATTGAAGGGTTTACCTTTTATTATGTCTTTCCCACCTTTGCTTATTCTTACTCGCTTTTCATCAAATATAACAGCCAGACCGGCTTGTTGCATCCTTCGTACGGATAGTAAGTTGTATGGAACATCTGGACAAAACAGGACATCTTCCAGTACACCTTCAATGCCAATATTGCTGACAACATCCAGACTACCCTTCTTTGTGGCTGTTATAAATACACCATTCTTAGCAATGTATATTTTCGTAGGCGGCTGCAAATCAATAAAATCTCCGGTGAGTTCCTCTTTGTTTATTAGATGGTCAGATGCTCCTGAGTCAAGAAGAAATGTTAAAGTTGCTCTATCGTCTAACACACTATCTCCAGCCATAAATGCAAAACTCAGAGAATCGTTGTTTGAAGTTGAAGGCTCTGCAGACTGAGCGGTTTGCACCACTTTCTTTTTATTTTGAAGTTCCCTTTTGTAATAAAAACAATCTCCCTTAGTGTGTCCATTCCGTCCACAATGGTAGCATTTAATGGTAGTTGCCTTTTTATTAAATTTAAAATTTTCTTTTGGGTTGCGAAGGAAATTCCCTTTTATTTTGTTGTTTCGGAAGTTCAATTTATTTTTGTTAATTGCTGGTCTTTTTTCAACATGAAGGACTTTCACGGAAGTGTCTCGTCGTTCAGCTGCTAATTTCACTTCGTGGTCGAGTAATCTCGTCTTCACGAAAGCCAGATTTAAATTTTCATCTGCCAATGTTTCGATCGCGGTAATTGTCCCATCGTACGATGCAGGTAGGGTAATAAACAAAATCCGATATTTTATCGGCCTCTTCTAATTTTGCGCCTGCAGCTAGCAATTCGGCAACCAATTTGCCGAATAGTCTTGCTTGGCATAATTTAAAAACGAGTCAGACAAATATTCTATAATGACTCCTTTCGCAACTCGCTCCGCTCTCTTCCAATCGTCTGTTATTTTAGTTGGCTGTTCACTGTCTATCACTTTGATCACATCAAGTTCATTTAATAAAGCACGCACTCTTATTTTCCACACACTATATTTATCCCCATCAAACAATTTTGTATTTCTTTTCCATTTTTTTTTTATTTTACACAAAACTAACACGTCTAGACAGGACAAAAGCAAAACCGATACTCAAAAAATGTTGGTGCCTTGCTGCTGATTTTTGTTTATTTTTTTATGTTACTTTTATGAATATGAAAACCAATGCAAAAAAAATGTTTCCGAGTAAATCTATTTGTGTGGAACGCAACGCAAAAATGCTGTTATCAAGTAAGAACGTAAGTGGTGAAACGTACCTACAATGCAAACAAAATTATGTATCCGAGAAAGATCGTATGTGTGGATATGGATATGCAGAAAAAAATGTCTACGGGTATGGTGGTTCGTGTGTAAGATACAATGTACAAAAAATGTATGCTAGTATGATTGGCGCGACAGATTTCATTCGAATGCGATATATGTGTGAAAAAAACTGGAACAACCATTAATGTTTTATTTATTAGATATATGAATATTGTTGATTGTTTATTTATCTTTTTAATATTTATCAATGGTGTTTAACTGGGCCCATAACCTATTGAATTAAAACAAAATAAACACGGATACTTTTCTATATTTTATTATTGTAAATTAAGAAGACACGTCCACACTCTTTTATATCTGTTACCATACTGAGAGCAGAGATAAAGGAAGTAAAATTAAATGACAGCTCAAAATTGTATGTTTTGGTGAATACTAACATATGTTTTTGAATGTATTCAGTGAAGTAATGTTTGTTTTGTAAATTATATGAGTTGAATTTATTCAACTCCTCCTTAAGGACAAAAACAAACTATTTAAGTGTAATAATTAATTTTTATACAAGATGATTTCCGAGAAGATGTATTCATTTAATAATTCTCTACGAGTTTTCGTAGTCGATTCCTACTTCGGAGTGATCTGGTGTTGCGTTATTCTATAAGCAAGATTCTGAGGATAGTATATTACCAACTCAGAGTTATTATAAGTAGGATAAATTCTTATTTTTATAAATGATATAAATGGTGTTTGAAGTACCGACTTTTATTATGTCTATGTTGATCAGAAAAATTTGAGTTTCATATTTAATGGTAACGAATTAGCCCATTTCATATTTTTGATGAACTGTTTTTTTTTTGCTGATAAATTTATTTCTTTGCAAAAAATAAATATTGCACTTGCCAACAGCCGTATTAATTAAAGCAAATTAAATGTGAATTATCTTTAATCAATGGATTTAACGATAAAACTTCTAAGGCCGTATGTCAATTGCGTTAAAAAGAGGGTTGCATTTTATCCTCTTTTTTGTTTAATTTTTGACTTTTCTGCACCATACTAATGTCAAAAATTATTCACTGGTTAAAATTTAACGCAATTGACACACGGAATAAAGATGTCCGCCCTACTTTGGTCGTGTTAAACATGTAATCATAACATATTTTAATCCATTTTTTTTTAAATATCCAATTAGCCACTGGATACATTTTAGCGAGCTGTTAAAATAAGTTTAGCAGGTTAAAATAAAACAAATATAAGTTTATTTATGTTGATAACCATAAAATAAACTAAATTACCGAAGTAGGTGAATTGAATTGTGACTATTTCTGCACATGAAATTGCAAACTATATTGCACATATAGAATAAAAATAACATAAACAACAACGGAATATGGAATATATGTACTTAGTAAGAGATTTGTCACTAAACGTTAATTAGCTATTAAAAAATTCTTAATTCATAATTAGCTTTTAATCAAAAGATTAGATAATAATTGTTAATTTTTTTATTAATACGGCTGCAACAGTTGTGTCACAGTCTGTACTCCTGTTATTTTTTTGCATATATGTATATCTATGTAAATATCCTATCCTATCCTATCTTGTAAAATATCCTAGTTCCAATAATTTTCGTAGTAAGATTTATGCTTGGATAGAGGAAAAATGTGTTTTAGTATGGCATAAACCCGCAATTAAATCAAGTGGCTAAACTTCTGATCGAACTTTAATATTTATTCCTCAATTTACGATGTTCTCGATTCGAAATTATGTCAATATGTATGTACTTTTTAAAATAAAAAAAAAAACAAAAATGTTTCCTCATTAAGAACATCTTGTGTTTTTATGAATGTCTGCTACGTAATAAAACTTATATCCTTTTTCCACACATTGTGTTAATTGCATGTAGGTAAATGTAATAAAATCCTTATCCGTTTTTTCAAAGATCACAGAATGAGTTAGACAGATAAATAGGACAATTGGAACATGTGGACTTAGTTACATATGCAGTAACAAGACAAATACAAAATTAATAGAAGTATTAATGAATTCAATGCACACGAAAAATTAGAATTCTATTTTATTGTTCTCAGTAGTTTTTTTTTGTACTAATATTTTTTCAACCATAACATACAAAATAAAATAAATATATTTTCAAGATTTGATTAAATTGATTATTCAAAACTGAATGCGATGCTTATTTCTAAAAATTTTCTTGGATGCGCTCATTGGTGGTGGCAATGCTACAGCTGTTTTAACTCCGATGTAAATTTTCACCCCTTTCTGTGATGGTTGTAGGTGAGGTCGGCGAGGTGGCGGGGGAAAATCGAAAAATTTTGAGCAAAAAATGTGGGGAATAACTTATCTCACGCATACTTGTTTAAAAATGTGATAGTATGTGTAAGATACGTAATTATGGGTGAATTTAGCTTGTTGGCAAACCGCGAAGATTGGTATCTCTTTACTTCCCTTATCTCTGACTGAGGGTATGTCTACCACATAGGGAATGATGTGGTGAGTTTTTGATATAACTCAACAAAAGCGCATCTCAATTGGTTGAGATCAAATCAAATTCGATTAAAAACTTTAAAAACCATGCAGTAGAAACTTATCTTCAAAGCCTAGCCGCTGGAAATTAATCGAATTACTCACTTTGGACAGCAACTAAAGTCATAAAACGGCCAAAAAACGCTGTGCCACCAATTAGGGTAACTCAAGAAGTTTGTGCAAAAGCGATAAAGAAAAAGCTGACGTTTTTGCAGCACATCTTGAGGAAACATTTAAAACATTTGATGGTTCAGAAAACATTAATTTATTCGAAACTGCAACCGATAGTAATCTAGTTAGATATACAAGTATTGCTGAGCTTAAACGGGAAATACAGAAATTAAAGCCTAAAAAAGCTCCGGGTTATGACCTTATTACAGGAGAACTTCTTAGAATTTTGCCATAAAAGCATTAACTAAACTCCTCTGCATTGTAAATGCAGCAATTAGATTAGAATACATACCAAGACAGTTGAAAGTCGCAGAAGTTGTTATGGTTCTCAAACCAGGAAAATCACCGAATGAAATAAAATCTTGCAGGCCTATTTCACTTCTTTAAATAATTTCAAAAGTTTTTGAAAAGATATTAATCGGTTGCTTACACCCCATTATTGATCAGAAACGCCTTTTACATACAAACATTCGAATGACAATAAGACAAGTTCTGCTGAAAAATTATATAAAATCGTATCTTAGTATAGACTCTTCCGTGTGAAATTTGGAAACGAATATTCGAATTTCAAAGAAATATTGGCAGGAGTACCCCAACGAAGCCTCCTTGAACCACTCTTGTACATCCTATTTACACGTGATATCCCACAAACAAACGATACAACAGTTGCCGCGTTTGCTGACGATACAGCTATACTAGGAGTTGGCACAACAATAGGGGAAAACTGAATTTACTAAACGCTCCTTACGAGGTTATTGAATAGACAAAATCCTGGCGGATTGCACTTAACGGGGGCAAATCGATTCATGCAGATTTTTTATATAAATAAACATATTATTGCCAGTAGTTCTCAATACGGATCGAGTCCCTTTTGCAAATGAAGCGAAATATCTCGGATTGACACTCGATGCAAAATTAAAATGGAAGTCGCATGTAAAAAAGAAATGCGAAGAACTTAAAAATAAATACAGAGAACTGTACTGGTCACTCGCAAAATATTCGAAGCTTAACCTTGATAACAAGCTGCTATTATACAAGCAAGTGTTAAAGCCGGTCTGAACATATGGTATTCAACTACCGGTGAAACGAATCTAAATATTTTACAAACTTTTGAAAACGAAATGTTAAGATCATTCGTCGATGCGCCGTGGTATGTAAGGAATGAAGATCTACGCAGAGATCTGGATATTCCCGCAATAATAGATGAAACGAAAAAATTTGCACGCAAACATAAGAAAACGTTTATTGGGACAGGTTAATACAACGGTCCTCTAAATTCTTGACGAAACAAATTTATTGCTGCGTTTTCAACGAACTAAGCCCTTCGATTTGGCGGAATAATGACAAACCGCGCTATAAATTGCGGAAAAAGCAGGAACTCTCACAGGAAAGTTACCTGCCAGACATTCATTACTCGTGATAAAAAAAACTTGCTAGATAATCGCATAGTTAGTTTCAATACAAATACAAAAAGAGTGGTGGTTTTTGTTAGGGTTAAAGTCCCACCCTACTTTGGGCACGTGCTCATCGTGTCTTTTGGAATTTCCACCAGCCCACGAAAAAAAACATTATAGGTTCGTACAGATGAGAAATATTTATAACGAAATAATGGAACTTAAGCCAAAGTGATCCTCTCAACTGTACCAATCCGGAAGTCTACAGGAAAAACCTAAGAAGTCCAAATTGAATTGCTAATTTGAAGATGGCTGCACTTATCCTGTGAACTATAGTTTTCTGTTTAAACGATACATCACTATGTACAGAGCTAACGACATATACACTACATTAGACATCTTTGGTGTGAACGTAGCCGATATCAGCCCCAATTATGGGCGATATGAGCGCTGTCTCTGGACCAAAGTTGAAACATCCTTGCTGTTATAACACTTCAGTTGAATTGATGGTGACATCCGACGGGTAGAATTAGAAAATTAAATGTATTATGGTCCAGTTCACGGTTATTTTCCACGGTGTAAACGTAGCCGATGGTAAAAATGAGTTTATCAGTAAATGGGGATAAGACAATGTATATTCTTTCATCACATAACATTTTCGGTCCAATGTGTATTAAAACTATTTCAACCTGGCAACAAACAGCCTTTGACATACTTGTTGAACGGTTTGTGTATAAAGTATATCGCATTTATCCAATGAACCAACCAGTGGTGAAAAACGCTTGCTCATAGTTGCAACCCCAATACTAGCTGACGCTATTCTCATTCCAAAACAAAAACATTACATTTGAACAGTTTCTAATGATCTGCTGTTAATTGATTGATTCTCTGTTAGCAGGAAAAGTGAAGTTGTTATGTGTTGGAGTCGTCGCTGACATTATTGTTCCTGCTTTCACGGTTAAGAAACGCATGCCAGTCTTTCGTCAATCGACGACGGTTTGCTTTGCAGAAAATTTTGTATCTCCCTACATTGATCTTGCTTAAAAGTCTCTTAAAATGGCATTCCTTATTATTTTTTTCTATTCGCTGATCGGCCGTTATTAGTGTGGTTTTAGGTCAATAAAGTCCACAACCGATCAAATTTGCACACTTCGGCAGATTCTGGGAAAAAGTCAAGTAGTCGATACCCAATCAAATCCTTATTAGACAGAACAAATTACAAGATTAGGCCCGATTTGTCTGTCCCCAGTTAAATCATATCATTTAATTGGTCCAAGTTTGGTCCGAAAAATGTTGATTTTTCAGTCAGATTCGAGTATCGAGAATCGAATTTAGGTAATCTGTCTTCAGTGATCGAGCATATTTTCATACGGTAGGGCGTGTGGTGTCGAGTAGAGGCATTTTTGTGAGAAAAAATGTAAGATATTTTCATTTTGCTATTTTAAGTTGCTCCCTTATAAAAAAGAACGCACTCTTTTTAACTCTTAACCTATTAATAACACTGTAATAAGTTTAAGTTTCAAGAAAGTTAAAATATAATTTGTGAAAATAAATGATTGCATAATATTTTCGTTCATCTTCTGACGGTTTCATGTATTTTTTTGCGAAAACTCAGTTTTTGGTTCGGCGGGAAAGCAATATAATGCTCCATCCCGCAGAGTCTTGGAATTCTAGCCAGAGATGGACGCAGTAGAGACAGACAGGACAGTGACAGAGCTTAATAAATTACCTACATGCGATGAACGCCTTTTGGATGTTGACACAGTCCGGATCGTTCTGAAACGGTATTAGAATCGAGTACATAAATAAACAATTTTTATCAAAACACCACTTTCATTCGCAATATTTGTTTAGTATTTTCTTTGTATATATTTCACAAAAAAGTATAAAAGCGAGTATAAAAATGTACATTTCCCTAAAACAATGGAAATGTTGCACAAGTATTTTATCTTTTTTTTGTATAAATGTACATGTACAAATTGCATTTAAATATTTTTTTTTCATTTGATCCGTGTGTTTGCTTATATTTCAACGATTATATTTAATGAGTAAAAATAAAGAAACTTTAGCAGAGTTTTTTTTCTCAACTAATAGTGTTTACGCGTCATCTTAGTCACTTAAAATATAAAAGTTTCAAACCAAGAAAAACATTTAGGGAAGTGTTTGTTGTTTTTAATTTTGTTTGTTCGTAGTACTAAATACTTTCTATTAATATAAATTAACTAAAAATTGTTAACAAAAAAGTAAATTTATTACCAAAGCTTAAGTCTTCTTCGTATGTATTGTTAAATATTGTTTTTCTGTTCTTATATCATTTCTTTATTTTTTAAAAATTCATATTCATTTGAAACGGAGTCAGATCTTTTGTTATTGCCAAGGAGGCACCATCGTTTACCATTTTACATGCTAGGGCTGCGAGATTTTTCGCATCGTCAATGCCCGAGTGCTCTCTGCCTTCGAATTCCAGTCCAACATGTGAGAGGGCATCACTAAAATTGATCGGTTTGTATTTGTACCATTCTCGAAAGATGGCACGTAGATCAACCCACTGATTGAAAAATGGCGGCTTCTTTAGGCGTTTCCGTTGGCATTCCTTGGCTAGACATATGCCAAAGTCCCAATCGGACCATGTGACGAAGGCACAATTGCCTATCTTGTTGTCTTTGGACGTTTTAGGCAGGTGAAGTTTTCGGGCACGCAACTCCTTGCGCAGCCACTCTTGGAACATCATTAGGGCAGTTTGTAGTGGTATACCCATGTCGACGGTTTTTTGTGAGATGCCAGTAAGTTCCGTGCAGAATGCACTAAGTTTTGGTGACTCGATGGGCATTATATATTTATGGAATTCAGCCTCGATTTTGCCGGTTTTTAAGTTGATTAGAATGGCAGGAAATTCTGAAATGAATAACGGAGATTAAGCTTAGCATACAGGTATAATAATGACAATAAAGCACTTAATTTAGTATTCTTCTTGTTCTTATTTTACATATCGACGGGCTATGATCTGGATAAGTGGATCATAGCCTTCCCAATTTAACTCGCCTGTAGGATTTATTAGAGTTTTTTGAAGCTTTTTTGAAACATTAGTATTGTTAACAACTCTTCGGTACTTGAAAAATTTTTTATGGCCTTCCTGTTAAGTCACAGTTGATTTCTTGATTTAATCCACGGATTTGATTTTTTATACATTTCAACACTTGGGACTTATCCCTTAAGGTTATAAAATATAGTGTTACATGACAACTGTACAAAAAAGAAGACAGAGGCATAAGTCTCCTCATCATGCCTACAAGATCCTATCTGCCGTAATATGCAAACACCTGAAACTGTTTACCAACAACCTGGCTTTATCAGTGTGGTTTTAGGCCAGTTAACTCCACAACTATCACATTTCACACGTCGACAGATCCTGAAAAACCCAAGAAGTTCAAATCGAAACCCACCACATATTTATACGACAGCATTTATATAGACGAACTATACAAAGCCATATCCAGTTTTGGTATATCGCCCAAACACCTCCGTTTGTGTAAAGTGACGATGGAGAATTCTTGTTCAATCTGGGTCGGAAACGACCTCACGGACACATTCGATATCAAAAAAGGATTTAGGCAAGGCGATGCGCTGTCGACTTCAATTTTATTCTTGAAAGGATTGTGCAAAACCCCGAGCCAATACCAGAGGCACAATTTTCCAAAAATCTGTGCAACTACTAGCATACGCATACATCATTGGCAGGACTCAACGTGAGATGTCATACCACATTTGCTAGCATAGCGAAGGAAGCGAAAAAAATGAGTTTATCAGTAAAATAGGGTCAACATGAAAGGACAGAATTCGACAGAACGTCACCATTGACAAATATAATTTTGAGGTAATACGGGACTTTGTTCACCTTGGCTCCGCTATTAACTCTGACAACAACATCTCGTCAGAAATTAAACGAAGAATTACTCTTGCCAACCACTGTTTCTTCGGGCCAAGAAGGCAATTTAGTAGTAAAGCCCTCAGTCGAACTACTAAAGAGATCCTATAAGAGACCTGGATAATCCCAGTCCAGTCAAATTTGCCATGGTCAAAAGACTTCTATTGGACGTTTAAGATAGCTGGGACATGTAGAACGAATGGACACCAATACTCCGGCCCGCAGTCTTCGAATCACAGCCAGACGTCGGACGGCTCAACCAACTTGGAGTGCGCAACTGGAGGCAGTTACAAGGGACCGGGTTTATTTGGACAGGCATATTTGTTGAGGCCCAGGTTCATCCTACCTAAATAAGTTACATGAACACTTACGGTAGAGTTTGATAGGCTCATATGTTATTGTTGAAAATGTCAGATGTTTTACACTCCGCTTCAACTGGATAGACGCAACATTTTTCGAACATATATGGTATTCATTAACTCCAAATATTCATCATTTCTTGCTGCTAGCTGTACTGCGAAGAATGATAGGTTTAAGCAATTGGCAAGGTGCTTTTAGTTGAAATTTGGAGCAATATGGACAGAACAAAATTCCTTATCAATGTTGAAAAGGCCACATCGACTTACTAAGGACCAAGGATTAACCGGACGTGCTATTGCTATATACATTGGACGAAGTTTTAGTGTGATCTACTCTTACATGAGGAACAACGAGTCATATGGCCGCAACAACTGTGGCTGATAGCAGAGCGATATTGCGTTCTGCTCCCAATTCCTGCGACTCAGCTGTGAAAATTAAGCAAAAACCTGGTGTAACTGCGAGGGTTTCTACAGTGAGTGATTAATAGTTACAATCAAAAGAAAAAAGACGTATCCATTCATAAGGCGCGGAAAGTTAAAAATATGATACTCACTGATATCAACCTTATGGAAAACGTATGGAAATGTAGCTCGGAATGTAGAGACAGAGAACCTCTTATCACTAGATTTCTTGAATGCCCTTTACGATTCCATGCCGGACTTTATTTGTGAAGTAATTTTATTTAATTTCTATTGTTTAACGACATTAAAAATATCGGTGCTTTTTGAATTATTCTTTTTCATTTCTTCTCGCGGCATCATAGTTGAACAGCAGCAAGAAATAATGTATTCACGTACAATGTTTGGACTAAATGAATCCCATACCTTCGAAAAATGTTGTGTCTATACAGCGGAGTGTATGTTGCTGCGATACAGAGGTATTCAAAGTGATCCGCAGTTTTTATTTATGAACACGTCTATATGGAACTAATACATCAGATACACCGCAAACTCTGACTTCAAGATAGCATTTCGTTATACGGGAAATCTACTTACTTACTTACACTTACTAAGAATGTTCATTTCTTAGAAAAACGTTTTTTTTTTTTTTTGTCAAACCGTTAAGAATTTTGAAATTGGTATGAACAAGCTATTTAGACAATTTTAATATATATATTTCGCACTTTTTTTTGCCAAATTTTAACAAAATTAAAAAGCAAAAACTTTCAACGCAAAAGGAGTTATAATGTTTCGTTTATAGACCATTTTAACCCAGACGCCCTTTTTAGGGTCGATTTTTGATAAAAAAAAATTGTATACCCTACGTAATAGCACATGCAGAAGAAAACCCGTAGTATTGTGTCGAACCATTGAACATTTTAAAACTGCCTGCGACAAAGTTAATTCTTTACTTTACTTTTTATATCAACATAGCATCTAGATAGCATTTTACGCGTTCTTAAAATGCACTTTCAAGTACCTACAGCACACAGGTACTTGGCTGATTCTAATAAATTGAGACTTGTAACATTTAGAGGGTTAATCTGAGGAACTTCGTATTTGTTCCTATATAGCATCAGTTCCCGCAGAGTCTTCATCTTTAGATAGCAGTAAGATATCATTTAGTAATAACTCTAAAATATTATTAGGCTACTGTCATGATATGGTATGATTGGCACAGTCTACACAGTCTAAAAGGTTATATTTTAGTCTTCATTTCTTGATTATCTTGTAGGCCATTACAAACCAATATACAGAGCAGATGAGAAAGAACAACCCGTTGTGGCGAAAATATACCAGTGTGCATCTGATTTATTACAACTACCAACAAATCTTCAATATGATTTGGTTCTAGAAACAAAGAACCAATTCATCTTACTAAGAGCTCTACCTGAACTCCTGGAAAATATAAACTTTCACAAGGTGTCGCGAAAGTCAACACCCTATTGGAAGATGCTATCATTTTTTACAGCTGGCGGCAACTCTCAATTGTTTGACATTTGTGAAGTAAACAAATACAATCTACGCATCAACAAGACATGGATCGCTATACTCCTAAGGACCCAAATACAATACGCATAATCGAAAAGCACAATTAAAGTTTTTTATTCATTCACATGGCGGTCTCCAGATCAACGAACGACCAATCAAATTGATCACATTGCTATAGATAAAAGGCACGCGGTAAGTCCTTTTTATGTCAAAACATTCCGAGTGGCCATCATTGACTCGGACCACTACGTTGTTGAAGCCAAGATAAGAATGCTGATATCTACTACGTTACAAAAAATCCGAAGAACTGTGAAAAAAATGTAATGTCGAAAGACTACAAGAGCAAGAGACCGCAACGGGATCCCTCAACCTGTTGATTAACACCATATTACCAGCATCTAATGTCATTGATATTGTGAAACTGCGTATGGTAAGTTTCAGATGACTATGTCATGCGGATGCAGTCACTAATTCGAATCCTAAAAGTAGCAACTCCTTAAGTTTTTTTCACTGCCTTATCTCTTGTGTCCAATAGAATTTCGAAAAAATAAAACTTGCCAGACTTTGTAGGGGTCATTCTTTGTGTCAAAAATATAATTTGGAACACAAAAATGGATGCTAAATTTGAGGACTCGTGGGGATCGTTAATGTCCAATATATATTTTCAAAATATTAAACACAACCAAAACTACTGTTGCCAGTTAAGAAAATCTAGCTTGTTATCATTTAATGTTTAAAATTAGAAAATATATTAATAACAAACAAATCTGTTTTACCTATAATCTCTGATTCACGCCATTTTGGTGGCGCAATATGCTCCCAACAGGTAGCCTCGAAGTCCACCGCAATCAAATAATCATACGGCTGCACGGCTAGCTTTTGCATTCTGTGTCGTCTTGATGAGTGTTGTACACCAGCGGCATCCACATAGATGGTCTCGAGTAGACCCAATTGTCTGAAACAAAAAAGAAAACAAGTTTATTGATCTATTCCAACTGAACACGTTACCCAATCAACCCAACCTGCCTATTTCTTGCCAAAACAGACAACCATCGGCTTATTCTTTAAAATGAAACCGTTTGACTCGTTTAAAGCTTGTTCAACAATAACAAACTGGTCTTCAGGGAGGTTAGCAAATGTAACAAATGCCTGACCCTTCATACGACCCTGTTGCATTACTTTCACCTCCAGCGGCGTGTAGAATCTCTCGTAGATGCTTCGCAAATCATTTTCTGTGACATCTTTTGAGAGATTCTTGATGTACAGCTTATTGCTGTGGTCGCCTCTGTGATAATTCTTGTACACAGATAGTTCTGCGAGTTGGTTTTCTGGAATCCGATTAGTTTTGAGATCGTTTGGAGGTTCATAGGAAGACTTTGTAGGTAGAGGTAGTTCTTCAACAACATGATTTACAGTGTTTTCTGGAAGTTTGACCTTGTCTACAAACAACGTAATATTTTGTTCCACTAGTGGTTTTTCCAGTTCAAAGACATTACAAATATCCTCCTTTTGGATGTGATTATGTGTGTTTTTGATTTGCGATGACACATGTAGAATTTTCTTCGCCTTTTTTTTTAATAGGTGATCGTTGTCTGGGAGTTGTCTTTTCCTTTTTGGTTTCACCTTTGATTTTCTATCATTATCCGATTCCAGTTCAGATTCTACGTCAGATTGAAATAAAATTGGGTCCGTTTGCACTCCAATGTCGGTTACATTCTCTTGCACTGGACACTCTGCGGGCTTTCTCTTCCCAAAAGGTGGATCCAAGTTCATACGGTTCATCAAATGCAACACTTGCGTGTAGAATCGCGAATTACTCATGAGGGCTATGGATATACTGTCCAGAATATCACTGTTTATCTTAGGATACGAGTATTTCAGATACGGCGGTGGTGGTTGATCCATCCGCAGGCCATCACAAGTGGCATAGAGCTTCTTTACAAATGTGGAAATCGGAGGCATTTTGTCCTCTTCTTTTATTTCATTGTGGTCTTTATTAACCCGATGATATTCCACGGAGATAATTCTGCCTCCAAGTTCAGTTTGATGAAGTTTATGCAACACAAAGTTCGCGTATTGGGGATCGATAAATGTTAGAATAGCTCGTCGACGACCGAATCGTTTGACTGTGGCGGGGTGGTAGGGAGAGAATAAATCATCTAAGCTAGCCGATATGTTAGGTAGGTTCTTTGCAATCAATATCGTACTATTCATGGTTACAAAATATCTATATAAACAATTAAACAAACAAATTTAAATACAAACGCACAACCTTTAACACATTTCCCGATTAAATTCCGCCAAATGACTGACAGTGACAATTGTCGTGACAGTTGACTTGACGTTGTTTCATTTCGCAGTTGGCTCTATTGAAAATGTACGATTGAGAAAATGGGAAGTGAATCAAAGAGAGCGAAATATCTATATTCATTTCATAACTTAAGAGGTATATAGGAGAGTGTTCCAGTGTGGCAATGGCATACAATGGCTGACGGCTGAGGGCTTAGGGCTGAGGCTGACGCTAGCTCTTAGGTTCGTGGGAGAGCACAACTCCAACTACATTGATGTTGAATGTTCAGTTCACACTTCACAATACGCGTATCGGCGTAAAGTTATGACAGCCGAACGACAAGTTGTTTTCATACCTAAAATGGTGAAAAATGTGTGTGTAAATGTTTACGATGGCTAAAGGCTCAACAAACCAAACAAAATAGTCAAGCGCATTATTGTTTTTGTGGATCCGTCCCGGTAATTTCCATACCAAAGATGCAACATTGTTTTAAAAATGTTAATAGAGTAAGCACTGTTTCAATTTGTAGGAGTAAGCACACTACATTTTGTTGGCTAGCATAATACAAAACATTTGCTGCAGATCTTAGTGGCAACGCTGTTCGTCTCCCTAGTGACATAAAAACTTATGTTACAAAAATTAACTTTTATGATTTCATTCGTTTTGCAATACCTATTTTATATGCGAAATATGATTAACTTTAACAAAGTAGGATGGATAAATTAATCATGAACACAAATCATACAATAATATTGTTCTTACTGATAATAATAAATAATTTATGGATTTTTGATGATCTTTCTGAAATCTATTCGGTATTTTCGGTATAATAGTCGGAGGCAATCGGAAGCTTATGTCAAAATTCTACGTTAAGTTTTCTTCAGTATGTACTGTAAAATACTCAAGTTGCCCATAACAGACTTTTGAGAAGGGAAGCTATTGTCAGAGAGGAAGTCGTTTTACCAAAGAAAATCGAAAGCTGTCAGTTTGACTAGAGTGATTTTCGTTTTGATTTAAGATTATTTCACCTGTGGAAAACTATTATTAACAATAAAAACCCTAGCATAGTATGATGTGAAATATAAATTAAATCAAAAAAAAAACCTGTGTTACTGGAAACTTGACAGCTACACCGACACTAACTTCACCGACACGAAATTACTGCAATACAACCAATACAATGGCATCTCAAGGGTCTCATGTGGATTCTCTTCACTCATCGAGATAAATCTCATTTTCGGACCATATACCAAAATTACGACGCATTGCATGGTCTCGCGGCTTTAATTCTTGCGCAAACTGGATCTCGTAAGGTCGTAAGCCAAGATCTTTGCGCAAAATCTTTAATCAAGTTGCACAGCTTCAATTGCTGTGCACGGTGGCGGATTGATTCTTCGGGTCCTCTTCAACACTTTGCTCTACAGCGGCAATTATTTCTTCGGTGCGCACTGTTCGACGGCTCTGCGGATGCGTATTATCACATAGAGTAGACGTAGTGCGAAAACGATCCCTGGTTAAACGAATTAATTGCTCTGATGGGCGATTATGTTGACCATCAAATGGACGGTGCTTGCGGTAAACTTCGCGAACTGACCCATTATTTTCGAAATAAATTTGCACGATTTGCAAGCGTTTTTATTTGTCAACCTCTTCATGATGAAATCACAAACCAAACTGAACATAAATGACATTAGAGTTGCCAGATTTGACCACAAAATGTCAGTATTAACTCTATTCGGAATAGCAACCTCTAAAAAACCGTTATTATAGTGCAGCCTTTAGCCCTTCTTTAAAAGCGATTGATACACGGTCTTAGAGGTACAAAAAAAACCTCGAAGGCCACGTTTTTTCAGTGCTGAGTTAACGAAGATTGAACTATCCCTAAATTCAGTTTAATTTAGAGTTAACTCATGAAGTTGCATTTTATGAGTTTTGAGTTTGACAGTTAATCCCATGAAGGGTGACTTAATATGGTAACAATGATGTTTCATAGATTTTAATGTCAGTAGGTTTTCTTTTCCCCAAACAAACGAAAATTGGTTTGCATCAACCAAGTGACGTAAAGACGCTTGGCTCTTGGAATGTAAGCGAATCGAACGTCACAATCACGATCAGAACAAGCTATCAAATATAAATTTTTTTAGTTTGTGTGAGATGAGAAACAAGTATATTAACGCGGATTCTATGATTTTGTTTTCGTTTTTTTTTTTTGAAACGCACATTCCTATTTGTTAGATTCTCGTTTTACATCTGAAGAGACATCTAGTTATGTCAACCGACCCAAAATTTTGAAATATTCGGACCGTTACCGTTATCTGCAAATTGATGAAACAGAAAAACAAGCTTAAATCAACAGGTATCCGGCAGCAAGACCGTCAAAGTCTTTTAAGGAACTCAAAAAAAAAAACCAATAGGATTACTTGTGAAAGCTTTACTGTAGGCATAGAGGTGTATAGAGGTTCAATAAATAATGGCAACAAGTAGGAGAACAATTTTTTTTTCTTTCGATCAACAAAAGACAGAAGTCGCAAAAAATTCAAATCTTCTGACATGTCCTTTAGCAAATGTAGCAACAAGCAATTGTAGCCAAGCTAAGACTGATGCAATAAAAAAACACAGTACATAAACTTAAAAAAAGAAAGAACATTCACAGTTTTGCAAAATTAAAATGGAGCTGACGAACATCGCCTAATAACACATGACGTTTTAATATTGTTACTAATTTTAAACTTATTAAAACTAAATAATTATTTTTGTGTTAAATTTACAAAGCGGCAAGCGATTGGTACTCTGATCAATTACGAATTTATTTTGTTGAAAGACACGTCGTTCATGACCTTATCTAGCCAAACATATTTTCCAATTTTTTTTTGTCAATTTTCCAAGTAGTAATAGTGGGCCATAAGTGCATTTGCAACGAATTCCACTTCTTCCACATCTTCGGTGTATCTACATTAAAACAAACTTTCGAATAGAACTTGATATCATTGGATCAGAATCTCAAAAACTTGTACTACGAAACTAGTACAGAACAATCTAATTTATGAAAGATTTTCGGTTCATACTCAGGTAACCAGGACTGTAGTGCAAGAAAGAGTAAGTCCTAGAGACGACGAAGTAGTAAGTAGAATCAGTTGGACAACCCACTTGTACGTTGGAGCTCTAGCCAGCTATCAAGCAGTTGGTGAACTGTTTATTTGTAGAGAGACATGGACTGCATTGCAAGCAAGAGTACAGTATTTAAGTTAACTTTTAGATTAATTTGAGATTTTCGTCATCTCAGAGTTTACGTTTTCATTTTCGAGATATCGTGGCAAACTAATAAACCATTTTGTTTGCGAATCTAAAATTAGGAAACTAATCCACATGAACACCAATAGAATAAGCAAACACAAGAAGAACCTTTTACCAGTTAACAGCATCAATAAATCTTTCCAGATCAAGATAAACCACTTTAAAAAGAAAATAATTTGCTAAGCACATTTGAAAAGTAAACAAAACCCCAAGAATATACTAATACGAGCTCCAAATCTGCCATGGTCGTGTGATCTAGCATTGTGTGCTAATTATTGATAATTTTCAAAATTTTCCTACCTTTCTGATTGCTGGAAGTTATTTGGCGCACAAATACTTGCTACATCGAGAGTCATTTTATATTGGCAAAGGGTTGGGGGCAGAGCGTAAATGTTACGCTTCATTGATAACAGGAAGGTGCCTGTCCCATACATATATGTGAACATATTAATAGGTTTTGAACAGATATAATAAAATTGCATATTTGTGACGAATGAAGTAGTTAAAGTGATATTTCGCACAAATCGCATGATTAAGCAAATAGCTCGCTTACTTTTATTTGATTTTACAAATTCCGATCGAGTAGCGTGCACCCAAAACGCTAATGTAGACCAGGGGTCAGGGCTATCTATACTTAAATAATTATTTATTTTATTATATATAAAGTGTTGATAACTAGAAAAAAACAGCTGCCAACTGCCCAGGGCTTAGCTTTTTCTCACAACCGTTCTTTAACGATGATGGGACCTGCTGTTTTATGCCGAATACTAACAGCTATGTTGAGTTGAGCTAGGTATCGAGCCCAGATATTCTGCGCGGCATCGAGGCACTGAGCCTTAGCTGATAGCTTAGGTGTAGTAAAAATGGAGCATTACGCGATAGAATACCGCGTTTTCATTGTTGAACAATATTTTAAATATAATAAAGGTTTGGCTGCCACAGTTTCGTAGAAAATGAATTTAATTGTCAAGACAGTATTTTAAGTAAAGGAGACGGAAATAATTTGTGACGCTAAACAGAATGGCCATCTAATAGCAAGCCGTTCCTATACTACCCTCTTAACTTTATTATTAACTTTATTTGCGTTCTTGAAGTCCAATTATCGAAAATGTCGATAAAATCATGGAAATCGCTAAAAATTGCACAAACACCAGTTTGGGATCATTTGAACAAGGCTGGATACAAGAAGAAACTCGATGTATGTGTGCCACGAAGTTAACCACGATTTAACGCAAAAAATAAACTCATGGACTCGGTCACGTTGGTAATGAGCTTTGGGAACTTGGTTGTGGGGTCTTATGCACTCACCTAATAATACGGACCTGACACTAAGTCATTTCCACGTGTCATGTACATAGACGAAGCATTTTGCTGGGAAGAAATTCATCTAAAGAGAGCTTTGACTGTCCCATTTATTTTGCTAATAGGGATGAGGTTGTCGAATAAAGCCTTTGATACAGTAAATGAGAGTTTAGTGATAAATCTACTCGAACTACAAATATAAGACCTCAATCACCCCAGCACATTTCGGCTAAAGAAATCATAGTTTTGATCGAAAAATGTTTCGCAAAATCATAGTTTCTAGGTTTCATTGACCTAGTCAAAAAAAAACTACACAGGACGATTAGAGCACGTACACTGAATGGACACCGATACTTTGTCCTGTAGTTTTCGATTCTCTGCCAGAATGGTCGAGGGGGAGACCTCATCTTAAGTGGTGCGCACAAGTAAAAACCGACCTTAACTAACATCAAATGCACAGTAACGGAGAGGAGATTAGGGTAGGTTTATCCCCAGATTCATCATACTTAAGAAAAGAAACAAATAAAAGTGTTATCCCAAATAATAAATAAAACATTATCTTTAATCCAAATAAACGAAATACTTTACACTTTTCACTGTCACACTTAACTTGTCATTTGAGTATTCAAACCTGATTATTTGGTTCTCATTATTTCGAAATATAACGATTTAAACTATTAAAATAAAAAACTAAAAACAAAGTTATTCTCCAACGTGGCACGACCTTATAATTGGGATGATCGATGGCTCCAGACATTAATGCAACTTTACTGTTTCTAAGTATAACCATTGCCCCAGAACGTTTAATAAAAAAATTTATGGCGCAACAGTCTCGTTAGTGCCCAGGGCCTAGCTTTTTTCTCACAACCATTCATGTGTGCGTGTGTACTTCTTAGCACGATGGCGGGACCTCCTGTTTTATGCCGAATTCGAAGGGTTAATTTGAGGCAAGCTTTTCATGACAATTGATACTACTCGGATGATTTGTCAGATCACCAAGAGTGGAGGGCCAGTGAAAAATCATTTAGGCGTTGCCACGGCTGGGAATCGAACCCAGACCTTCTGCGCGGCAGTTCATCGCGCCACTGAGTCCCAGAACGTTTACTGCATTAAAAATTCACAATTTTTCTGTAAATTCGCAACCAGAAGCATTCTTAGTGCGTATATTCATTCACTTTCATGTACTCGTTCCGTTTTTTTTTTTGCACATGACACTCAGATACTTTTCTTGTTCTCTTGTGCTTTTCTCGTCTACTTCTACTCTCGGTACGGCTATTTATAGTTTTCTGTAATTTTTCTGTTATTGTCATTAAACGATGCGCTGTGATGCGAAGAGTCAATGGCTTTGTCATACACCGGAAGATTCATCCACACATGCGAGTTGCGAAGAAGAATACCAGTCCAGAGATCCAGAGAAAGCTGCTTACTGTGCGATGTGTGAGGGCAAACACTCCTCAACTCGTCGCGTGGTAATTTTCATCGAGTAATTGAACTCGATTGCACAATGCCCATCTCTTACCACAATTTCCTTCTTGAATGAAATATGGCGGGAGGGGCTGGTCGCATTGTCTGTGCGAGAATGCTGGACTGCTTCTGGGTGCAACGGTCTTTTATTTGCTAGCGCTTCCATTGTGTGTTGACAGGATCTATTTTTAGGGTGCGGTGATAGATAAAGTGTCTGCACTAATGTGTACATGTTTACGTTTGTTTTGTCATTTTATGATAATTATCGGGTACATAAGCAACAAGAAAATAAATATGAATGGGTTCGACAAGCGCCGCGTGATATCCACTGTCCTCGGTGACGACACGTTTGACGGCTCGCTCATATGTGGTGTCGTAATTTGTATTTTGTTTGTAGAATTTACGAGGCTATCCTGTCAATTGGCTTATAATCTACTTTTCATATGCCTTAGCTCTTTGCAAGCAAAAGCGATAGGTACACATTATTATGTGTCTATATGAGAATGACATACATAGGTATTTAACTTGGTTTTCTGAGCTCACCACTATTTGTTTGCATACTATAGGTATTTTGTTCAAACAGTGTGTATTATCATTTTCATTCGTTTATATCGTGACAGGGAAATCATTAAAATATGTGTGAATCTGAAACTAATAGGTATATGCAATTACAGTTATGAGGTACTCAATGAGCGTGTGAAATGATAAAAGTAGCTCTGACGTGTGAAGACAAGAACTAATGTAATAGAACGGTGTCTTGTGACAATTGCGGGTTATTTTGTATCTTGACATGTCCTGTGGGGTTTATTAATTCTAATCAAGGAATGGAGAACTTTCGAGCAGTGTAATGCTGCTAACCCTAAGAAAGCTATGCGACATAACTGCATCAAGCTGGTTGAAAATATGCAGTTGAAGGTTAAACGCATACACGAAGAAGCCGACTGAACATGAATCCATATTTACATGGTGCTTTTAATAACTAGAAAACAAAACCAATTGAGATCAAACTCGAAAAATCTTGTGCAGAATCGATCTTAAGCAACTACGCAGTTATTACCACTATAGAAAGCCGAATTATTTCATTAAGTCTTGGTGATTTATCAAACATTGGAACTAGCAATTGGGAACAAAAAGATAGAATAGTTGTAATATAATATTTACAAAGCAAAATATCTTTAAAACTAACTAACTTATAACTAAGTACTAAGACGGGCTCAGTGGCGCGATGGTTAGTGCAATGAACTGCCGTGCAGAAGGTCTGGGTTCGCTTCCCAGCCGTAGCAACACCTAAATGATTTTTCACTGGCCCTCCTCTCGCGATGATCTCACAAATCATCCGAGTAGTATCAATTGTCATGAAAAACGTATCTCAACTTAGCCGTTCGGATTCGGCATAAAACAGGAGGTCCCGTCATCGTGCTAAGAAGTATACACGCACATGAATAGTTGTGAGAAAAAAGCTAGGCCCTGGGTGCTAACGAGCCTGTTGCGCCATAAATTTATTTAGGAAAAAGTGGAAAAAAAGGAAAAAAGTGAGTGGATAGGTAAATAACAGAATAAAAAAATTATAATTTAATTATTAATTAAAGATATTTGCATTATGTACCTGTTATTTTAGTTGAGCGAATATTTAAAAAAAAAAAAAAACGCAAACAACTTGTCAATAGTAAGAGCGCACTTCTTAGCACTATTTATTTAAGTCCTCTTGAAGGGCAGCTTTGCCTTAAGCGTTTTTTCCTGTGCAATAATGATACCTGGACAAAAAGTTCAAATTAATATTTCCGAAGTTTTTATACTCTATCCCATAGGGGTATATTAGTTTTGGCATTATGTTTTTGACAAAGAGAAACAGCCTTCTCATATGTTTATACCATATCCTATAGGGGTATATTATTTTTGATACATAATTTGTAACGATATACGATCCAACAACGAGTCGCAAGTATTAAAATTTACAACCGAAATTCGGAGTCAGTGGCCTCAACGTTAAGAGCAGTACGTCCAATTTATGGTCGTCATAATCGTCCTAGCAGATCAACGATTGAGCGTCTAGTGGAAAATTTTGAATCCACAGGCACAGTACAAAATGTTCCTGTGCCAGTGAGACAAAGAAGTGCCCGTAGTGTCGAGAATATTGCTGCCGCTGAGGCTTCAGCTGAAGAAAGCCCAAATGTGTCTCTCACACGTCGTTCTCAAGCGTTGGGCATCTCTGTGACGTCGTTGTGGCGAATTCCGCGAAAAGATTTTGGCCTACATCCTTACAAGATTAAATTGACGCAAGAACTGAAGCCGCTTGACCACCAGAAGCGTCGTATGTTCGTGAATTGGGCTGAGCAACAACTTGAAAATGATTCGGATTTTCATCGAAAAATCATCTTCATATGCGGTATTGGTCAGACAGCAATCCACACGTACTTCATGAGTCATCATTGCATCCCGAAAAAATTACGGTTTGGTGTGGTTTATGGGCCGGCGGCGTCATTGGGCCGTACTTCTTCCGTGATAATCAAGACCGGCACGTTACTTTGAGTGGGTATCGCTACCGTTCAACGATAACCGAATATTTTTGGCCCCAATTGGATGATATGGACTTGGAGGACATGTGGTTCCAACAAGTCACACAGCGAATGCCACAATCAGTTTATTGGAAACCAAGTTTGGTGAACGTGTTATCTCACGAAATGGTCCAGTCGCTTGGCCGCCTCGGTCGTGCGATTTGACGCCGTTAGACTATTTCCTGTGGGGCTACGTCAAGTCTATGGTCTATGCCAACAAGCCAGCGACGATTGCTGAACTTCGTACGAATATCGAACGTGAAATTGCAGCAGTATCGGCCGATTTATGCTTAAAAACCGTCGAAAATTGGGTTCAGCGTCTGGACTTCTGCAAGCGTGCCCGTGGTGGCCATGCAAAAGAAATCGAGTTCCATACATAATGGCATCGAACGTACTTTCACAGGAATAAAGAATTTCATTGATATCCAAAACTTTTTTTGTTTTATTAAAAAAAAAAACTTTTGTATCGCTCTTATTGAAAAACCCTTTACTTTAAGTTATATCGGGATAAATTATTTTCCTATGTATCATATATTCAATAGAAGCTCATCTGGTTTCCGTTATGCTCCTCCTACTTTTCAGAGGTTGATGAATAAAGTCCTTACAGGACTACAAGGCATAAAGTGTTTGGTATATCTAGTATAAGGACAAACAAAGGCCTATGCGACAACAACCAAATAAACATAACCTTTGATTAATCGGAAAGTGCCATTGATTTAACATGGTTCTTCCAATTTCAATTCAATTTTGCATCTGTGCAGCATCCAGAATTTTTGAAAATAAGCCATAAAACACTTATGTACTCTTAAGAGCTTGAACTGCCCTGCACGATTACCGCTCTTCCTTCTATGGGGCAGCATATTTACACAAAGTTGTGAACTAAATTTCGATAATAAAACAGTCTTATTTGGCCTTCCTCTTTCGATTTGATAATTGTTTGCTTCAGTTAACACTGTGTAAGATCACTTAATCTCAATTGACAAAACGGCATCGTGTTGACTATCCAAATTCAGTTGTCAACTATAGAATTAGATCGACATATTGACGACGATAGTTTTTAAAATTTAACGATGAGAACCACTAAACAGTGAAACAAGACCCGCACATGACAATGCTTAAAGAAGTTTATTAAAATAATTAAAAAACAAAAGACTAACAGGCCTGACAACAATCAACTCCGAAGCTGCGTTGATTTGTCTGACAGCAACTTCCCAAATTTGATCAAACATCTCAGAGTACTTCGTTCGTTTCATACAAGTTTTATTTTGTTGTTAATGACTTCGATCAAAAACAAATGAAAAGGCTACATGTAATCCTCTGTGCGAATCTTTAAATACCATTTCCCATTCCAATTTAAATTAGAGATCCCCAAAATATGGGCTATTCACTATTCAGACAGTTTATCCAAATATTTTATGATTCGACTAAAAACAAATTTTTTTTTTTTAATTCATTTTTATTTTATTTTTTTTCTTAAAACTAACTTACATGCTAGACAAAAATTCATGAAAAAACTTGCTTACTTATCAACTACTTAACTAACTCACTTGCCCTATGCGGGCGCCCTAAATTATACGATAACTTAATTCTAATGCCTTTCGGCCTATTATCTAATATATAAATCTAAAAGTAACAAAATTTTTACCAAGAAAACTTTGAAAAACTTGGTTCCTCGTCTTTTTTTTAATTTAAACTTACATACTAATTAAAACTACTTATCGACTAACTTAAACTACTTAAAATTAATCAAAACTACCTAAAAATAACTTAAAAACTAGAACAGCCACAGCAAGCGTTTTTTTTTGTATATTTATATGTATATATATATATTTTTTTTTTTTGTGCCACCATGACTGCTTTGCACCTAAACCTAAGACTAAAACTATGTAAGTCGGCCATAAAATAACAATTTGAAGTCAACTATCTTTATCTATCATTCAACCACCACAACAGGTTCTCCTGTTGTGACCTACTCCGACGGTCCCAATCGGACACACTCCTGCTGAACCGCAGGCGCTCTCCTCCGCCCTGAACGACGACATCTCGGTCGTATAGGAGCCACCTGTCCACAGTTCGTCGGAACGTGGTAGATTAGCGGAACCACCGATCTATCCTGTATCAGCCCTCGACTATCCAAATATAGGAAAGCTTCGGGCGGAATAAAGCCGCTTAAACGCGCACTCTCAAAATATTCATCATTGGGATAGAAGATGAGACTATTGTTCGAAGCCATCGCTCTTGCAGCGTGAAACCGAATGAGTTTCAAAAGAAAATTGTCTATTCTGTTTATGTTGGCCCCGTTGTATAGGACCTGGTTGGAATAGTATTTTGTGTAGTCAGATACTGGTGTTCCGTGAAGTCCAAGGCAGCTCCTCAGACACTGCCTCTCAAACACCCGTATCCTTTCCATTGGGATGGGGCAACGTTGAACCACACCGGGCACCCATAGGCAATCATCGGCCTAATGAGGGCCATGTAGCAAATCACCTTCACACTGCTTTAAAACAATCGTCTTGTCATGGCAAATGCTCCCCCAGCTCTAGCCAGAGCAGCATCTACATGTCTTCCGAAATATAGATACTGATCTAACCAGATGCCAAGGTACTTTACTACACTTTTACTCGCCAAAGGCTGTCCGTTTGGTCCAACGATCCCCAGCTTTCGCCAGTTCTTTCTCGTATCCCTAGAGGCCCTAGACAACGGTGTCCTAAACAGGATATTTTCTGATTTCTGAAAGTTGATTTTCAAGTTTCAGTCATCACAATATCTCTGGATCTTCTCGAAGTCCCGCTGCAAAAGAGTTCGAATGACTTCGACAGTAGAGGCTGTTCTGTACGCGATAAGATCGTCCGCATACGCAATTGCCTGAGTAAGACTACCTATCATATCACTGGTGTAAATGCTGAAGAGAATCGGCGAGTTTACCGCTCCCTGTTGCAGACCATTCTTAATGAAAAATTCTGTGGTAGAAGTTACATTGCCACTTTTGACAACAAACGTTCTACCAGTCAGCATGTCACGAAGCATATATAGCAGTGGTTTACTTATGCCAAGTCTGGTCAGCTTTAGATAGAGGCCCTCTAACCATACTGTGTCAAAAGCCTTCTCTAAATCAACCAGACATGCACCCGTGCACTGTTTTTTGGCTTTGTTCCATTGTATATCAGAGACGAGTTTGGAGGCGGCATGAATACAGTCATGTCCAGCCTTGAAACGAAACTGGTTTTCTGCTATAATATTATTGTCCTCAGACCACTTGAACAATGCTCGATTGAGAATCTTTTCGAAAACCTTGCTGATATTTGGAAGGAGACTTATCGACCGGAAATTCGCCGGATTGGAGTTGTCCTTTCCCTTTTTCGGGAGAGGATGAACCACCGCCGTCTTCCAACGTACTGGATAATATGCATTATTCAGCGCGTTGTTGAACAGCGTGGCGTAAATGTCCACAGCTTCAGGTGGTAAGTGTCGCAGTACAATGTTGGATATACCATCGACTCCTGCTGACTTCTTTTTCTTTATGGAATCGAAGATGATCTGGAGTTCCACCTTCGAGAGTAACAGGGGACTAGACCTACTTCGCTCGGCGACTATGGCGTTTGCCAAGTTTTCGTCATCAAACCGGGTGAAACCACGGTTCTCAGATCGTCATTGCGATATGTCGTTTCGGAGATAGAAATGATGGAGCAGGGCATTGTTTTCCTGGACGCGGTTCGGCCGAATGCTATCATTCACCTTATGCACTTCCTGAAAGACAGCCCCCACTGCCTCCACTTTCTCCTGAGGATCTTCAATAACATAGAAATCGTCGTCGAAGACGGCTTCCCCTGAAGAACAAGAACTGAAGCCGCTTGACCACCAGAAGCGTCGTATGTTCGTGAATTGGGCTGAGCAACAACTTGAAAATGATTCGGATTTTCATCGAAAAATCATCTTCATATGCGGTATTGGTCAGACAGCAATCCACACGTACTTCATGAGTCATCATTGCATCCCGAAAAAATTACGGTTTGGTGTGGTTTATGGGCCGGCGGCGTCATTGGGCCGTACTTCTTCCGTGATAATCAAGACCGGCACGTTACTTTGAGTGGGTATCGCTACCGTTCAACGATAACCGAATATTTTTGGCCCCAATTGGATGATATGGACTTGGAGGACATGTGGTTCCAACAAGTCACACAGCGAATGCCACAATCAGTTTATTGGAAACCAAGTTTGGTGAACGTGTTATCTCACGAAATGGTCCAGTCGCTTGGCCGCCTCGGTCGTGCGATTTGACGCCGTTAGACTATTTCCTGTGGGGCTACGTCAAGTCTATGGTCTATGCCAACAAGCCAGCGACGATTGCTGAACTTCGTACGAATATCGAACGTGAAATTGCAGCAGTATCGGCCGATTTATGCTTAAAAACCGTCGAAAATTGGGTGCAGCGTCTGGACTTCTGCAAGCGTGCCCGTGGTGGCCATGCAAAAGAAATCGAGTTCCATACATAATGGCATCGAACGTACTTTCACAGGAATAAAGAATTTCATTGATATCCAAAACTTTTTTTGTTTTATTAAAAAAAAAAACTTTTGTATCGCTCTTATTGAAAAACCCTTTACTTTAAGTTATATCGGGATAAATTATTTTCCTATGTATCATATATTCAATAGAAGCTCATCTGGTTTCCGTTATGCTCCTCCTACTTTTCAGAGGTTGATGAATAAAGTCCTTACAGGACTACAAGGCATAAAGTGTTTGGTATATCTAGTATAAGGACAAACAAAGGCCTATGCGACAACAACCAAATAAACATAACCTTTGATTAATCGGAAAGTGCCATTGATTTAACATGGTTCTTCCAATTTCAATTCAATTTTGCATCTGTGCAGCATCCAGAATTTTTGAAAATAAGCCATAAAACACTTATGTACTCTTAAGAGCTTGAACTGCCCTGCACGATTACCGCTCTTCCTTCTATGGGGCAGCATATTTACACAAAGTTGTGAACTAAATTTCGATAATAAAACAGTCTTATTTGGCCTTCCTCTTTCGATTTGATAATTGTTTGCTTCAGTTAACACTGTGTAAGATCACTTAATCTCAATTGACAAAACGGCATCGTGTTGACTATCCAAATTCAGTTGTCAACTATAGAATTAGATCGACATATTGACGACGATAGTTTTTAAAATTTAACGATGAGAACCACTAAACAGTGAAACAAGACCCGCACATGACAATGCTTAAAGAAGTTTATTAAAATAATTAAAAAACAAAAGACTAACAGGCCTGACAACAATCAACTCCGAAGCTGCGTTGATTTGTCTGACAGCAACTTCCCAAATTTGATCAAACATCTCAGAGTACTTCGTTCGTTTCATACAAGTTTTATTTTGTTGTTAATGACTTCGATCAAAAACAAATGAAAAGGCTACATGTAATCCTCTGTGCGAATCTTTAAATACCATTTCCCATTCCAATTTAAATTAGAGATCCCCAAAATATGGGCTATTCACTATTCAGACAGTTTATCGAAATATTTTATGATTCGACTAAAAACAAATTTTTTTTTTTTTAATTCATTTTTATTTTATTTTTTTTCTTAAAACTAACTTACATGCTAGACAAAAATTCATGAAAAAACTTGCTTACTTATCAACTACTTAACTAACTCACTTGCCCTATGCGGGCGCCCTAAATTATACGATAACTTAATTCTAATGCCTTTCGGCCTATTATCTAATATATAAATCTAAAAGTAACAAAATTTTTACCAAGAAAACTTTGAAAAACTTGGTTCCTCGTCTTTTTTTTAATTTAAACTTACATACTAATTAAAACTACTTATCGACTAACTTAAACTACTTAAAATTAATCAAAACTACCTAAAAATAACTTAAAAACTAGAACAGCCACAGCAAGCGTTTTTTTTTGTATATTTATATGTATATATATATATTTTTTTTTTTTTGTGCCACCATGACTGCTTTGCACCTAAACCTAAGACTAAAACTATGTAAGTCGGCCATAAAATAACAATTTGAAGTCAACTATCTTTATCTATCATTCAACCACCACAACAGGTTCTCCTGTTGTGACCTACTCCGACGGTCCCAATCGGACACACTCCTGCTGAACCGCAGGCGCTCTCCTCCGCCCTGAACGACGACATCTCGGTCGTATAGGAGCCACCTGTCCACAGTTCGTCGGAAGACGTGGTAGATTAGCGGAACCACCGATCTATCCTGTATCAGCCCTCGACTATCCAAATATAGGAAAGCTTCGGGCGGAATAAAGCCGCTTAAACGCGCACTCTCAAAATATTCATCATTGGGATAGAAGATGAGACTATTGTTCGAAGCCATCGCTCTTGCAGCGTGAAACCGAATGAGTTTCAAAAGAAAATTGTCTATTCTGTTTATGTTGGCCCCGTTGTATAGGACCTGGTTGGAATAGTATTTTGTGTAGTCAGATACTGGTGTTCCGTGAAGTCCAAGGCAGCTCCTCAGACACTGCCTCTCAAACACCCGTATCCTTTCCATTGGGATGGGGCAACGTTGAACCACACCGGGCACCCATAGGCAATCATCGGCCTAATGAGGGCCATGTAGCAAATCACCTTCACCCTGCTGTCAAGACGACTGCTTTAAAACAATCGTCTTGTCATGGCAAATGCTCCCCCAGCTCTAGCCAGAGCAGCATCTACATGTCTTCCGAAATATAGATACTGATCTAACCAGATGCCAAGGTACTTTACTACACTTTTACTCGCCAGAGGCTGTCCGTTTGGTCCAACGATCCCCAGCTTTCGCCAGTTCTTTCTCGTATCCCTAGAGGCCCTAGACAACGGTGTCCTAAACAGGATATTTTCTGATTTCTGAAAGTTGATTTTCAAGTTTCAGTCATCACAATATCTCTGGATCTTCTCGAAGTCCCGCTGCAAAAGAGTTCGAATGACTTCGACAGTAGAGGCTGTTCTGTACGCGATAAGATCGTCCGCATACGCAATTGCCTGAGTAAGACTACCTATCATATCACTGGTGTAAATGCTGAAGAGAATCGGCGAGTTTACCGCTCCCTGTTGCAGACCATTCTTAATGAAAAATTCTGTGGTAGAAGTTACATTGCCACTTTTGACAACAAACGTTCTACCAGTCAGCATGTCACGAAGCATATATAGCAGTGGTTTACTTATGCCAAGTCTGGTCAGCTTTAGATAGAGGCCCTCTAACCATACTGTGTCAAAAGCCTTCTCTAAATCAACCAGACATGCACCCGTGCACTGTTTTTTGGCTTTGTTCCATTGTATATCAGAGACGAGTTTGGAGGCGGCATGAATACAGTCATGTCCAGCCTTGAAACGAAACTGGTTTTCTGCTATAATATTATTGTCCTCAGACCACTTGAACAATGCTCGATTGAGAATCTTTTCGAAAACCTTGCTGATATTTGGAAGGAGACTTATCGACCGGAAATTCGCCGGATTGGAGTTGTCCTTTCCCTTTTTCGGGAGAGGATGAACCACCGCCGTCTTCCAACGTACTGGATAATATGCATTATTCAGCGCGTTGTTGAACAGCGTGGCGTAAATGTCCACAGCTTCAGGTGGTAAGTGTCGCAGTACAATGTTGGATATACCATCGACTCCTGCTGACTTCTTTTTCTTTATGGAATCGAAGATGATCTGGAGTTCCACCTTCGAGAGTAACAGGGGACTAGACCTTCTTCGCTCGGCGACTATGGCGTTTGCCAAGTTTTCGTCATCAAACCGGGTGAAACCACGGTTCTCAGATCGTCATTGCGATATGTCGTTTCGGAGATAGAAATGATGGAGCAGGGCATTGTTTTCCTGGACGCGGTTCGGCCGAATGCTATCATTCACCTTATGCACTTCCTGAAAGACAGCCCCCACTGCCTCCACTTTCTCCTGAGGATCTTCAATAACATAGAAATCGTCGTCGAAGACGGCTTCCCCTGGATCAATTCCTGCTGTCAAAAGTATGTTTGTATTGTCAGTTGTTCGTTGGAGCTTAATACACGGAAGGTCGTTATGACCTTTCCTCCTAAAGATCTTATTAATTTGTGAAAACATACTCGGGTCGCTGGAATTTACGGCCCGAATTCTGTTATTCCAAAACATATTAATGGACAACCGATAGTTCTCCTTGATCAATTGGTTGATGTTTTTGATCGACGCCTTCAGTGTTCTAATCTCTGGGTCGCGTGGGTTTGTCAGTCGTCTGTACAAGAGTTTAAGTCTTGCCAGAAGTCCGCTTTTTTGTCTGTGTAGTGCGTCAATGGTCGCGTTTCTGTACGTAGAAGTTATGTCATGTTCTTTTTATTTCGGTATCGTCCTGTTCATTGTTCGTAGAATCGCTTCGCCCATTTGTTGTAAGTATTCGTCGATTTCGTTGTTTGTTAGGTTTCTGTTGTTTGGTGGTGAAATGGGCCTCGAACGTAGTTCTCTTGATAAGGCGTTGGTGAAGCGAGGCCAGCGCATCTTACCGTAGTTGTAAGAATGCACAGGCGCATACTCCTCCAGCGCCACAAGCTCGTTCGGAAGCTGTATTACGGCGGCGAGTCCGCAGTGATCACTGTTGTACTCAATCGTCCGTAAACAGTTTCGCGGGTGTCGACCTACTCTGTTAGTAACTGTCAGTCTTGTGTCTCGCAGTAAAAGATCCAGGAAAGCACCGCTTCTCGGAAACGATGGCCTATCTGTGGCGAGAATGTCGATCCTATATTCAACATTGTAGTGGACCATCCAATTGTAAATATGGTTACCCCGAGGATTTTGTAATTGATTTCCCCAATCTTCGTGTTTGGCATTTATATCTCCGGCCAAAAGATAAAAGTTCTCCACTGAGTTCAGTCTTAGAGATTCGAAAAGTTTTCCGAGCTCTGTTGTAAAAAGTGTAGGCTGAGGTGCTTCCGGTGCGTAGGCCACTATCACATACAGTCGCTTCCCTTGTTGGAAAGGAATGCATATGACGCAGGCTTCCAGCAGCCGGAATCGGCGCACTTCACCACTATATATGACCTTATAACTAATGCCTTTTCGTATGAAGATAGCGACTCCGCCTCCTTGAGTGGAGTTGGTTCGGTCCCTTCTTACGATATTGTATTTACTATTAGTCAACTTATGCTTCTGGTTTAGCTTAGTTTCGCTAGTCATAAGCACATCGGGACTTTGGTCTGTAAGCAACTGGAAAATATTAGCTCTACGTTCGATCCTAATCAGTGAATTTACATTCACAGCCAGGATCTTTAAGGGTCTCTCTGACAGCGCGCCCATTACGATCTAAGTTGCGTTAAGCTCGGCAACAAGGAGTAGATATAGTCTACCCTTGACGCCTGCTCCCGTAGCTGGTTTTGAAGACCGGTTAGCTGACCTTGAATGGCCCTCAACGCAGTCAACAAATCCGCATCCACTGCTGGAGCCTGAGGCACGGGGGGGGCCTGTCTGGCTTCCTTAGGTGGATGCTGTACCGTTTTTCCCTTTCCTGACGCCATTTGGGCGTAGGAAATTTGGGGATTGACGGACATTGAGGGAGGACGAACGGCTGGCTGATTTGCCACTACCGTTTGCTTCGCTTTTTTATTTATTTTAAGTTGCTGAAACTTTGAAAAACAAAATTTTTGTTTGCAAATGCCTTGGGTAGGGAATACAAATGGTTTTTGTAGGAAAACAAAAAGTAAGCGTGGGTTAAAATTACCTATGGATGAAATGTTCATATTAACTTTATTAATGTTTTTAGGGTCAGACAGACATGGCTTTATCGACTCAGCTAGTGATTCTGAGCCTATCCATATACTTTAAAGTATATCTAGGTAAATTATTTCTAACAAAACTAAAATACCCTATGGGATAGGATATATTGAGTTGAGAGTTAAATCGATGTGTTATACTAAACTGTATGTTGTGTGAGTTTAAACCCGACTCAATGTATTCAAAAATGTTTTTGAACAATCATACTAGATACAGTTTTGAACCATGTCCATTTTTGGTCATTTTCTTATTAAAAAAAAAACAATAGTCCCCGAACAGTTTTCCACAGGGTGTGGAAGTTCTACTCAGAACCATTTTCCCAGCTGTCAAGTGAAGGGAATCAGAAATGCGAAGCGATGTAAATTAACCCTTTTTAATGTGTTATGACATAGTTATACGATCCTAATAGGCCGAAGGTTGACATACATATCTACGTGTATGGCAACAAGAAGATAATGATAATTAATTGCGTTCTAGTGCGAATTATGTATATATTATATCATTAAAATTTAGCCTGCAATTAAGTTTATAAAATACTTTTCTTTCTGATCCGTGTTTATATGTTGATACACACCAATAAATGATACCACTTGTGTTGCAAAACAAACACAAAATATTGCTTCAATCCAGCTCGAATTCTCGTCAAAAGCCACTTTCACTTCTACTCAACTTTGTTTAATCAATTTATTTTGTATTTGTAATAATTAAAATCTTAATATTGTGAATTGAAACACAACACAACCATGTTCGGAGCGTATCCAACGCGTGCGATAGGGAATGAACGGCACTTCTCAAGCTCTTCAAAATTCTGCCAAAAACTGGTAATGACCGCTTTAATTTGACACGAAGCAATTGATTTAATGTGGCCGCTATACTAGACTACTAGACACTTGCAATCTACACCCGACAGACTATCAAGTGGCGTAGGCTAGTACCCGCTGCACATTTGCATACAACATTTCCGTTCTTGTGTATCTCTAATTGAATTAAAGTATCTGTATATGTTCTGCTGCTGGACTTCCTTTAGAAAATCTAAAGCTTTATATCAGAGCTCAGAGAGATTTAAATTTAGATTTACATTTCAAAAAGAATGCACACAGATGTAGATTATGAGTATAATGACGAATCGTTTCAACATTCATCACTTTCTTTTTCAATTGGGGCAGAGCTGCCATGATGTTCCTTGAACTCACATTTGCCCGGTATAGGTCATGTTCAAGCTGAAATAAAAATTTATTGATGAACGCACATGAATGTGCACCTACAATGATCATGGCCAGTTATTGACAGTCTTTAAAGTCGATTGGGCTTACAAAAATGTTAGTAGACCTGTAGTGGTATGAGACTTGAGAAAATAGATAGTAGATGGGACAAGCCAAGCCTTTGATATAATATTCATTTTTATTTCATTCGGTCAGCTCATTCGAGGATATTTACTTTCTTCTTTCGCGTAAAACTCTGTAGTTAGTTATATGTATTTGTTTGCGTAAGATTAGTTCTTCAAACTTTAAGAAATAGTAATGGAATCACAACATATTACAGCGTTTCAGAGATGAAGTCTTATAGTTGCAGTGGTCAAAATTAATTTAAACCTTTCAGATCGTTCGGTATGCTCTTCAATGTTAGGCGATGCATGTGTATTCATTTTGATGGAATCGCAAATTACAGTGAGCAGGTAACATTAAAGTTTACCTCCTCTGCTGCCGTAATACAGGGATATCCCAGGGAACTGTAAGGCTGAAGAAATTTACCCCGTTTGCATTATAATACAATTGGAAATGCTAGTTATGCCTCTGGCTACCTCAAAACTAAATAGACCAAGAAACTAAACCTTAGGGCTTACATGAGTATACGACACAATGTGCTGAGACATTAGACATTTGTTGAATTCGGCTCCGCACTCTTTTTGGTAAAAGAGCTCAGCTGTTAATTTTGTATGTGTGATGAAAGAACTTAATATAAGCTACAAAGTAAGGATTGATTAACTTATTCCGTTTTATTGGGAACTCGGATTTTTTTAAAAGAATAAATGAAAGATCCATGTGTACATTTCATTGGCCTCCATTCTCTAGATGTCGATACCCTCATATAAAACAAATATTAAATCTTGGTTCAGATGATGTTTTATTTATAAAAAGATAATAAAAATTCATTGAAATAAATACTAAACATATAGCTTGTCACATCCGATCCTTAAAAATTATTTTCCCAAAAATTCAGCATGGCTAAAAACTGAATGCGGATGAAATGACAGTGACATGACAAATATCTTAACCAGACAAAAAACGAGTGGTGAGTGCACGACTGGGTCGTACGCAACTTTCTCTTTCACAGCGAGTTAACTTGGCGTTTGTAACAATTTGGCCAAATTACAGAATAATATTTATTTCGATTAATGGTGCTAGAATGATATAATTAATGTCGAAATGAGATTATACGATTGTTGCGTTTGGGACAATTGGGTCAAAACCAATTATGTGGAACTCATGAAAATAGTAATGGTAGTATACAAATTAAATTTCATTCAATTTGGCAAAATAGTTTGCGAGAAATTGACAATTTTCTTTATATGACCTAAATGCAAAAATCCGTTATATGGATTTTCTCGAAAAAACTGGGTATGCAGTTTTGTGGGAACTAACATGTTTATAGCATATAAGAAGTTTCATCAAAATCGTTAGAAAGCTTTTTTTCAAATGTTTTTTTGTGGAAAACGCCCCAAACTTTTATATGGGCGAAATATAGCTATTAAGAATGTCAAAATATCTTGCTCAGACAGTTTTTCGAAATTCCTTCTGGTTTGACCAAAAACAACGTGCGCGTAGAAGTGGGCGGATTTTAATTTGCTTCGTCGAACAAGGAGTCTATATACCGAATTTTATTACTCTAGCGGAAAATTTTAGGCCCAAAAAATCGGTGACACACAGATCTTCGGACGGACGGATAGATAGATATGGCTCAATCGACTCAGCTAGCGATTCTGACTCGATCCATTTGTTACAAACTCTATGTTTCAAACTATGTATCAAAACTAATGCATCCCTATGGGAACATCAATTTGGCAGGGTGTTGAAGTATTGGGCATTTCGAGAAACTCTCTCACGAAAGACTTGAAACTCTTTATGCTTACAATGTTCAATTGACTAAAGAACTGATTACTACTGATCATGCAGCGCGAAGAGAGTTCGTTGAATGGGTTTTGGATCAACAACAAGTGGATTCTGATTTTTCAAACAAAATCATCTTCAGTGATGAAGTTCATCTTCATCTAGATGGCTTTGTAGGATGTAGGGTTCAGAAAAACCACTAGTAATTGTTGAGAAACAAATGCATCCACAACGCGTGACTGTTGAGTGCGGATTTTGGGCTTGAGGCATTATCGGAGCAGTCTTCTTCGAAATGGTCAGGCAGTAACAATTTATGGAGTTCGTTATCGTGACGAGATAACCCACTTAGTGCCTTAAGTACAAGACATAGATGTGACTAACATGTGGTCTCAACAAGACAGAAAAATTAGATTACCATAACGATAGGTATAATATATATTTATAACCATATATAACCATATATAAAGCACCCCTGAAATTAGGGACAGTCACAGTGAGTCAACATCGCAACCTGTCACTGATTAAAAGCCAATCATACGAGTACAATGACGTATTTGGTTCATCAGTCAAGTACAGGAAAACAGAAAAGGGACAATCAATAGTGTGAGAGGATTATAATATGCAAAAGCGCAACTCTGCAAAACTATGCGCAGCAAGTAAGAAAGAAACTATTAAAGTGTCAAAAATGTTCAGAAGGTGGTTGAATAATCCCAATGCAACATTGCCATAAAAACTCAACACAAACAAGGTTTTTGTATATAGATTTTATTGGGTGATTTTTTAAATGTAGTTTTTTTTTAAATCGAATAAAACACTCAAATTTGCATCAAATATTGAATTTTTTTATTGTAATCGATACCAATACTACAAAAAGATGATAAGGTTGACAAAAACTCTATCTATTACCAAAATTCTAGCAACGGGACCACTAGTGGTTTGAAGACAAATATTTCTGAAAAGAAGAACCAATCTACCCACTTTAGTGGCGAAAACAAGATCTAGGCATTAGATATTTCAAAGGCATTTGACAGGGAATACATAACCCCGTTTGTCGAAAATGCATTCTTTTGGAATCGATAAAGCTCCATGGATTAGAAACTGCGTCAATTTAAGTTGTTTTAGATGGTTTCAAGCTTGCTACTCATCATATCGATGCTGGTGTTCCCCGAGACTCCGTTTTGTCTCCGAAATTATTTCATATTTTTTAATTAATAACCTCTTTTCTAATTTCTAATCAGATTAAAACAAGCAAGCAGATTGGCTTTGTCTAAAGAGCTGACAGCTATAATGTCATTGTGAATGAGCGTCGGAACCGATGATGAGGCGGAATTCTTAATATTTTTAACAAATGACCAAAAGTTTTTACTACCTTTGGGACATTATAGAATTTTTTGCCTCAACTTTTGGTCATATGGGAATTTGACACGTTTTAAATAGGAATTACAGTCGTTTCGGGCTTGTTTTGAATTTTGTTCGGTTTTCTTCTGTTGGATTGGCTTTGTATAACCGAAAGTTTGTCTCTTTCAACCTGATAGCTTCTTTGCAGCTTAAGTCATACCAACCTTTTGCCTTTGGTCTGATACTTTTTATTCTGTTGGGAATTAAAGATCGCATACCAAGGAGAATAATTTTTATTCATGTCAGCAGCAGCATCCACGTTTTTCATTTTTCCCACATTTTTCCCAACTGTTATCTCTGCGGTTATTTCTGTACCAATATTTGACTCATAGGGCTTTTTAAAAATAGACTGTCAACCTATACATGTTGGAAATCGTACAATGTTCTGAGATAATATTTAGTATGTACTCCACACTTTGCGTTCGATGGGACACAAGTAGCCGCTGCATCAATCACGAACAAATTTAAATCTTATTACGATGCTAATGATTGTTTTCATTATACCGTGTTTGGCGCAATACAAAGTTTTGTTGCCTTAATAATGACGCATTTGAATGGATGTTTACAAATACGCACTAAGTTTAAAATTATGCATGCGATCTGATGCAATTTTTGGTTAAGGCTCCCATTTTAATTGTGTCAACACACACATCTAGTTTCGCAACATACCAGTTGCCTAGACTCACAAGGCGATACTTGAAATGCAGAAAACCTGAACGCGATGCAAGGCAGTTGCTGAACTTGTTGCAAATATCGGATTGCAATTTTGCGATAGGGGGAGGTGGTTGTATTTAAATGTGAATGTTGTATTTCGAATTGCAATATACGTCTATAAGGCGACGTGTGGTTATGTAATTTGATCTCTTTATGGTCTTTAAAAATAAATCTTTAAGTCTTCAATGTGATCTTATGAAATCAAAAGTGTTTACACCTAGTTGATGCCTACTAACTATCTTGATCATAGGTGATTATTATAACATTACGTTTTTCGTTCTTCACGCAAGGAACTGTTCTTTCTCCCAGACGAAATATCCAACACATTTTCTAGGAATTTCAAAGATCATTGAAGATAGGGGCGGATGAGCCAAAACGAAAACGCTCAATTCCCTAGATATAAATGGTCTTGTGTTCTGGGGTATATTTATACACTTTCCCATAGGGGTATATTAATTTTCATACATAGTTTGTAACATAGAGAAATAATTTATCTAGATATACCTTAAAGCATATGGACCGACTCAGAACCGATAGCTGAGTCGTCCGTCCGTACGTACATCACCAGTTTTTGTCCTTAAATTTTGAGTTAGTATTATGAAATTTGGTACACGTGCTCGTTGTTGTTCCCAGCAGAACAAATGTAAAAAAAATTAATTTGTAACTAAATATTGACATTTTGATGGTCGAGATATGTTGTTCAGACGTTTTTTCAGTATCTCTAACGCTTTTGCTTTAAAACTATGGTTTTCTGAAAAGGAGGCGTGGTAGTGGGCGGATTTAAAAAATGTTTACACTTGTTCTGCTGGGAGCAACAACAAGCACGTGTACCAAATTTCATCATTTTAGATCAAAATTTAAGGCCCAAAAACTGGTGACGTACGGACGGACAGACATGGCTAAATCGACTCAGCTATAGATTCTGAGTCAATCCATATACTTTGAGGTACACCTAGCTCAATTGTATCAAAACGAATGTACCCCTATGGGATAGGGTATGAAAATTGACAGCCATAATGTCCGATTTTAAACAGTCGATTGGTAAAAATAGCGATTGATCAAAATGTGAACTGTTATAAAGTCGATTTTGAAAATATCGACTCTTAAAAGTCCGAAACTGGCAAAATGAATAATGTTCACATACATGCGGAGCCGCGTGCATGTGAACAACTGTCGATCAACAACCCACTCTCAAATAACTGTTAATGTTTACATTTAAATCAAAATCATTGGTAATGATAGTATAAAGATTTTGTCCATATATTATTTTGACCCACGCCCACTTTTTGGAGGCGTTTTTATACAAAAAACATTTTTGTACCCTACCCCATAGCATAACCAGGCGAAAAACGTTGTTTCTGTCGATCCATAAAATATATTGATAAACTGTCGGAACAATTTGTTGTGACAATGTCATCGCCATAAAGCCCACATTTTAGGGATATTCATTTTAAGGATGGGATAGGATATTAAACTATCCGCACAGCGAACTGTTGCCTTCTCATATGTTATAAATTGACTTTTGATTTTATCACACAAATATATTGTTATGAAACCACTCAAGGTCTCGAAATTAATTGGTTCCACTGTACAACTAAGCTAAACGAAAAACGGACAGTAACGTTCGTATCTGCATCTGGTGTGGAGAAAAGGTGCACTGGAACAAATAGCAGCAGCCCTACTAGAAAGCAGAGATTGGTTCTATATAGTGAACATTTAATACAGTCCTTGTTATAGTGTGAATAATCAGTGATAATTCGGTTCCTTATTTGTCTTACGATTCGAAGATATCATCAAAAGTTTCAATCCCAATCAACGTCGAATTCTCCAACTTAAGCCTGATGGTTTCTATGAGCTCCTGAATAAAACCATTGAATCTTTAAATAGAATTTCACGTCAGGGTTTGTATAAAGCCTTTTTTAAAAGTATTGTCGAAATTCAGAGCATACACAACACCACGTCTAGTAATGTACATAGGTTAACAAACTTCACTTCAGAACGCACTTTCCTCACTATAATAGTTATAAGAGATTATAGTATCCAGACCATCGAATGGTCAATCAAATTCACTACAATGCTCTTGTCTACAACAACGGCGAAATTCTGTGCGAAAATCCACGTCAAAATAATAATACCATACTGCAAAAATCATCGAAGGCCAAAAGCGACGATTTTATAAAGTCATAGGACCATATTATATGCTTAAATGCAAAGTTTTCTCGCCGTCATCAAGAAACCCCTGATTTGAGAAAGAATTTCGACGTATGCTCGCAACTAAAAACGAAGCCTTCAAATCGACGGAAGCTTTATAAAAAAAAAAGAATGGAAGAACATCGTGGCTTAATAGAGAACAATACTAGCGCGTGATCGATTATAAAGAGAGGTTTCACATGGGGAATGATATTCTGGAGTTTTACCAAAATATAAAACTTCGTAGGCAGAATCCATAAGCCTGAATAGAATGATGTCGAGGTCAACAAGGAAAAATTGTAAGGGTAACATTTTTTCCCTAAGAATATGGAATAGCAAAAAATTACAGCCACCTGACCCAAATGAATTGAGGATATCAATATCCATATAATCATTAAAAATATAAATTATAAAATTGTGATTCATTTAAAAGTAATTGAAAAAAATACATCAACCTGCAACATAAAACTTTTTTTAACTTCCGATATAGAATCTTTATTGCAATTTGTTACATTAATTTGTTAATTTTTATTTTTTTAAATTTTTTGTGGAAGAAAATTGCCGGCTTCTTTTGCACGAGGAGTTTCTGCTGCTTGTGAAGTCCTTAGCTTTATCTTTTGGCCTTTAAAAAAAAACGTCGATATTTTCAAGGCCGATGTTTTTGATATGGATGTTGTTTTTGGAAACATCCATGCATTGAACCATAGTTTTACTATGTTTACATCCCTACTCATAAGTGTCCAGGCCTTACTTTCTCACTACCATTCATGTGTGCGTGTGTACTTACTGCACGATGGTGGGCCCTCCTATTTTATACGGACTCCAAACGGCTACAATTAAATTTTAGCCCCATGCGGCTCACTGAAACAACCACCCTTTATATACCCTATCCCATAGGGGTACATTAGTTTTGTTAGTAAGCTAGTAATATAGAGAAATAATTTAGTTAGATATAGCGTAGACTGAGCTGATTGCATTGTTAGTTAAATGTTAGGTTCACCTCGGACTGTGGAGCCACTATGTAAGTTTGTATTGCAAGAGCATAAAATAAGTTTTCTCGGCTAGGAGCTATTTAGTCTCTATACATAAACTGTAAAATCAGATATTAGGTATTTTGATAAATTCACTATATGTACTTTGAAGCAGGAGAAGATTTATTACCTAATCGAAAGGAGCTTTTCAGTTAATTTGAACAAGGTGATCAGTTAGAACTTTTTTTCATTAGTTACCGCAGGAAAATGTCAAAATAATGTGACCGAAACAATTAACAATTTTTACAAGCTTTTAGTTATCAATGAACAACTCTAAACCCTTAGGAAAGATTTACTCAACATAATTTGTATTTATGGTTAAGGGTTTCTATTGAGAGAAAGCATTCCATGGCCCGTTTCATCTCAAATGCATACCAACAAAATTCGGCAAGATAATAAACCGCCGTCAGCTGCAACAAATTAAGACTTAACGTTAATCTTTTGAATTATAGAAAATGAATGGCATGTGATAATGTGTTAAGAATTTAATGTATAATAATGAAAAAAACAACACTCGTGATATTTGAAGTAAAATCATAAAATGTAATTGCGCTAACCACTATATAAAAACAGCCATAGTCCCCATTTATAGTTTTATTGCTCTAGAAACGCCACGATTTCCCGCATAAAAAAGAACAATATGTTGCAAGGAGTTTTAAATAATAGCTAAAACACTGTCTGTATATCTACAAGGCACTTCTACAACCAATAATGACAATACTATACCAATATTTGTTGCTTTGCACATAAAAAATGTATCTCCAGTCTATTCTGTTAAAGTGTGTTGGATATCAACAAGTGTTTATCGAACCAATTTGTACCATTAGAAAAAAAAGTTCATCAAATTCCCATGTGAATTTAACGACCCGACACGTTTTGGGCATGTACAATGTACATGTCATAGGTATTGTATTTAAAAATAAATAAAATATATGTAAAAGTTTCCCGTAAATTAAACGTTGGATTTGAATTTCGCACAGATCAACGATTTCGGATCAATTCCTTTAGTGGAATACATCTAAAATCGTATATTGGCTCTTAAAATAAATAATACAAGTGTGCACTTTCTCGGAGCGCTCGACAAAATCCGCTTTGTTAGGAAATTGTTATATGCCCATAAGGGTGACTCTCATCAATTTATTTATTTATCAATCCAGATAATTGCTCGTGGCTTTCAAGTCGATAACGGCTTGCATTGGTGCAATGCGTTTAGGTCTTTTTCATTATTTTGTAACCTTAAGCTTAAGAATGTTCAACATATTATTTTGAATTTGAAAACTGAGTTATCGAATAAAAATTTCGTAAAAATTGTACCTTTCGACGCACCATCTTTGAAACAAACCTCTTTGGACTAACTAGTGTGGAAATAGCAATTTAGTACTGTAATATATATTTCGTTTATATTTGTTGTTCCGGAAGGATTTTGAAAAAACACGTAAGTAAGTGGAACCCTATTCTTGATACCTCTATTAAAATGGCAGTTGTAGTTCTATAAAGTTCTATACCGCCAAATTGAAATGGAACTCGCATGTGTAAATGAAACGTTATGACTGTTCAAGTGATCTGAGGACAAGAATATTATACCAGAGAACCAGTTTGGTTTCAAGGCATGGCATGAATGTATTCATGCCGCCTCCAAACATGTCTCTGATATACAATGGAACAAAGCCAAAAAACAGTGCATGTCTGGTTGATTTAGAGAAGGCTTTCGACACCGTATGGTTAGAGGGCCTCTATCTAAAGCTGACCAGACTTGGCATGAGTAAATCACTGCTATTTATGCTTCATGATATGCTGACTGGTAGAACGTTTGTTGTCAAAAGTGGCAATGTAACTTCCACCACCGAATTGTTCATTAAGAATGGTCTGCAACAGGGAGCGGTAAACTCGCTGATTCTCTTCAGCATTTACACTAGTGATATGACAGGTAGTCTTACTCAGGCAATTGCTTATGCGGACGATCTAATCACGTACAGAACAGCCCCTACTTTCCGAGTCATTCGAACTCTTTTGCAGCGGGACTTCGACAAGATCCAGAGATATTGTGATGACTGGAACTTGAAAATCAACTTTCAGAAATCAGAAACTATCCTGTTTAGGACACCATTGTCTAGGGCCTCTGGGATACGAGAAAGAACTGGCGAAAGCTGGTGATCGTTGGACCAAATGGACAGCCACTGGCGAGTAAAAGTGTAGTAAAGTTCCTTGGCATCTGGTTAGATCAGTATCTATGTTTCGGAAGACATGTAAATGCTGCTCTGGCGAGAGCTAGGGGAGCATTTGCCCTGACAAGAAGATTGTCTTATAGCAGTCGTTTTGACAGCAAGGTGAAGGTGATTTGCTACATGGCCCTCATTAGGCCGATGATTGCCTATGGGTGCCCGGTGTGGTTCAACGTTGCCCCATCTCAAATGGAAAAGATACGGGTGTTTGAGAGGCAGTGCCTGAGGAGCTGCCTTTGACTGACTACACAAAATACTATTTCAACCCTGTCCTATACAATGCGGCCAACATGAACAGAGTAGACAATTTTCTGGTGAAACTCTTTCGGTTTTACGCTGCAAGAGCGATGGCTTCGAACAATAGTCTCATCTTTGGGGCCTTCTACCCCAATGATGAATATTTTGAGAGTGCGCGTTTAAGCGGTTTATTCTACCCGAAGCTTTCCTATATTTGGATAGTCGATGGATGATACAGGATAGATCGGCGGTTCCGCTAATCTACCACGTCTTCCGACTAACTGTGGACGGTCGGCTCAAATACGACCGAGAAGTCGTCGCTCAGGGCGGAGGAGAGCGCCTGCGGTTCAGCAGGAGTGTTTCCGATTGAGACCGACGGAGTAGGTTGCAACAGGAAAACCTGTTGTGGTGGCTAAAGTAGATACAGATAGTTGACTTACAAATGGTATGGCCGACTTACATGGTACAACAGTCAGGGTCGCACCAACAAAAAAGATTACAAAAAAAGCCTGTTCTAGTTTTTAAAAAGTTTTAATTGATTTTTAAGTAGTTTTAATTAGATTATAAGTAGTTTTATTTAGGATTTTGTCTAGCATGTAAGTAAATTTAAATAAGATTAAAAATAAAAATGAATTTAAAAAAAATTAAACGTAATGAACTCGAAGTAAGTTAAGTAAGTATACTCGGAAAACATTCAAGACGGTGTGGACCAAGAAAACAAATGCCAATATTTTACAATATTTGAAAAAATGTCCAAGCACCGTATTATACTCGAAACGACGATATCTATACTTAATTACTTAAGTGACTCTCAACTAACATGCCTCTAATTAGCCCTGTCCTTTGGTAGCTGCCTCCAGTTCCGCACTTCAACTTGGCTGAGTTAGGTTTCTCTTGCGCGAGTAAAAGTAGGATTTTCGCGTTTGATAAAAAAAACAATTCTATTTACTACGAACAGCTCAGTGCTGCGTTTATTCACAAACTCAACTTATTCTATTGTATTACATTTTTATATATTTTTGAATTCTTGATTAAGCAAAAGTAAGCTGATGAAAGAGAAGTGTCAAGTTAACATTGAAATTAAATTGATGAAATGATAAATTGAAGTTATCAGTAAGTGATTGTGGGAAAGTGCTGATTGGGATTATGGTTGTTGGTATCAATGACCGGGGTTGAGGTGTGTGCCAGGTAAGGTGTGTAAAAAAAAGGTGTGTGGGAAATGTGGACGTTGGTTGATGAACGTGCCCTTCAGATTTTAGACTTTCGGGCCACAAGTTGATGTTATTTCTGTCTCTGGGCTGTTTATGAACAGAATGTAGTTAGGTTCTGGCTGGTATATTTGCTGTTCCTGGTTTGCGTTTGCATTTTTACATCGTGCTGGTTTATTGTTCATTAAGTTGGCAACGCAGCTTGTTTCCATGTTAGAGACTTGACTCGTTCCCTCTTTACAGTAGAACACTTTTTCTATTTGTTCGCATTTATTGTCAGAACATTGAATTTCTTTTTGGTTAAGGGTGCAAAAGTGTTTAATTTGAAGTAATTTATTTTTAATTGGGATGGGTAATAAATGGAAGAAGGGAAATGATTCATTTTTTAAGGCGGGGATTTGAATATTAAATATTATATCTGAGTGATTGTAGTAAGCCTGAAGCTCCAATAACTCATATATGTTTTCGTTTGATTCAATTTCTACGATTTCATTGATTTTTCAATGAACTGTAGATAAATGTTAATTCGTCAGAGTTCAAAATAAGCTTAGAAATGATATTTAATTTTGCAAGGATAATAGATTCTGCGATATTTGTCAAATGGTTGTTTAGAAGTTCTATATTGATGTTTATTTGGTTTATGTATTGAATGTTTCTAATTGAATTTTCTTCTGATCTGATCCTGTTCCCCAATGATTTTTGGGTATTAACTAAATACTTTTTAATAATTTTCTGCTGTGAATTAATGTGATTCGTTACGTTGTCAAATCTTTCTATGATTTGTTTGTTAAGTCTAACCTGGTCGTCTTCATGCGTCTCGATATCATCTTGTCTTTGTGATAGCATTTCTATTTGTTTATTTATATCCAGGGCGTCTTCGGCATCCAAATTTACTGTTATACTTTTTACGACTGTTGTCAGAAGGCCGTGATTGTTCGTCAGATCGTGTACTTCGATGGTCTGTTCTCTGGCCGTCATTATTAGCAGGGTGAGAATTGCGAATCTGAAATTTACGCTTTCTTTTTATTTTGCATTTATGATGTTTTTGACTGTTAGTAGTAAGAACGGTTACTTCCCGATTGGTTTTAACTTTATGTTTTCTGAATCTTGGGGTTAATTTATTCCTTCTATTTTCTTTTCTAAAAATAAATGACTACATGGTTTTTCTCTGTTCTGATTGAATTTGTTTAGTATTTTTTCCATATGGTTTCCTGTTTTGTTTTTAATGCATGGGAATAATTCTGCTTGGAACTTATTTAATCTATTGAGATAATCATGCACGTTACTATATTAAATGTCCTTGAATTTGTAGGTTCTACCGTAAAAAAAGTAAGTAAGGTGTTAATTTTGTAGCGGAGTGGATGGAGTTATTATAGGTTATCATAGCTTCATGGAGAATGTCGTCATCTTTTCTGTCGGTATATTTCGCAAAAATGATTCTGTTTCGGTTAGTGTTGAGTGAAGCCTTTCGACGGGAGAATTGCTACTTGATTGTTGTACCGATGTTATATGTTGGTTTATATTGTTTTGTCTGAGGAAGTCTTTAAACATAGAAGAAGTAAATTCTGCGCCTTGGTCTTAGATAACTTTGGCCTGAATGCCGTGAAGGCTCATAAAATGTAGGAGGGATTTTATTATTGTCAGACTATTTCTAACTGGAACTGTATATGCTGCTGCAAATTTAGAGAATTAATCTAAAATCTTAAGAATTTTTTGATTAATATTACTATAGATGTCAATGTGTATGATGTCTAAAGGCTTTTCAGGATTTTCTGGAATTCGGAATTCTATTTTTTGTGGTTTCCTGTTGTATTTAAGTGTTTGACACAGTTCACAATTATTTATGACTTTGGTGATTTTGTTTTTCATAAATGGAAAAAAAGAATTCACGCTTTAAATGCAAAAGTGTCTCATTTATGCCTCTGTGGTTGTTTTTCAAATGGTAATCGTTAATCAGTTTATTCTGATCATCGTTCTCAAGTACATCTTTTAATATTTCAGTACAACGAATTACTTGGAAGGCCTTGTTATTTGAAAAGTAATTTGAGTAAACGCTTTGGATAATCTTGAATGTATCGTCATCAGTATAAATAGCACAATATTTATTTGAATGCCTTTAAAAATCAAAATAATTTCATTATCTGAAAAATTATGTTTTTCTTAAATTCGTCTCTGTTTATTTTTAAATGGCTTTGGAACTGTATTGGCTTGTCTCTTTCGTTCCTCTTAAGTATGAGCTGAATGCTAAATTCGTTTAAGGGACGTTCAGATATATATATATATATGATCGTTCATATTTTCAAGAGCAGAGTGGATTGTCGATCCACTAGAATTGGGGTTTGTTTGGTTAAGCTCGTTTATATATAATTCGATTTTCTCATTTTGATTTTGGGTTTCTGCTGAGTGCATCAGCGTTCAGATTTAATGTTCCATTTTTGAAAACGAGTTCATAGTCGAACTCCTCTAATTTATGTCGCCACCTAACTAGCTTACAATTTGGATCTTTAAGGTTTATCATCCATTGCAATGGTCTGTGATCGGTCACGATTTTGAATTTGTGACCAAACAGGTAGGGGCGGAAGTATTTCGTTGCCCAAACAATCGCTAAAAGCTCTTTTTCAATGGTAGAATTATTACATTCTGAATCAGTTAGGGTTTTACTAGCATAGCAGATTGGTTTGTCGTTTCCTATGGTGCCTTGAGATAGGACTGCACCTACTGCGTAGTTACTCGCATCCGTAGTTAGTACAAAAGGGCGAGAGAAATCGGGATATTTAAGGATCGGGTCGTTAATCAAGAGATATTTACACATCTCGAAAGCTGTGACGTATTTGTTGTCAAGGGTTATCGATTTCCCTTTCTTTAGACATTCTGTAAGCGGCTGGCTTTGTTAGCCTTGCAAAGTCCTAAATGAGCTTGCGGTAATATCCAATGATGCCTAGAAATGATTTTATTTCTTTTTGCGCCTTTGGAATTGGGAAATTCTTTACAGCTTTAATTTTGTCGGGACTTGGTTTTACTCCGTCCCTCGAGATTATTTGTCAGAGAAATACTGTTTCTTTGTGGAGAAATTCAGTTTTTTCTAGCTGAACTTTAAAATTAAATTCTTGTAATCTTAAGAAAACTTTTTTCAGATTTTCAAGATGTTCCTGTAGGGTGGTTGAAAAGATGATTATGTCATCTAAATATACCAAACAGACTTTTCTCACAAGACCGCTTAATACGTGGTCCATCACGCTTTGAAAAGTAGATGGGGCATTCTTGAGACCGAACGGCATTCGCACGAACTCGAAGTGACCTCCTTCGACTGTAAATGCCGTTTTAGGTATATGGGTTCTCTTGGGTTCATCTCTATTTGATGAAACCCGCTTGCTAAATCTAGCGTGGAGAAATAAATGCATTTCCCCAGCTTATCCAGTATCTCCGTAATTTTCGGGATTTCGCTAATTGTTTTTTCATTTAGACGACGGAAATCAATAACAAGTCGCCACTTTTTCGTTGGTATATCTTTTCCTTTCGGGACTACCCATACCGGGGAACTCCACGGCGAATGGATTGGACGAATTATTCCTTATCTAAGTAGCTTTTGTATCTGTTTTTGAACTTCCATTTTATGTACATATGGGTATCTGTACGACCTGGTGTATATCGGAACATCATCATTGGTTGGTATTTTATGTTTAACAGTGGTAGTGAAAGTAAGATGTTGGGTTTTTTGAAAAAAAATATTTTCGAACTGTCTGATCAATTTAATTATTAAACTTTTCTCTTCGGAATCAGATGGTTTAGTTTCAATGAGTTTACTATTTCATTGTCGGGGATTTCGCTGTTATGCGATTGTGAGTATGTTTCCGTTATGTTGAGATCACAGAATTCAGTATTTGAATATGGAAAGACTTTCATAGGTTGTTCGAGAAAAATTGTTTGTTCTTGGTTTGAAGTATTAGTTACTTCAAGGATTCTATACCAATCTTTAGCTACATATATTCCCTCTGAAATAGAGACGCTTAGTTTAATTGTAGTTGGTCTTATGAAAATATGACCATTTCGTATGCTTGTGGGGAGGCGACAGATCGTTTTTGAGTATGGGGGAATAACGTATTGCGATGTAGAATTTGGTTTGAAAAGTAGGGAAATACTGGAATTTCCTGCTATCAATTTTTATTTTTCTAGGTCTAGTCTATTTTAGCTTTGACTTGGGTCAAAATATCTAAGCCGATAAGACCATCAAAGTATCCATGGAATCTTAATACTAGGAATCTAAATGTACCATGTGTCTGGAATTCTGAGAAGGAGGGAAAGATTATAGCTTTATTGATTGTGTGTTCTTTAAAAATGGTTTTTATAACTGTGTTATTAATGGGGATTTGAAATTAAGGGTCGGCAAACTCGGGATTAATGAAAGATGAAGACACACCAGTATCTATTAAGAATCTGAGTGGTCTTCCAAAGGGTGAGGAAATATTTATGTATGGTAATATATTTTCATGTTTATTGATGTTTATATATCCGATTGGCTCCCAGAGGCTGGTTCGTGAAAATTGAAAAAAATTGGTATCCTCTGGATGGTTCTTTTCTTGGAACGTCTCGAGGTCTTGTTGAAATTGTGTATTATAGTACCTATCCAGATTCTGGTATGGGTTTTCGCACTCAATTTCCGGGTTGTCAACGGTTTCATCTGGATACTTATATTCAGGATGCATTATAATTCCTGGGTGTCCAACGTTGATGTTATGCAGTTCTCTAGAAGGACCTGTTTGTCTAAAAAAAATTTCAGGGTGTTCTGCTGTTTTGCAGACCCAAATTTTTTTGTGTTGGGGATTGAAGCTTGGAGTATGTGGTACTTGCTCCATAGGTTCAGGGGGGGGGGGGGGGGTAACTGTTGTCTATTCGAGAATTGGCCTGAGCCGGGGTTTGTTTTAAAAGGTCTGTTAAAATAGGGGTTACCTTGTCCTGTCATAGGGTTTAGTTGTCCCGTCACAGGGATTATCAACATTGCCTTGCTTGTGGGTTGAAAAAATTAGTAGAATTATGCGTTAGCTGTCCTGGTCGATTACGTGAGATGAAGTTATAAGATTAATTTGGTGTCTGGGAATTTTGTCTAGGTTGGTTGTTAAAAGGGTAATGTATTTGATTTCGGTTTTGTTAAGGATTTCTAGGAAATATTTGAAGTTGTGAATTGGATTGGTTAATGAGAGACCAAAATTTCCTTCGTTGTCGAAAATATAACGGTTCGTACTTCATATAGGAAATGTTTTGTTCCTCTGTGCAATAGGCAAATGCTTCCGACAAGGTTGACGGTTTCATTGCCCTTACTGTGGAACCAAGAGGTTCAATGAGTCCTGTAAGGAATGTATTTAAGCACATTTCCTGGTATAAGTTATTCTTTGCAATCACAACGTTTGTTTCTTTTTCGTGTATCTGTATATGATTATTCATAGCTGCTTGGATTTCTATCAATTCGCTATAGAATTTTTCTAAAGTTTTGTTGTTTTTGCCCTAAGTTGTGAAGGTCACGTATGAGTAACGTCTCGTTTCGTTTATCTGAGTAATGACTTATAAGGTTCTCTTTAATAGAGACCCAAGATAAGGTGGTCCCACATACGTTAAGGACTTTGTTGCCTGGACCAACAACTATGGATTTCTATCACTTCGCTTTAGAATTTTTTTAAAGTCTTGTTGTTTTTGCCCTAAGTTGTGAAGGTCACGTATGAGTAACGTCTCGTTTCGTTTATCTGAGTAATAAGGTGGTCCCATATACGTTAAGGACTTTGTTGGCTGGACCAACTACTTTGTTTCTAATGGCTCGAAGAATGACTCCGCATAAATTTGTGCCGTCAATGCCTTTAAGAAGAAGTCTAGGGTTTCCATCAAACGTTGGAATATCTTTAACTATTTCCGGAACTCTAAGTGAGTTCAAAAGTTCGATTGCTGCTGATGCAGCGGCTGCAGTTGCTGCTAGTGTCGCATCAACTTCTTGACCATTCATAATTATTGCTCTCTTTTTTCTACTATTGTTAATGCCATTATTTAAATTACTTTTACTATCTAAATAAGTTTCACTGTTTAAATAAATATCTCTATCTAAATGTTTGTCAGTTCTATTTTTTCTTTCACATTTTTCAATACTTAAATTAAAGGCGACTGAAATCTAACGCCCGAGGGAGTAGCCTTTATGATGCTATGAGCTATGCTGTCGGGAGAGTATTCTCCTGGTAGGGCCACCCTAGGCAGACAGGTCATAGTTGAAGGGCAAATCCGACGGCAAACCAAAATCCAAGAGCGTCTGACCTATAGTAGGCGGCTCCTTGGTCTGCGTCTGATCCTAGAAGGACGGCAGTGTTAAAACCTGGCAGAAGGTATAAAATGCAAAAAAAGAAAAGATAGATAGATAGATAGATATTTATTTCGTATATAAATTGACAATAGGTTAGTTACCACACATTTTACAATACAGAGATATGATAATATGTATCTTACTTCTGAAACATGATTTTAAACATAATTGAGCAATTAACATTGAGGAAAATATAATAATACTGAAGGAAAATACGAAAAAAAACCTTCAATTTGAATATATATAATAATATAAATAATAATAAATATAATTAATAATAATATAGCGATACTATTGACTAGATAAATAAATTAAAAAAATAAATAAATAAATAAATAAATAAATAACTTAATAATAATAATAAGGTACGTAGTGATATTTATAGATATATGGAAATATGTAGATAAATAAAAAACATATAAATAATTTAACAGTTAAACAAATAAATAGATTAATAACAATTGAACGAATAAATAAATTAATAACAATTAAACAAGTAAATAAAATTAATAACAATTCAAACGAATAAATAAGTTAATAACATAAAGTATAATTTAATAAATAATAAGGTAAATAAATAAATAATCATAAATGCTCAAGGAGGGAGAGTTTATGAAAAGGTTCTTAACTATTTATCTAAATTAATTCATAATTAAGTTTTGTATAAGAGGGTTATCAGAAAAATTACAGCGGTCCAAAAAACGAAGATTTAACTTCTGGATTCTGTCAACGACCAATTCAACATTCGCTCTATTATGAAGATTCGAAGTTGAGTGATGCCACGGTAAGTGAGCATCATTTTTAATAATTTGTTTTGGGATATTTGTAATTTTTTAATATGGCACATTGCAATATTTCCCTAAACTTGGCAACCATAGAGAAGAATAGCCTGGAAGATCACTTTATGGATAATTATTTTGTTTTCATTCGAGAGCATTGACTTCCGATTTATAAAAGGGTATAGTATTTTGATAGCAATCGCAATTTTCTTTAATGTGTTGGCAACATGAGTGCTAAAAGTTAATTTGGTGTCTAAATATATTTCTAAATATTTGACAGACGTTTCCCAATTTATGTTCATGCCATTTATCTGCAATTGTCTACTGGGAAGATAACAAGCTTTTCTTTTTCGGGAGAAAAAGATGGCTTGTATTTTTTCCTTATTTAATTTAATTTTCAATTTGTTGAAATAGTTTTCTAATATTTTCATCGCATTGATTATGTTACTCTCAATGTCAAGAGCAAAAACATCTGATGAAAAAATTGCTGTGTCGTCAGCAAAAATAGCTGCTTCACAATTAGGTAAAGCAGGAAAATCGGATGTATAAAGGTTATACAGAACAGGCCCAAGGACTGACCCTTGAGGGACACCGGAATCAAATAATACTAAGTTTGAGACACCACTATTAACGTGCACTTTAAAACAACGACCAGACAGGAAACTGTGGACAATTTTACAAATATAAATAGGAAAGTTGAAATTAATCATTTTATAAATAAGTCCGTCATGCCAAACGATATCAAAAGCCTTTTCGATATCTAGTAAGATCATTCCAGTGGATTTGCCCATCGAACGATGCATTTTTATATGGTTATATATCCTAAGCACTTGATGCGACGTACTGTGAAAACCTCTAAAACCAAATTGCTCCTTAGGGTAAAGATTGTGGTCCGAAATAAACTTTAATAATTTCTCTTTTAGAATTTTTTCATAAATTTTGCTAAGGCTGCTTAGCAAACTAATTGGTCTATAACTTTCAACTTTCTCAGGAGGCTTACCAGCTTTTATTATTGGTATTACTTTAGCAATTTTCCATTTATTAGGAAAGTAATGCATTTTAATACATGAATTCATAATGAATGTTATAAATTTAACTCCTGATTTTGGCAGTTGCTTGATATATATATTTTGTATAAGGTACCTCCAGCTTTTCGAATTTTTAGATCCTTTATTATAAATTCTATATCGTCGATAGTTATATATACATCTGTATAGGGCGTACTGTTGTTGTTTAGTAACAAATTTTGGACGGCACTATTAACTAAAACATTTGTATTCACATCTCCTAAGTTAGATGAAATAGCATGATTTTTAGTGAAGTTGGATGCAAGTGCATTTGCTTTGTCTTGGTCTGAGCAAAAGATATTGGTGGAATCCTTCAGAAATGGCAGTTGCCTATTTTTGTTTTTTACTACCTTCATTATGTTCCAAAATGGTTTCGAGTTTTTATCGAGAGAACTTAGTTTCTTATTCCAATCTTTGTTTCTGTGCTCGTTTATAAGTTTTGATATAAGATGGTTTAGAAGAGAAACTTGATATTTAAAAAAAAACTGACGATAAGCATTTCTTTTTCTTATAAGTTCTAACACGTGTGAAGGCAGCTTAGCAACAAAAACATTTTTGTGAACTTTTGGAACACTTTTCTCAACAGCACCTAAAATTTGTTCTGAAAAAGTGTTTACAATTAAATCGACATCTTCTTTACATGTAATATTTTCTAAATTGTTTGGAATGTTTCGAAGCTTAGAATTTATTTCAGACCGAAAAAGATTCCAATTAGAATTTTTTAAATCATGTACATATTCTACTTTTCTAAGCCCTGACTTAAGAAGTTGGCAAAAAACTGGGTTATGATCTGAGCTCAGTTCATTGAAGGTAATTGGCTGGGTACAAAAACTAGGTACATTTGTTATGAACAGGTCAAGAACAGAAGGACAATTGCGAGAACTGGAATAATATGTCGGACTAGATGGGTACAAAACAGAAATAGGTAAGGTAATAGACAAACTCGACATAATGTTACCCCATGCATTAGCTCTTATGCAACCCCAATCTCTATGTTAACAATTAAAATCACCGCCAATTATAAAATCCCCATTTAGTGTAAATAATTTACGGAGATCATTTTCACTGTTTAAATAAATATCTCTATCTAAATGTTTGTCAGTTAAATTTTTTCTTTCACATTTTTCAATACTTAAATTAAAGGCGACTGAAATCTAACGCCCGAGGGAGTAGCTATTATGATGCTATGAGCTATGCTGTCGGGAGAGTATTCTCCTGGTAGGGCCACCCTAGGCAGACAGGTCATAGTTGAAGGGCCAATCCGACGGCAAACCAAAATCCAAGAGCGTCTGACCTATAGTAGGCGGCTCCTTGGTCTGCGTCTGATCCTAGAAGGACGGCAGTGTTAAAACCTGGCAGAAGGTATTAAATGCAAAAAAAGAAAAGATATGCAATGGAACAAACAAACGATTTCATTATCCCAGGTGGCAGACCAGTTATACTGGAAAATCCACCCTCTACGGAGGTCGGTCCCTCGGATTCTGGGGAGGACCAACTATTGCTAACCAACGACCCATTCAAAGGGGGGAAAAATGCTAAGATCACCACCGATAGCGTCAAGTGCAAGTCCAACAATATTGCCGACAAATGCGTTTGAAAAAAGAACAAAGATATGTCGATCTCCATCTGGATCGTGTATCTCCGGGAAAAGAAGTCCGCCGGTTAGTCAGTTAGAAAATAACGAATTACGAGCAAAACTTATTAAAATGGAGCAACTCTTCCTTGAGCTTAAAAAGGAAGTGTGAAAAGAAAACGAGGATCTAAAAAACATTCGTGCACCGAAATATCTCGAGACAACACCGGTTAGTCAGGACCGTCCAGTAAGTGAATATTTTACGGACGAGGAAGAACTTGATCGCGAAACGAATCCCGCCTCTAAGAAAAGGCCTTACAAAAAACGTAAAGCTGTCACCTCACCCGAATTGTTACAAAAGGAACCAAACGTACCAGACGTACCAAACAAGACCAAAATTCATGCGAAAACTCGCCCTCCACCCGCAATAAATGTCACCGGGATAGAGGATTACGGAAAACTTCGTAATCTTCTCAAAAATACGCTGAGAACAAAGCACAATATAACCTCGCGCCGGAATAACGTATGGAAAATCTACGTAGAGGACTCTGATTCTTACCGAGCACTGTCTCTAAGTTAAACGCAGAGAATATCCAATGGTTTACATACGAAAATAATTACGAAAAACCGATACGAGTCTTCGCCAGGGGACTCCACCCGTCTTGCACAAAGGAAGACATTATCGAAGACGTACAAACCCAAGGTTTTAAAATTCTTGACGCCGTGAATATTATCAAGAAGGAAAAGCAATGTAGGGAAGGAGACAAAGACACCGTAGTCAAACGCGGACTTCCACTATTTATGCTCACCTTTGATCGGACCGAGAATATGGACGACGTCTTCAAAATCAAGACCATTCTTAATATCAAGGTCAAAATCGAGCCAATGCGTAAGGAAAGGAAAACGGTACCTCAGTGCAAACGATCACAATGTTTTAACCACACGCAGGCATACTGCCAATAAGAACCACGGTGCGTTAAATGTGCCGGTACACATCTCTCTGTAAAGTGCAACACAACCAAGCAGTCCCCAGCGGTCTGCGCCAAATGCACAAAAACCACCCAGCGAATTATCGAGGTTGCGAAATCGCGAAAGAACTGCAAAAAAGACGCGAAACCGCCATACCCAGACCCAAGCTTAGCAGATACCAAAGCTGATAAGCCAAAGACAACTAAGCCACTTAAAAGGACGAAACCGATAAAAGAAAATAAAAAAATTATAAAACAGAACGTCGCTGACCCAAGCGCAAAGGAAAAATCGGCATTGGCTGGTGCGAGATCACACGCGCAAGTTGCAACACAGGGAAATCAGACAAGATCAGATACAGCAGATCCGATCCGCCAACTACTGACTGTGATATACGAAAAACTTGATGAACAAACCAAGATCAATCAAGTTATATTTGACAAATTGAGCATTTAGACTACCTCATCGGATCAAGTTACTTCCCCCCGGGATATAGACTGGTAGACGACGACCTCGATCGCCGCTTTGACTCAATAGAGTCTAATTTTATCATCGATGGGGACTTTAATGCGAAACACACTTTCTGGGGTTCAAGATGCAATTCAACGAAAGGCAGACTACTATACAAAGCCTGTATGACGCGTGGGGTGGACTTTTATTCGACAGGAAAGCCAACGTATTGGCCAACTGACAGAAATAAAATCCCTGACCTAGTCGACCTTTTTATCGCAAAAGGGCTAACTAAAAATCAGACGGAAGTCGAAGAATGCTATGATCTATGCTCAGACCACTCAGCAGTCACTCTGAAAATGAACGGAAGTCTAGAAAAAAAAGAAGGACCTCTTAGGTTGACTAATAAAAAAACTAACTGGGATCTTTTCAGAAAAGACTGCAAGGAAATAGCTTGAAATAGAAGACGAAGTTGACAAGCTCGTGGAAGCCATTCAGAGCGCAGCGTGGAAAAACACTCCCTTCCGGAAGACAGCAACACGCAACAAAAAAGTCAACTACCAGCCTGATATCGAAGACCTCATACGAGAAAAGAGGAGAGGGCACAAGTGATGGCAACAATCCCGCGCACCCCCTGATAAAACATATCTGAACTATCTCTGTAACAAACTCAAGAATGAGCTACAGGATTTAAGAAATCGCGAGACTTCTACATACTTCGAGGGGTGACTGCTGACAAGACTTCAAACTACTCACTATGGAAAGCCTTGAAGTCCATAAGGAAACCCAAAATACACTCGCCACCAATTAGAAAAGCTAACGGCGAATGGGCAAAAGGAGACAAAGAGAAAGCGGATTTATTTGCCGAGCATCTAGAGGAAACGTTCAAGCCGTTCGATGGACAACCGTTGAACGAAGAACCGAATGCCAATACGGCAGCCGACAACTATAAACTAAAAGCCGTATCCCTGTCAGAGCTTCGAATGATAAAAAGCAAGTTGAAAAATAACAAAGCTCCAGGATATGATTTAATCACCGGCGAAATCCTGAAGGAGCTACCGAAAAAAGCATTAGTTAAGTTGCTCTACATTATAAATGCTTCTCTGAGACTTTTATATGTACCAAGGCAATGGAAAGTCGCCAAAATCATTATGGTTCCGAAACCGGGGAAAAGTCCAAACGATAAGAAATCGTATAGACCCATTTCGCTCCGGCCGATAATATCTAAGGTTTTCGAGAAAATTATGCTAAAACGATTACAACCAGTAATTGAAGAAAGACGCTTGATCCCAGATCATCAATTCGGCTTCCGGGTCAAACATTCCACAATCGATCAGGTTTATCGAATAACGAATGAAATTGAAAATACTCTAGAATGGAAAAAGATTTGCTCTGCCGCTTTTCTCGACGTCTCACAAGCTTTCGACAAGGTATGGCACGAAGGTCTAAATTATAAATTAAGGACAACCCTACCGACAAAATTATACAAAATACTGGAATCCTACCTTGAAAACAGACTGTTTCGTGTTAGACATGAGACTGAATACTCAGAATTCAAAGAAATCCACGCCGGTGTCCTACAGGGAAGTGTTCTCGGACCTATCCTATTCTTGCTCTACACAAGAGATATACCACAAGATGAAGGGACCATCGTAGCAACGTTCGCAGATGATACGGCTATCCTCGCAATGGATGAGTCAGTCGAATCATCAACGGGAAAACTCCAACGGGCTCTTAACAAAGTATGGGAGTGGACAAAAACCTGGCGAATTGCACTTAACGAGACCAAGTCAAAGCATGTCAATTTTACGTACAAAAAGATAAACAACTTACCTGTTTTCATTAACTCTGCACAAATACCATACTCAAATGAGGCAATATATCTACGAATGACTCTAGACGCAAAGCTTAAGTGGAAGCCACACGTTAAAAAAAGCGGGACGAGCTCGCAATCAGACTCAGCATATACAACAAACTGCTTCTGTATAAGCAAGTGCTAAAACCTTGTTGGACATACGGTATACAGCTTTGGGGTTGTACCAAACCAAGCAATATTGCTATACAGCAAACATTCCAAAACAAAACCCTAAGAGCAATAGTGAATGCTCCATGGTATATTAGGAATAGTGATATTCACAGAGATTTAGGAATTACTTCGTACTCGTATATATGTTCATTGTAATAACGAAATAATCCGTACTCTGGACGTGACAAACCTTGAGCGCCGGCTACAAATAACAAGACCGTTCGACCTAGCGCCATAAGGAAAAACCGCATGTAATGACGGTATTAGTAGGTGCGTTCACTGGAATGCTACCTCCCAAACGCGATTAACACCACAAAAAAAAAAAATTAAAAAATGAGAGGAATAAATTCCATACTACTATGATCACGCGCAGCCGGTTATCATAGTGCCTCTCTGAGGGGTGAGGTTTAGCCCGTAGGCATATATTGACTGGCATTAATGAAATTGTCAGGCCCGAAAATATATGAGTCGGGCATAACCAATGGTACGGACCACTGGTATCCTATGAGAATTACTCACCTCCGGGCGCACACGAAAAAAAAAAATTATTTCTATGCTTAAATTATTGGAGCTGTTAATTTTTTTCTTTTGAATTGGATAGGGATTGTTTTTAATCTTTGGGATTTTAAACATGTGCAGATAGGGTGAAAATCCATATATTGACTTACGTGATATAGAAATTCATGTTGTTACTGCTGAGATGGTTTGAGATGTAGTTTTTCAGGTTGTTGCTGCTTCTGATTAGATAATGTTTCTTTCATTTAAGAAGCCTTGATAAATGTCTATTGCACTGACTAATATTATGGTATTTGATTTGCTCTCGAAAAAAAAATATCCCGTACGCTGATGTTTAATATTTCGATTTGCCTTCGAAAAAAAAATTATCTCGTACACTGATGTTTAATAGTTCGAATTTCCATCGCAAAAATTATCTCGCACCCTGAACTGCTACAGATTGACTTTTTTTATTGATAGCTTTGGGGAAGCTATTTTTCCGATAAACTTTCGAAACTTTTACCGATCTTCCACTTTACAATTGTTCTTTTCCAAGTTAATATTTCGATAAACGTTCGATATAATTTAAAACTCGTTCCGTACGACTGCGTCAGTTAAAGTAGGATTCTTCGCGTTAGATAAAAAAGCAATTCTATTTATTACGAACAGCTCAGTGCTGCGTTTATTCTCAACTTATTCTATTGTATTACATTTTTTTTATATTGTTAAATTGTTGATTAAGCAAAAGTAAGCTGATTAAAGAGAAGTGTCAACTTAACATTGAAATTAAATTGATGAAATTACAAATTGAAATTAGACCAGTAAGTGATCGTGGGAAAGTGCTGATTGGGATTATGGTTGTTGGTATCAATGACCGGGGTTGAGGTGTGTACCAGGTGAGGTATGTAACTCGCGCGAATAACATACCCAATAACAACGACATACCTAAACACAACGGTCGTTCCCCCAAAACCAACCAGAGCAACAACTTCAGAAGCTAACTCAGCGAATTTCAGCAATCAACCACATAATGCAAGCCAAACATTTCGATCAGCGACTACTTCCCCAATCGATTTCAACACTACGAATATAGGTCAAGTTGACAACGCAGCGTCATGAGAAAACCAATATAAAAGCCAGAGCAAATGCGGACGCCAGCGACCAGTAATACGTATTCCGTTATTGACAACTGCAGCGACGCTAAGGACGGCAGGTTGTAATTAACGTAGGTTAAGTTAAGGTACTAATTCTGTAATCAATACGTAAGGTCCAAGAAGACCACGCCAATAAAGCCAGTGAAACCAATATTAAATTGTCTTTTTTACTCTCGCTCGGCGCGGTATACTTAACTGGCGCAGTCGGTATTCCTCTATTCGGACGAAAGAGAGGAAAGTGAAACACGAAGTAAAACCTTTTTTTTGGTTTAAGAACTAAACAAAAGTGACAGTTCAATAAAAACTCAAAGAAATAGTAGCACAATAAGTGAATCATAAGTGAACAATTGGTTAAATCACATTCACAGTGCAAGAAAAAAGAAAATAATTCACAGTGTTTAAAGGTGGTAAGACAAAGTGTTTTGAAGTAAAATTTAGCAAGTGCACGTAGAAACAAACCGAAGAACAGTGATAAAAATCATCATGGCCCAACAGCAAGCATCAGTGGAACAGTGTCTCATAACACTAACAAAAATAATGGCACGGCAAAATCAACCACAAAACTGGATGACAGTGATAGAAAAACAAATCAAGATCATGCAGCCATTATCGCCAATATCGATACTACCAATGTTGTCCAAGCTATTCGAAAAGATGCTGGTAAAACGCCTGCAAAATATTATTGTAGACAAATCGCTAGTACCGAGCCATCAATTTGGGTTCAGGAATGAAAACTCAACAATTGACCAAGTGCATAGAATCACTGATAAAATTGAAAATGCTTTTGAAGAGAAAAAAGTATGCTCTACAGTATTTCTTGATATATCACAAGCTTTCGACAAAGTATGGCACAAAGGATTAAACAAGAAGGAACCTCGATACAAATAAATACCATTCAAGGTGTTTTTGAAAATAAAACCGAACAAGTTAAAACAAAATGCCCAAGCCAATTTGGTCAGCCTTTCAACGCGAGAATGAAATGGACCAACGTTGTAATAAACAAGCCATATGATTTTCTTATCGGAATGGATTGGATCGGAAAAAATACTAAAAATATAGATATACAAAATGCAGAGATTATTTTAACGAATGGTATGCATCTTCCGTTCTTAACCAAATCACTGAACGAAGTAAATGTGTTAGATGTGAGCGAAGTATGCAACATTCAAACAAATCACCTCAACGAGTTAGAAAACCAATCTATTAGAAAGCTTCTAAGCATATATAAAAAACTGATATTCAAGGAAGGAGATCAGTTAACAAACACTAATGCAGTGGTGCATGAAATAAAAACCACAACAGATCAACAAATTAATTCTAAATTATATAGATATCCTCCTAAACACGAGGCTTCTGCCTACGAAAGCAAATGGTAGAGATGGAAAAGCAAGGGATTATCAGAAAAAGTAATGGTCGATACAGCTCACCAATAATAGTTATCCCAAATAAAAATGATAACTCAGGAGAACAAAAATATAGAATTGTAGTAGACTACAGAAAAATAACGAAAATAAACGACGACAAATAAGACTATTGACGAAAAAAAAGAATGCCGTTCGGTTTAAAGAACGCACCCGCAAAGTTCCAACGATTAATGACTAATATATTACGCGAGTATATTAACGAAATATGTGTGGTCTACCTAGACGACATGTTTATATTTTTCACAACCCTAGAAGAATATATAGAATCTTTAGAAAAAAGTTTAGAAAAATTCAAGAGCACAATCTAAAAATACAAGCAGATAAGTGTAGCTTTATGAAAAGAATAACAGAGTTTTTAAGTCACATATTAACCAACGAAGGTATAAAGCCCAACCCAAATAAAATTAAAGATATAGAAAACCTAAGTCTACCAAAAACCGAAAGACAACTTAAAGGATTTTTAGGTATGACAGGAACAAAAACTAGACCATATATAAAAGAAGAAAATGTTAATAAATACAAGTCACTGTTGATATTAACATATAATGTTGACAAAGGAATAAAAGTTTTACATGGACGTAGATATATATTTTTGAATCCACTTGAAAGAATAGATAAAATAAAAGACGTACTAATAAGGTTTACAAAAAAGGGAATGGTAGGAATTACTCAGAAGTAGAGGATCATGACTATAACAAAGTTCAACAAGTCATAATTCAATTATTTTCACAAGACGAACGCATTAAATTCATAAGATGCTCACAGAGAGTTGCCAAAATCAAAACCGAGGGGTAGGCGCATCGACAAATTTCAATGTACCATACTAAAGCATCAATGCACAGTGGAATAAATGAAACATACTACACACTTAAAAACAAAATATATTTCCTAAAACTCCATGAGCAAATACAGCTAGTTATAAACAGTCGCAAAAATTGTCAGGAAATACGACAGAAACCCAATCAAACCGAAATTTCATATAACTGAAACCCCAACAAACAAAAATCAAATCATACATTTAGACTTATTTCATATTGGAAAAAATCGTTTGTAACCATCATAGATAAACTAACTAAATTCGCGGTAGGTTATACAATTACGGACAGAAATTGGAGAAGCAAAAAGGCAATCCTAATAGAACATTTTTCAAAGTTTGGAAAACCGGAAAAATTAATTACAAATAACGAATTCAAATCGGAACACATTATACAATTTCTAAACGAGAACGAAGTCAAAATACATTGGACAAAACCAAACAGCCTGGACAAAACTAAACAGCCATACAGGTAATTCAGATGTGGAACGATTGCATTCCACAATTTCAGAAAAAATAACAGGTATCGAAGGACAAGAACTGTCGACGGAAATGAAATTACAGCTAGTTCTAAACAACTATAGTACCCGTTATCATTCAACCATTAGAACTACCCCTAAAAAAGCTAAAGAAGAAATCGACAAAGAAGTCTTATACAATAGAGTCCAAGAGACAAAAGAAAACAAAATTAACAAACAAAACGAAAAGCGTGAAGATTACACAGAAAATATACAAGAAGGAGCAATTAAGAATTACAAACATCTTAGGCATAAGGAAGAAACTAGATATTAAAAACTAAAATTAAAAATCTCAGTAGGGTACATCCAACTAACACTAAAAGACCTTATAAATTTACAGGTAACACTTCTTGTGATAACAATACTATGGATACCAACAGTACACGGAACATTAGACACAACACCAATTAACGAACAAACAGGTTATTTGAAAGTCAGAGTAAAAGAGGTACAAATAACTAATCAAACAGACACTATCTTACACTTAAATAATTCAGAAGAAATACTAAACATTATTTCATTTATACAAGCTAGTATAAAACACTTACAAATTGAAAATGACGATTTAACTAATAACGAAATAGAAACTTTAGACAAAAAAGAGAATTAATAAATCTAGTAGGCAAGTAAATTAAGATATAATAATAAAACGCAAATACAAATCATAGATGACGAAACTATTGTAATTAAAAACGCATATAGAGAAGAAATTAAACAGAATTGTGACAGTAGAAAAATAACTTAACCAAAATTATCTTATTAACTTCTTTAATTGCCAAATACGTTTGTTAAGACAAAACATTTTATAATGCAAGCAAAACATTTCGATCAGCGACTACTTCCCCAATCGATTTCAACACTACGAAGAATATAGGTCAAGTTGACAACGCAGCGTCATCAGAAAACCAATATAAAAGCAAAAGCAAATGCGGAAGCCAGCGACCAGTAATACGTATTCCGTTATTGACAACTGCAGCGACACTAAGGATGTTGGGTTGTCATTAACGTAGGTTAAGTTAAGGTACTAAATCTGTAATCGATACGGAAGGTCCAAGAAGACCAAGCCAATAAAGCTAGTGAAACCAATATTAAATTGTCTTTTTTTACTCTCGCTCGGCGCGGTATACTTAACTCGCGCCACTTATCCCTGTAGCAGGATGATCAGAGTCTTGTATATAATCTCCTTAGTAATTCTACCAAGAGTAATTCTTCGTTTTATTTCTTACGAGATGTTTCTTTCAGAGTTAAGAGTGGAGCGGTGTCTTTCTGTGCAATTCATCGATGTTTCCTGTTGCTCACAGCATATACTTGGTCTTAACCTCATTTACAGATAAACCCATTTTTGCCCCTTCCTTCTCTAAACAAACGTGCCTATGACATCTCGTTGAGTCCGGCCATTGATAATAATATCGGAAGTGTACGCACCGATTTATCCAAGATTGTGTTACTGGTTTTGGGTCGATTTTTCCGCAATTATCTCAAGAATTATGTTTAAGAGTTCTTCATCGTCACCCTCACAGACCGGCGAGTTTGGGCGGTAAACGATTTCAGGCGTTCACATACAGCAGATAGGATCTTGTTTAGAAGACTTTCTGTAGTTGGCGAAGTGGCGGATGGGACAAACGAAGCTCAGGTTTCATTCTTCAGACATACTTTCATCCGACCAAATTTCGCTTATTTGCAAAATTTGAGAGTAAGTGATTATGCTAAGATTCGATTCCATAAATATTTTTGAGAAATACAATATCACATTCGTTAAAAGTTCTATAGATGCAGTAAAACTATTCAAATGAGCTGCTGTAGGGAAGCAAATAAACAGGTGGCCTAAATATCCGTCAATGTATACTTAAGATTTTAGACATTACTTCGCGTAATTCAAATCCTGCTACAGAAGCCCTCGACTAAATACGGCTCTTGAATTTAAACAAGAATACATTAAATACATACAATTAGAAAAATATGTTCATAGCATAATGCGAATTTACACTAAATAATCAACACAAGCCCGTCTTTACATCGTTCATTTTTAGTTTATTAAATTGCGTTACATTTTGTTCCATTTTAAGTTATTTATATGCAGTGGAAGATAAATTGAGAACCAAAGCAGAGAACTATTAATTTTTTTGTTTCGTCTGGATAAATGTATACAAATTGTATTTTTGCACTTTCTAGACATCCGCCTGGCAAGATTCCAAATAACAACATGATTGATTGGACAAATAATCAAAGGAATGAAATTTCATTATTTGTATCTAGGTGGTCGATCGAAATATGTACAATATATATAGTACTTAGATAGTATATTGTTGATTTATGGTGTTATCGGAATATTATACTCAGTTAGTAGTCATTTGTGGACACAATAACAAAAAGCGAAAATAACCCAATTTGCGATATAATCGAACAGATGATGAATAAAAATGTTGTTGCTCCCTAATAATAAAACGACCGTCGTGTTGACTTAACGATAATTTAATAGAAATTGGCGGGACGATACCATTTTATATAACTATCATTACTGCAACACAACATAACTGCATCAAAAACATGTTGTTTTCATTACGCGATATGAACCTGGGTTAATAGCACATTAATATATGTTTGATATGCATGCGTTCTTTTGGTTGTACTTATTTGGAGTTCACGCCCCACCTACTCGCAGTACCATATATCCGCAAAACACTTGCCTCAAGTTTCGATGCACCTATCATGGTGGAAATTAAGGCTAAAAACGCACCGGATAAAGCAAAACGTGTTTTTTTTTTGTATCGTGAGACAGCACACACCAAAGAAAAAAAAACAAACACACGCTTTTATTTTGAAGTGTTTGCATTGTAAACGAGCAATACACACCGAGCAAATCTATTTCGAACCAACATCGTTGTCGACAGAATTTTTAGCAAAACAACATTTTGATACGATATATAGTTCGTATCTTGTTTCCTCATAGCATTTCGAATTATCGATTAATCTCATCAAATAATCAAAAGTTTCAATCCGTACTCTGTTATTCAGTCTATTATCACATCCGCACTATTTTGTTTTAGATTATGGATGAACCCACCGATCTCTGCTATTTGCGTTCTTCTCCTTCAAAAAATTACATATAAGATTGACACAATTTAATCGTCTGAGGCCAACCACATTTTCAACGCTCACCAAACGAAACAAGATAACAAAACGTTGTGTTTCGTTTGGTGTGTGTTCAAATAAAAAACTTTTTTTGACTAAAGCATCAAAAACGTTGTTTGATCCGGTGTGTTTTCATCCTAAAGAAGCATGCTTCACCTCTGAATTAAAGTTGTGTACTCCAGGCGGACAAATTGGTAGCAGATGCAAGCAAAACTACCACAATGTTGAATATACCACAAGTGCAATTTCTGGTGTCAAAATTAAATCTTAAAGAACTGGCGGTGTTTATAGCTATCACGTACTTAAGTTAGTAATTTCCCTCGAAAGAATATTTTGGAGTACAATTGTCGGCACGCATTTGAGCAAGGGTTTGTTATAAGCGTATATTATTATTAATTGTAAGTAATACTGAGATAGTCAGATACTTTTCCCTATTCCCGATGTGTCGGTTGGTGGAGAGCCCAGTTCCCCTGACGACAGGTAAGCCGGATGATGTGTATCATTTTCATGATAATATCAACATTTCGTCTATATATCGTATGGTATGGTAGTGGTAAGGTATACCCATAGCATAACCAGGAGAAAAAATGTTGTTTTTTGTCGAACCATAAAAGCAATTGATAATTTTTTGAATATTTTAAAATTTTACGGAAAAACGTGACATTAGGATTGTCTAAATATGTTGTTCAGACACTTTCTTAAATATTTAACGGTTTGGACAAAAACAGTTTGGACTCATCTATCGATTCTGAGTCGATCCATATACTTTAGGATATATCTAGCTTAATTATTTCTCTTTGTTACAAACTAGTATCAACAAATCTGTTTCGCTGATATAACCATTTAGATTTTGTATCAAACAAAAAAAAAAGAAAGGTTTGAATACATACGTATAGGTCCTAGACGTTTCACACATGCTATTTTTTTCCAGACGCACTAATAGTATGTAGAAAAATCAGAATTTTAAATAATTGGTTTAACCACATACTGATTAATCTAAAACAATGATCACGAATTTATGGATCCCACACATTGCAGTGAGGAAAAGAAAATCTAATACAATTCATCTCAAAGAACAAGCTGAATACAGCGTTTACTAGAAGACTTAAGGTTCGTTTTTCGTTTGTTTATAACTTTTGATTAAATAAAAGAGAATGGATCTTATATTGATAAATGTTTTTTTTTTAATGTCGGCAATTATGTACGGAATAAAATATCAGGTAAATGTCCGCCTCTGTTAGTATCACAAATGCGAGCGCTTTTGAGCACATTTTTCATTGCATTCTCACACATTGCATTTGGTATTTCATTAATTTCATCACGAATATTTTGTTTGAGTTGCTCAAGCGTTTCTGATTTTTTTGCATAAACCTTGCTTTTCAGAGATCATCACAAAAACAAGTCCGTGGAGGCCAACCAACATCACCATTTCTTGAAATAACTTGTTGTGGAAAGAGGTCTTGCAGTAATTCCATTGTAATCCTGCCTGTATGCGATGTGGCACCGTCTTGTTGATACCACATGTTAATCAAGCCCAAAGCACGCAGTTGTGGCGTTAAAAAGTTTTCAATCATATCCTGATATCGCTCCGCATTCACAGCTACCGTTACGCCGTTTTCATTTTCAAAGAATTAAGGTCACAATGATTCCTCCTGACCAAATTGCACACCAACCTGTAACTTTTAATGGATGCAACGTTGACTGATGAATAATTTAAGGGCTTTCCATTGCCCAGAACCGACTATTCTGTTTATTCACATATCCATTCAAATGAAAATGTGCCTCTTCACTCATCATGATTTTTAAATGAAAATCGGGGTTGCCGTGGGCTAGCTTCAAAATCCTATTGGCATATGTACGGCGGCGAACATATGCCTTGTGGAAAAAGCTCTTGTGTCCACTGAATCGTAAATGGAAACAAATGCAAATCCTTGTGCAAAATTGTGGCCAAAATTGTTCTTTGAAGATCAAGCTCCTGAGCACGGCGTCGAATTGAGGTTGATGGATTATTTTGAACACTTCCTTGAGTCGTAGTAATGTTTTCAGCCAATCTTGAAGTACGTTGTGGTCCATGCTTGGGCCTATCACCTACAGACGATCTTTCTTTGAAATCATTCACTTCACGATAAATAGTGCGTTTTGTTGGCACGTTGTTTCTCCCAAAAATTTCACGTATCTTTCTCATCATCACAGTAATCGATGATTGATTTTGATAAAGATTTATTACCTAATCGAAAGGAGTTATTTAGTAAATTTGAACAAGGTGATCAGTTAGAGCTTTTTTTCATTAGTTACCGCAGGAAGATGTCAAAATAATGTGACCGAAACAATCAACAAATATTTAACCAGCTTTTAGTTATCAATGAACAACTCTAAACCCTTAGCAAATATTTACTCAACATAATTTGTATTTCATCCCAAATGCATAAAAACAAAATTCGGCAAGACAATAAACCGCCGTCAGCTGCAACAAATTAGGATTTAACGTTAATCTTTTGAACTATAGGAAATGAATGGCATGTGATAAAGTGTTAATAATTTAATGTAAAACAATGAAAAAAAACAACACTCGTGATATTTGAAATGTAATCATAAAATGTGATTGCGCTAACCACTATATAAAGACAGCCATAATCTATGTTTATAATTTTATTGCTCTGGAAACGCAACGATTTCCTGCACAAAAAGAACAATATGTTGCAAAAGTTTTAAATAATAGTTAAAAGACTGTCTGTATACCTACAAGGCACTTCTACAACCAATAATGAAAATATTATACCAATATTTGTTGCTTTGCACATAATAAATATATCTCAGTCTACTCTGTTAAAGTGTGTTGGATATCAACAAGTGTTTATCGAACCAATTTGTGCCATTAGAAAAAAAGTTCATCCAATTCAGAGGCATTGTATTTAAAAATAACTAAAATATATGTAAAAGGTGCCCGTAAATTGAACGTTGGATTTGAATTTCGTATAGATCAACGATTTCGGATCAATTCCTTTAGTGTAATACATTCAAAATCTTATATTTATTTTCTCTTAAAATAAGTAATATAAGTGTGCACATTCTCGAAGCGCTCGACAAAATCCGCTTTGTTAGGAAATTGTTGGTAAGTATATCCCCATAAGGGTGACTCGCATCAATTTATTTATTTATCAATCCAGATAACTGCTCGTGTCTTTCAAGTCGATAACGCTTGCATTGGTGCAATGTCTTAGGTCTTTTTCATTCTTTTGTAACCTTAAGCTTAAGAATTTTCAACATATTGATTTGAAATTTATGCGCCATACACGCCGACTTAAAAACTGAGTTATCGAATAAAAGTTTTGTAAAAATTGTAACTTTATACTCGGAAAGCATTCAAGACGGCCGGCGTGGACCTAAGGTATACAAGTTTAACGTTGTACCAAGAAAACAATTGCCAATATTTTACAATATTTGAAAAAATGTCCAAGTACCGTATTATACTCGAAACGACGATATCCATACTTAATTACTTTAGAATTTTAAATAATTGGTTTAACCACATACTGATTACTCTAAAACAATGATATTATATCTAATACAATTCATCTCAAGAACCAGCTGAATACAGCGTTTAAAAGAAGACTTAAGTTCACAGTTTCACAAAATCAAAATGGAGAATACAAGTTATTAGCGCAACAGGTTCGTTTGTCAACAGAGCCTAGCTTTCTCACAACCATTCATGTGTGCGTGTGTACTTCTTATATGATGTCGGGACCTCCTGCTTTATCCCGAATCTAAATGGCTAATTTGAGATAAGCTAAATCATTTAGGTGTTGCTACGGCTGGGAATCGAAACCAGACCTTCTGCACGGCATGGCAGTTCATAGCACCAACCATCAGCGACTTTTTTGTTGGTTTATTGGATAAAGTTAAATCATCCGCGAAAGTTAAATAGTTGAAATTTTAGGAAAGTAATTCAAAAACAAAATAAAAACCAAATGTGATCAATTTCGTGAAAAGTACAGGGTGTCCGCAGGGAAGGTATACTACTTTGTTTGTTTATAATTTTTGTTTAAATGAAAGAGAAGTTGGGTGTTGTAGAACGAGGGTAGACTCTGATTGGCGTTAAACTTGGCAATGTCCAGTCTTGTAACTCTGACTACACATCAAGTGCTTATTTTTTACCTCCAAGTGGTAACCATCGGGTACTGGTCTCATCCAACCGGATTTGACTTGCTAAACGATAACCGCGAGTGTTGATAACACGACGAAGAAAAAGCAACACTATAAAAAGCCAGGTCAGAATGACACGGAATGAATGCCCGGCCTGCTGGCCTAGGCGAACCTAGACAAGCTGCTTCGACATATTCGGACAACAGGTTGTCTAGGAATTTCAACCTAAACCTAAACCTCTCGATTAACACCATACACCCACCAGCAAGAAACCGCTGGTTTGATGATGAATGCCGCGACAGATGCTCGCCGCCAAGAACGAGGCCTAAAAGGCTAAGCTGCAGGTGAAGACGAAGGGAGAGAAGAAGGGAAGAACACCGGCTTTTCAGAAAGAAGAAAAAAGAGCAAGAAAAGTGCGCGATCGAGGATATTTTACTAAAGTTTAAAACGTCAAATCCAAGGATACAAGGCTCGAACAGAATCCTGTCGAGATGAACAAGGAAATATCGTAGTTGAGACACAGTCGATGCTGAGGATATGGAAGAACCACTTCTGCAGACTGTTAAACGACGATGACGAACAACATTCCGCTGTCAAGCAGAACGAACCATTTAATGTTGGCAACGACAGCGAGAACTATCAACCACCAGTGAAGTGAGGATATCAATATCTAAACTGAAGCTTAATAAGGCTGCTGGAAATGACGGCCGTCCCGCCGAGCTTTATAAAGCCGGCGGAGATGACTTGGTAAGTAACAGCCACCAACTCATAAGCCGAATCTGGTCGGAAGAAAGTATGCCTGAAGAATGGAACCTCAGCATCGTTTGCCCGATCCACAAAAAAGGATACCTTCTAAACTGCGCCAACTACAGAGACATAAGTCTGCCCAACATCGCCTACAAAATCCTATCTTCCGTAATATGTTGATGAATTGAGGTTGATGAATTGTTTTGAACACTTCCTTGAACCGTAGTAATGTTTTCAGACAATCTTGCAGTTGGGTGCATGCTACCTACAGTCGATCTATCTTTGAAATCATTCACTTCACGATAAAAAGTGCTTTTGTTGGCACGTTGTTTCTCCCAAAAATTTCACGTAACTTTCTCATCGTCACAGTAATCGATGATTGATTTTGATAAACTGTTTTAACGATTAAAACACTTTGGTTTATCTTATATTTTTCCATAATAAATTTGCCACGTTTGCGACTGCCAAATATGAACTGTCAAGACTATTTTTTACCAAAATGGCGGCAAAACAAATTGGTATACTTTCCCGGAGGACACCTTGTACTTAAGCATTAAGGAATGCAAACCCAACGATTTTAGGTTTAATAAAAATACGGTCGGCTGCGCTTTATCAAATATTTTTGTAAATTCAGTGTAGAGTACATAAACTTATTATCGTTCCTAAAAGCTCTTAAAACCATAATTAGTTCATAATATTAAATTTGTAGCACAGGATCTACATCGAACAAATCCGTGTTGTTTATTTGATACTGCCTGTTGTTTGATGAGGAGCTTAAAGAATTCATTCTTAAGGGACAAACCCACCGAACAACCGAAACCGAAACTTTTTTCTATATTTTTTAAACTACTAATAAACTTCCACTTCGCTAGGTTTTTCAGTTGAAAATACATATCAATAAACCACACTAATCTAATTTATTTACATTTCTTAAAATCTGGCTTTTTTCGTATAAAACGATTTCATATTTATTCCGTGACGAAATTCTACTTTTTCATTTTGCAGTTTTGCATTTCTTCGTATCGAAACTTGCAACTTTTTTTCCATTGCTGTGAATTCTGTTTGCCGAAGTTTGTAGACGTCACTTTTCTTACATGTTCGTTATTTTGTTTCTGTTTCTTCACCGGTGGGGATTGAGTTGTCAAAACTGAACAGAAAAATGAAAACAATAAAACATAGTTTCGGTTTCGGACTTGTTACATATCAATGGCCAACCAGAACCAGTGAGGTTTCTGAATCATTTATGGACATCTGTAATGTCTACATTAAACATCAAAATCTGTGGACATCGACTTTAAATCGAGTTAGGCACAGAACGTTGTGAATATTACAACGCCAGCTTACATTTCTGTGTGGATGAATTAAAGGTTTTCTTAAACTTTTCAGTTTAAAAACTTTTGGATCAAAATGACCGTAATTTATTTATATATTCTGGTAATACAGTAAATCTACCCGACGCCGTTAATGTTTCCCTTGAATATCACTCTCCAGCTTCCTCGTATATCATCTTTTTGTTTAAAATCAAAACCTAACTACACAAACCAAGTTCAAATAATTTAACATCTCGGTGAAAGTGACAATCTGTTGAGAGAATTCGAATTGATGAAAATGGATCGAATCATTATAATATGCAAATCGGGCTGCAAGCATAAGAAACAAATATTCCATTTTGATTAAAACGAAAACTGAATGTATACGCCAATTCAAGTAGAAATTAAATCTTGTTAATTGAGAATTGTAATACGGGATGAAAGTGTACATCCGTTTTATTTGTAGTTTATTGGAAAACACCTGTGACGGCATGCATTTACACGTCAAATAAAACGATAGAAGAAGTATTTCCAGAACAGAATTTCAATTATTGCCAACATATGATACAGGGACAAATAACATTTTCCGTCACGCAACTCAACGTTGCGTAACTGTACGCTTACAGTGCTAGCTCAATTGAGTTATACTGTTAAATAGGTGTGACGTTTAGGTTATAATATACTTTTAATTTAACTTTAAAGGATTAGAAATTTCGCCCAATTAAAGGAACCGAAAAAATTCATTGTGTATCAAAAAGTATGTATATCATATAAGAAGGCTACAATCCGCTGTGCGAATCGTTTAATAGTTTAATATCCTATCTCATCCCTAATATGAATATCATAAAAAGGTAAAAAAAAAACCGTGGGGATGAAATATGAACACGACATTGTCTGATTATCATTGGGACGTGTGCATAAAAACTATTAAATAATTTTACTATACGATCATTAAGTAAATACTTGATTTCCATATGAATAAAACTTAAGTAAGTTCTGGAAAACAAGCATTTACTAAAGGACAAAGTACTTACTCGTTTCAGATGAATTTCACTAGTAAATACTTAATACCGTTTGTATAAAAACTATAAAGTTATTATATTTCTGTAGTATTTACTTGACTTTTTTTTCTAGTTGGTGAATAGCAACTACAGACTATGAATAGCAAGAATAAAAGGAAAAGTTAGTGCGGTTAAGTGAATACTTTATTGATAAGTAATTGCTGTATGACTACCCGAATATTTCGTAAATTCATATATTTCAAACTGAAACATGAGGAGGGGCAGTATTACCTCAAAAAAAGATGAGAACTTTTTGAAGATAGTTGGGGATTCTGGGATTCAAGTTGGGGTAGGTGAAAATATTGGCGTTGATCAGAGTACTGTTTGGATAATCATGTTCAATTCATAAGCTTTGTTTTGACACCAACTCGCCAATCAATTAAATTTATAAAAAAGCAGCAAGTAAAAGAAAATGTTCAATGAAGGTTTTCAATGTTAGCTATAACTGGGCCCTAGTCAATTCCATTTTCAATGTACTAAGAAGGTATCTAAGTCTGTAATGTTGTAAAACATATTCTAAATGCTCACAGTGAACGGTGGGAGGTTTCTACGCCATCGATTTTACATGGGTACACTTTTTTTTACATCTAATAAAAATTCCGTGATTTGGGAGCCAAAGTCGTCCTTATATTTTTCCAAAGCAGTATTTTCTATAAGAGAAAAGTGTCATATATTGGCGAAGGTTGTTTGCTGTTTTGAGCATAGAATTTTTTTTCAGAAGCTTGTTCTGATTCTCCAGATCATTTATAGTGTTGGTTGCATTAGTATTGTTTATTTTGTATTGGTGTTAACGTGTTTATTTATTACATTTGGAGTTCCCCTAAAAGAAGCGACCGACCTAATCTTCTTTGCAAAACAACCCTAACACCACCTCTGTCTTGTCTTCGCCGCCAATGGTAATGTCAACTTGAGGCGATATTATTTTGGCTATTTCACGACAAAGGTTAAAGTAATCGCGTCATGCGGTTAATTGTTAATTTTAAAATAACGACATACAATAATATTTTTAAAAAGTCTTTAAATTGTAGCTTAAGACTTAATTTACCTGAAAAAACATGCTTACAGACATTTTGATTACAAAAAAGATGCTTATCGCAAGCAGCTCGCAAACCTATAGCCGACACATAGCCCATGTAAAAAGCCCCCTGCTTGGGCTCACGGTAGGAATTGGGATGGGCAGCATGGCTCCCCATACTCTTTATACGCCGTATTAATTTAAGTAAAATTCAATTTTCTCAAAAACTAGAAGACATAAAATCATCCAGTTTTCAGTTTTTGATTAAAAATTAATTAGAGCAACAAACTTCAGACAACTAAACATAATTTTAAAGTTTTGTAAAAATACACTAAACACTTATTTTAGTGGTTTTTAAATAACCATTCATAGATTTCTTTTGATATACAAATACGCTAATAGAGCAAAGTATCGGTGTATTACTTATTACCATCATTTTTACTTTTTATGAAGTTGCCCCTCCCACTCGAACGCGGGGAGATAGAACCCCCCTCCCATAGTAAAAAAATGGTTGTTTTTAATCACTCTTCTAAAAACCGTTATCAATTTTTGGTGCCAAACTTTCGTACTCGTGCCGAATTTTCTAAAATATTGTATTTTTATAAATACAATATTTAATAATTTTTTCTTTGATTCTCAAATTACAAACCACAAAAAATCTAAAACACATCTCTGTTGCGTCGAATAAAATGAGCCGGACTGTATAACAATCATTTCTGATTTATTTAAGTTACACCTTGTTTTATATTTGTAGGTATAATGCTTTTGAAAAACGTCGCTTCGGTTAGTTTAAATGAGAACAGTTTTGTGCCAGCCGGCATACAGTGGGTTTGTTTATAATATTGCAAGGTTATTATAAAAAAATTGACGATGTCTCCAGTTTCTATTCTCATTTTTCTACAAGACATAACAAAGTTTTTAGAGAACTCTCTCACAAACTTTTCTGAAACAGTAGCGGAATTTCAATTCGAAGAAATTTCGGAATTTACATATACAAATAAAACTGCTTCCAGCAACTCCTCGAGAGGAGTGTTTTTTGCGATTTCCCTTTTACGATAAGAATAATTTGGTGTTATCTCCATTTATTTTGTGGCAATACTTTGTTGTACACAGAGCAATAAGGCCAAAATTTATATTTTGTTTTGAAAACCGAAAAAACCCAAAATTTGATCTTATTTCGTTTGTCCTTATTTCATGTCACCCACTGGGATTCGATACGTTGAGTGTGATTGCCATCAGTACCAATAAAAGGACCATTGTGGTTCACTTTTTAACTCTCTCTTACAAAGATAAAAGTATTGTTTTCGTAAAACAATTCGACCTCGAAATTGATTCTAACAGTACGATGTTAGCAATCGTACTGTCCGTAATGTTCTCTCCAGCGGAAACGGCTTTCTCAAAAACGGATAAAACGATAGTATAGTAGGTATATTAGTTCCAACAAAACTGCGTACCATTTTTTTGAGGAAATAATTATTTTTTTTTAGATATATTTAATACAGTTGCATACGACCCAGTCGTGCACCCACCACTCGTTTATAAATGAACCCATGAGCACCCACACAATTGTACGCCTTCTAAAAGTCGGTGTGGATTTTTGTACCTGTAGCACCTGTGTGTTGTGTTTCAACACCTTCCACAACCGCTTCAACATTTTGTGCAATTTGTACATAATTACATGTAGGTAGGTAATCTTTTTTTTAAACAAAAATTTAAAAAAATTAAAATAAAAAAAAATAATAATAAAAAAAAATATTTTCTCACAATTTGTTTACAGAACATCTTAGAATAAGTCATTTTACACAATAAAAAAATTAAAACCCAAGCCTTTAATTGAGTAATCAAAATTGTTGGTTTTATATTTTGTACTGCGAGTGACGACAAATATTTGACAACCCTACTTAAATGCCTCTAATCGTTGACACACCCATTGCCAATTCTGAACAAAGGATTTAACATTTAACCAGACCAGTTCATATCCGTTATAGCCAAGCCGCAGCCAATTTCAATTCAACCCCATTCCCAACCAGAGCGTTTCAAACAACACCTGTTTGCCTATCTGTCATGTGAACTAACTTTAAGCCAAGATAACTTCGCTGTAACGTTGATCTATACAAATTATAACGATGTCATTTTTATTTGACTATTTGCAACCACAGGAAGATAAGTAACATCGACGTCAGTATCAAAACAAAAAGTAAACAATAATAAAATTATTAATCAGATTCTCTCTCTGTTCTAGTTTTATTCTCTTTCGTTGTTTTTTACTTTTACTTGTTTTTTTTAACTATGTACTTACCTACCTAATTCGTAAATAAACAATACGTCTATAACTCTACAAGCCTTCGTGTTCACATATATGCAAAAAAAAGAGGGCACAACAGTGACAGCGAAGAAAAGAAGAACCGGTGGAGATTACAGAATCAAGAGATGGTTTTCGCAAGACCTTTGTGTCACTTACTTTGCTAGTCTCACCAATGCCATTTTTTCGACTTCCTATTGCAAAATGATGTGGGGATATGTAAGGATATTCGTTTATCACTTTGTTAGATTCCGTTAGAAAATTATAAAACACGCACATGCACTCTTTTTTTCGTTTAATCAGTCTCTACTGAAAATTTTCACTACAAGATTTGTCCCGTTGTTTACATGTTTTGTTCTAACAATAACTGACCGAGGTTAATAAACAATGAACTTATTTCGGATAAAGCACGGAACACCAATGTTGATGGAGCAAACTACTAAACTAGACAGACTGGACGAGCAGCAGAAAGGAAATCAGCTTAATACAGTGATTCTATGAATCGCGAATGCGAAGATTGAAGAACGACTAGTATAAGTCGACAAGACAGGAGACAATGCACAAGGCACAAGCAGTTATGTCGAGAAATGGCGATTGGCGAGTTGAGTGTTTGTGTATTGTGTTGTGTCACCACTCGGGCACTCGCTTACAACAAGGCTACAGCCATCGTGTATGCGAATAAATTTGTTTGTGTTTGATAAGCGCGCTCTTAAATAAGCGTCGGGAGTCGGGACTCTAAATATCTCTTACGAGATTTACTTTCTTTGTGTCGAGTGTTTCCATTCAGGCACGTTTCGTTCTCTCGGGTGGCTTTACTGAAACCTTAGATGAGCTTAATCGATTGACATGGCATTGCAATTCAACTGAAGTAGATCTACCCCCTTATTCATTAGAATTCACTAAAACACATTTCAACTGTTGTACAGTTATACAGTGCATAAGTAGGTATTTATACATAGCTTTTATTCAGGTTCGCACAAATCATATATCCCCACCGATAATAGTTATAATGGGTTTGTGTCAAATAAAGAGGGAAATCTATTACAATTGGATATTTGACAGCACGGCATAGTTGACAGAAACAACAAAATAAAATGCGCTTGTACAGGCACTCACTATTCAACCATTAGACGCGTTTAGGATATGCAGCCTCTATTCAACGTTGTATATGTCTTATGAATAAGGTTTTTGCGTTCAGAAGCATTTTAAGGAGTGCATAACTTTATACACTGCTCGTAATGAGTTTATGAATAAGGCTGCTAGTGAATACTGACTTTTCATACAAGATTTTGATAATGCTCTACTGTACTTTCTTACAAATGGATCCCGTATTGACATTGACTCGTCATGTTATTTATTTTAGTCATTGATTAACTAATCAATGTTTATTAATACGAGGGTTGGAGTATAATAATATTGTGTGAAAGGTTTTCACATTTTATCTTTTGCTTAATTAACGAACGAAATTTAAAATAAACTAAATGAACGTACAAAGTAAAAGAGAAACGCGCCTAATATTAGGCCGTGATAATTATGATATAAGCATGTAATAAACTAGCCAACAACGTATTTATTTTATTTCTGATGTTAACGTTCTGCATAGTAACATTGTTTAAAAAAAAGAATATCTCAATAACGGATTCATCGATGTTGATAAAAATGCTTCTTCGAGTATCAAGAATATAAGTAGTTATAGTTAAAAATTACTGATTTCTCGATAAGGACTGGATTGAATAAAATGAACATTATAATAATTTGTTTTGTCCAAAGAACGCAAGTGGGAGTTTAAATGATTGCCTATTAATCGAAAAGCTATGATCAAAATTACTTGAAACTTTCGCCCTATTTATAAACTCATTATTAAGAGTGAATGAAGTTATGTACTCCTAAGCACAAAAACGTTATTCATATATACAAAATTATACAGAGATGATGATGGTTGAAGTTGTTTAGTAGGTAAACGTGTAAGGCTGTTTTATTCCTTTTGTCTCTTTTCAGTCAGGTAAGAATGGCACGGAATGAATACCCGGCCTGCTGTCCTAGACAGATCTAGAAAAGCTGCTTCGACTTATTTGGACAACAGGTTGTCTAGGAATTTCAAGGGTTAGTCAGGCCCCTTGAACAGAGATGGTGGCGGACGAACCGAAAGGCCAGCGGCAGCGCTCAATCCCGTAGTGGATCTGATGGCCCCGTGTCCTAGGGGTATCTAATAAATTGGAACTGGCCCTCCAAGTTGGGGGTTGTGCTTTGGGATAACTACCCAACCATGGAAAAATTTAACTGCTACAAAGCAACCAAAAGCCTCGGAAAGGACTGATTTTTTTGTTGATGACCCAGCTAAACGAAAAAAGAACAACGAAGTTCGTATCCACTGTGACACCACCACGGACCGTGTTATAGTGAGCAGAAACAGCGACTATTCGGATGCGGATTTGATATAAGTGCCCGACTTAGGCAAGAAATCTTATGTTTTTAAGGCATTAGCATACGCATTGTAACTATCCACATCAAAGCCGAATTCGCCAACATAAGCCTTATGTGCGTTCACGCCCCAACGGAGGAAAAAGATGATATAGCTAAGGATTGCTTCTATGAGCTCCTTGAAAAAACCTATGAGCGATTACCGAAGTACGATGTTAAGATCGTGCTGGGAGATTTTAACGCAAAGTTAGGAAGAGAAGACATCTTTAGCAGTATTTTCGGAAAACATAGCCTACACGAAAACACGTCTGGTAACGTACTTATACTAATTGACTTCGCTAAGGAACGAAATGCCACTATAGCCAGCACACGGTTTCCTCACCTCAATATTCCGAATATTCCCCTTATGGACATGGATGTCCAAACATTCCGAGGTGCTAACATCGACTCGGACCACTACCTTGTTGCAGCCAAGGTAAGAATGCGGATATCCACCACACACAACAATCCAAAAATACGGTGGTAAACAATTAATGTCGCAAGACTGCTACCGCAAGAGACCGCCAAGACCTTCGCGCAACGCGTTTTCCTAAAGCTCTCGATTAACACCATACCACCACTTCTGCAGACTGTTAAACTCAAACTTAATAAAGCTGCCGGAAATGACGGCCTTACCGCCGAGCTTAATGAAGCCGGCGGAGATGAATTGCCTCAGCAATTCACTTATGACATCATAGATAATAAAGCCACACAGATGACGCATTGAGAACAAAAAACAGGAACTTTTGCTTCAATTCACTTCAATTTTATTCTTGAGAGGATTTTGCAAAACTCCCAAGCCAACAAACAAGATACAATTTTCCAGAAATCGGTGCAACTACGACAATGTTGACATTACTGGTAGGACTCAACGTGAAGTCATAGCCACGATTGCTAGTATATAGCAAAAATGGGCTTAGCAGTAAATGAGAGTAAGACTAAGTATATGCTATCAACACGAAAGGACAAACGACGTCAACGAATTGGACAGAACGTCACCATTGACAGACATTACTTTGAGGTAGTACGGGAATTTGTCTCTCTCGGCTCCGCTATCAACTCTGACAACATCTCGTCAGAAATTAAGCGAAAAATTACTCTTACCAACCGCCGTTTCTTCGGGCTTAAGAGGCAATTTAGTAATAAAGCCTTCATTCCAGTCCTGCTATACGCCGCTGAAGCATGGACCGTATCAAAAGCGAATGAAGAAATCCTTGGTCGATTCGATAGGAGAATTCTTCGGTCCCTATGGAGACGAAGATTCAACCAAGTGCTAAACGAGCTCTACAGCGACATGCCCCTGGTCAAAAACATGTAGAACGAATGAACACCAATACCCCCACCAATACACACACTTAATATAAAAATTACAAGTACCCAGCAGTCTCCTACACTATCGTCAACGACAATCATATTAAGAGCTATCGATTGGGTGCGCTCGTATTAAATAACAAACGTTATACCCGGCGGATATACGATAATCGAATGGGCAACAGCACGATAACTTACGGGCCAAGAAATAAAAATGTTTTTTTTTGTAGGGGGTCTATTTAGTTGCTCGAGCATTCATTTCCTCATTCAAAGGGAAAAATGTTCCTCCGGAAAATTCAGAATTAGAGAATTTTACTCTCGGGAGAAAATAATTCCCGAAGAGGTATTTAGCAAGGGAATATTTTGAAGTGGGCTGGTTATTTGTAATACATCAAGTTCAATCATATCTATCACATCTGCCTCTGGTTCGATAAAATTGATATATGGATCCATATAAAATCTTAGATATTGTAAGGTTCAATAAATCGACTTACTCAATTTTGTTCATAAAAATTATTGCAACAGAATTTAAATATTGGCTGGGAAATGAAGGCTACAAACCGAAATATGGTTAAACATTTGCACTACATATCCATCTTTATCTTAAACGTCCAATGTGAACCAGCCTGATATTCCGATCAGGCAGTAATGCTTTCACTTGGTCCATCCCAACGTATGGCAGTAATGATTTCTTTGCAGCAGTTTACGACTTCCGATGATTATTCGGCTACAACTAACGTCATTGTCGTTTCTTCGGCATGGTTGATTCTTAGTAATACGTTGTTTCCATGAGTATTTAACCCAGATAAAACACATTGCGGACGGGCAGCAGTTTGTTAACACAACTCCACAAGTTTCTACTCGACCTTAACACAACATTCAACTTGGCAAAAGTACGACATGCGAATAGATAGCATACAACATTCGACATAGATGCGGTAAAATAAATAAAAAAAACTTTAATGTATTAGCATATTATATTTTATTTACAATATTATTTGTTAATATTTAAAAACTAGATTTATTTCGCATTCTAAAAAACTACGCCTTGACATAAATTAAACTAATTTCTTAAACACGCCTAATAATGGCGATTAGTGAAAGTATTGACTGCTTATAATACGAATTAAAATTTAAAAACCCGCTGTGACAGGACTATCGACAATTTTAAAACAATTTTGATATTCAGTTACAATCTTATTTACACAAATTAAAATTGAATGAAAAAATTGATACCCAAAAATAAACACGACAGTGTTTAGGAGGCCTAAACATTGTGGTCAAATGTTTTTTTGGATCTTGTTAAGTTTAAATATTTCTAGTTGCTAGCTTTGTTCTAAAATAGAAAATAAGGTCTTCAGACTAAATGTGGGAATGATTACCTATGCAGAGACTCGAATTGTAGGTGGGATAAGGGAAAGGTGGTTGAGGTGATATTCTTTTTACCCGGCTTTAGAAAATCTTGGGCACAACCAAATTTCGTACTTTCATGCAGTATCGCACATACGATGAATGATATCGAGCGGAGTTCCGATTGCTGACACGTTGAGCTCTATGAAGAAGGAAGATGACAAGCAAAAGAACGGATACTAGTGGTGGCCAAGCGAATTTGAAACACAACGGCAAGGTGAAGCTTAAGAGGACCAGAATCTCACCGGCATAATTCGGTTGACGGACACAACCCCACAGATTTCCCAGTAACAGACGTCGTCCTTGGAAAGTGTGCACCGTCTCTACATTAGCAAAGTTTGGATGGTTGGGATTGATGCGATACTGATATTTAGTTCTATTGCTAATCCTTTTCAAAACAAGTCCAGCGACGAAAGCAACAACCATAGTAATCAATGCCCAGTTGGGCATAACGACCGACTTGTGTTCAAAGAGGAACTTGGGCACAGAATTCAAGATGAACGGCGTTGCAGCATAACGGAGCAGTAGAAGGGCACCAACACCTTCCTGCTGAAGGTCAAACGACGACGCCAAGTGATGCTCAAAGATAACTCCATCCAGTGCATAAATCAGCAACATGAGCGTTGAAATCAACGAAACCGTGTCAAACTTAATATTCTCTCCGTAATACATAGCCAAGACCGTCAAATTACCAACCCATGTCTGTGTCTCAGCAAAAGCCTCCGCAGGAACAATAGGCACCTGAATATTCTTTAAAAGGTATGCTTGCGCCAACACCAGCGTGAAGATCAACGATATCTTGTAGTATACTTGTTTAATTTCGACCTTCCCAAACCACTTTGGATTCACATGCTTGCCTAGACAAAAGTCCACAATAAAATTACCCGATTTAGCGTATGGATTCAGTTGTAAATCTTGTGCTGCCAAATAGTTCGACCTGATATAGCACCAGCCAGCACCTAGCAAAGCATTCAGCACCGAAAAAAGACAGTACCGCAGATAATTCCTTAGTATAAAATCTACCACCGTATAATTCAAGTACTCTCCGACGCCCAATCCAACCGTAGCTAGAAAGGCTATCGGCAGAGCGTTAAACCGATATCCATCCCCTAAGCGGTCACTAGGCAAGCGCACAAATCGTCCAAACAGCGCTGCAGACAACACGAACACACCGCTACTAAAGGCCACATAACTTCCGACTGCCTGTCCATTAAACACCTTTTCCAGATACTTCATATCCAGCAATGACTGCAAATTCGGCTTCTTAAATTTACAAGCAGTCTTTCTGCAGCACCATGGTAGATAATATGACAAAGCCGGGATCAGGATTAGTAAGATACTAGCACCAAGTAAGCCTCCGAATTCTTTGGGCACTTCCAGCTTTCGACAAATGGATGTTTCAAGCAGCGGCAAATACGAAGATTTGTTGGTGGATATGTTGACGCTCTTAAAGTTTTCCTCTTCGCTGTCGGAAAATTCCATTTTCGTGTAGGGATCTCCATCGTCGTAGGCGCTACGGCTTACTGACCGGCTTATCTGTGAAGTGTGAGTCGAAGGTGTCTGTGATCCCCCACGATTAGATGTACTAAATGCCTTTGACACGGAACGACGGATGAAATCGGTTAGCTTAGCCACTTCAGATTCGCCCGAGGTGTTTTTACTTGCCCCAATATCAGCGGTTTTGTGTGTGGAGATACTGAATGAGCTGTGTACGGATGAGGTGGTAGTGGTTGTCGTGATGGCGGATTTTCTTACACTTTCGTTATTGCTTGTGATGTTTATTTTGTCGATGGTCACTTTGGAGGCGGTCTCAGCTGTTGGCGGCTGAAATGAAACAAAAACAATAACTTTACCGTGTTGTGAAGAAAGAAAATAGATTGCAATGGCGAAATAGCGAAATGAGTTAAAAATTCCGTTGGATAGTGAACAACATTTTATCTCCAGCAATTCCATTTTAAATTTGAAAATTAGTTGTGCTTACATAAACGTTATTTGCTACCAATATTGAACGTTCGATTAACTTAACATGATTTTTGTAATTTTAAGCAATGTTTGGGAACACTTTCTCTATGAGTTCGGTCATTGATCAGTGAACTGACAAGAATCGGCAGAGAATAAAATACATCCAAACGAAGTGTCAACGGGAATTTGGCATTACCGATGTCCAAGCAACAGTTTTGAATAATTATCAGATTGGTCCGGTAGGAACCAATGTTTTTTTTTAATAAATTGATATGAATATATTTTTATACTTGCTTTGGATCAAAAATTAAAACATTAAAATAAGTATAGAAGTAGATAAATTGAAATTTTTGCAAAAAAAAATACGGGAATACCTCGAATTATGTCACTAATTCGTTTCGGTAAAACGCGTCGAAGTCGAAGCAAAAAAATCAGATCAAACATACACATATGTACATACTACGTATATTAAATGATAAATTCATAGGGGAATAATAATAACAATAAAGTGAAACAAAACAAAATAAATAACTTTAAGGAAAATGAGGAGAAGAAAAGAGGAGATACCGATGTGCATTGGTTTTACATTTTTGTATATTCTAATGGGGAGGAAAGACTGAGTTAGGTAAAGCATTCCACATTCGTGTTGTTCGGTTTAGGAATGAATCTCAATATTTCATGGTAGGTAGCACTTGAGGGTGAATTGATTAGCATTCATGGCGAGTATCACGGTTTAATGTTTGAAGGGGCGGAATGCAGCTGGCTATTTAGATTGAGCATTTCCTGTTAAAATAGCGGTTAAAAAGTGTTATGCAGGAGATATTCCTACAATGTTCAAGCGAGACTATAGAGTTCGCGACGACTGAATCTCCTATCAGTTTTATCGCACGCTTTTGTAAGGAATTTAACACAACAAATTTCAGAATTTAAAATGCTATGTACATATTGATTTATATTATACACTCAGCTTGAATCGTATATTAACAGCGGCTTGAGTTTGAATTCAACGAAAGCATTTCCACCTAGCAATAGCGTTAATCTATTTTTTGCTGTCTTATAAACAGAAACTAAGCTAAGATCGCTGAAAACAAAACTTCTTGTCGATAATCGTTTTCAATATAAGCATGTTTCATGGAATCGACTATATTCTGCGCTTTCGTCTGAATAACACTTGCGTTAACAGAAATCTTTCTTCAAGTCCTGCATCAACACAAATAAACGTTTTTCCATTTTATTCAGAACGGTAGGCCTGTTTTTAGTGATACACAGAATCTCCTGTTGAAGCGCTTTCTCGCAGTTTTCTTTCATTTACTTTAATGTTGCGCACAGTTGAGATCGCTATACAAGCGATCCAATCTTTATACAAGCGACCCGAAATCTTGATTTTAGATTTTATAGAAATTACCTTTCGCTGCCTTTTGCGTAAGTTTAGAGATGTAGAGCAAGATGACCTTTTTTTATACACAATGTTTAAATTTTACTTCATCCTAAAGCTTTTGTAATTATTTAGAAACTAAACATGTAACTTACTAAGAAACTAAACATGTAACGTAGTTAATTCGAACTACTTATCAAACATGAAAAGTCGGCACAATTCGATTGATTGATTTTGCAAAATATCAGCTCGAAAATTGCTTAGCAAACTAAAAAAGAACAGTTTGTTTGTCAAATTTCAAAAAGGCGGTCTACTAACCCATTTATTGTCGTAACTCGAAGCATAAATTACATATGTCGAGGTAAGCTTCCTAATTTTGTTCGACGTCGTAAGCCGAAAAGACTTAACTCGAAACGTCGTAACGCGAGGATGACATGAAACTGCAAAAAGAAAAAAAACATATGAGAATGGAATACAATCCACTGTGTGGTTATTTTTATACCCTATCTCATCCCATCCTTAAAATTAATATTCCTAACATGTGGGCTTTATGGCAAAGAAATATTAAAATTGTCATTGTCACACAATGTTTTTTAAAATCTTTTATGGTTCGAAAAAAACAACGTTTTTCGTCTAGATATGATATGGCGTAGGGTATAGCAATGGTTTTTGTAGGAAAATGCCTCCAAAAAGTAGACGTGGGTTTAAATGATTTATGGACGAACTATTTGCTTTATCAAACCTTATGATTTTGCATCAAACGTTTTTTGGCATTTATTAAAATTTTACAAAAAGTGGGTGTGGCAAAAAACCTTATATGGACAAAATATAGATATTGGGATTGGCTACATATGTTGTTTAGTCGCTTATTTCAAAATTCCATACCGTTTGGTCAACAATAACGTTATTTTAAAAAGTGGATGTGTCAGTGGGCGGATTTTGAAAATGTTTACACTTGTTCGAACAGCACGTACAAGGATCTTAATCGACTCAGATAGCCATTGAAGCCTGGAGTCGATCCATATACTTTGAGGTATATCTAACGAATTCATTTCCCTTTTTTTTAAAGTTAGCACGCGTCAAAGGGTTTATGAACTTCCTTACGGTGTTTGAGCACAGCGCGGGCATTAAGGAAATTGAGGGGAAGAAAGGACCATAATGTGGAGGAAAAACCAAGTTTGGTAAAGCATTCCACATTCGTGTTGAACGGTTTAGGAATGAATATCTATATTTCATAGTGTATTGATTAGCATGCTTGGCATGCGAGCATTACGGTTGAATGTTTGAAGAGACAGAATTCAACTGACTATTTCATTTGAGCATTTTTTGTTATAATAGTGGTAAAAAAGTGTAAGGCAGGAGATAGGAGAAATTATAGAGTTCGCTACGGTTGAATCTCGAACTAGTTTTATCGCACGCTACGGTTGAAACTCCAACTAATTTTTTCGCACGCTTTTGTATCCTATCCATTCGGTGCAATGATGATTTTGCTGCACTCATTGATTGAGGAAACCTTAACATTTCGCTGCAATTTTAGTTTATTTTGTATTAATGGTAAAAACCTCAAACCATAACCAAAACGTGGCGCTTTCCGGGAAGGTATCGATGTTTCGCCACAAATGATTGGCAAATTAACATTTGGCGATGGTTCATTTCGCCATTTTGCTTTTCGTAATATTTTTACTAAGCATTTTGTTGTTTCGCATTCCACGTTTTGCAATTTTTTCATCATTTCGCATTTTGCAATTTTTAAATAGATTAGCTTTTAGAAGTCAATTTTTTATTAGGCATTTCTTCGTTTCGTTTTTTTACTTGGCATTTTGTTATTTTGCGGGAAATTTTAAACAAATTTAATGAAGCGAAAAAAATGCAAACAAATTAAATGCAAAACAAATATATCTTTACAATAAATCCTTAATAGGGAATGGTCAAAAAACCAAACGAATGACGAAACGACCTGTCAGGAATATAATAAAACGGCGTAGCGCTGTTTTGCGAAATAACTAATCGGCGAAACATTATTTGTGGAAAAAACACTTAGCCATATATCAAACAATTTAATAAAAAAAACACAAATGAAAGAAATTATTAAAAAGGTTCTTTAAAAAAAAAGCGAAATATAAAACGGCTGAATATTAACTGCATACTGATTAGAAAACACAATGAATAGAAAACAAAATGTAAGTTGGCAATTAAGGATTACAAATTAATAGAAATAATTTTCGCCAAATAATGATAGCCTGGTTAAAAATGAATAAACTTTTTAGTAAATGTCAAAAATCAATGTATTGTATGTTTTCAACGTACCAAATGTCAAAATAAGTGTAAAAATATAAATTGTTAAACAAATAAAATATCTTGTTGTCAATTTAGACGAACAACTTAATTTGAATGAGCATACCAGTTATATTTGTAAAAAGGTGTACAAGAAACTTGGAGCATTACGATGTAGATGCAGATGCAGTGAAATAACCCCAATGAGGCTTGATTCCTAATAAATAGGAAATAGCCCCCAAGGGGTTTTTTTCTTTTTGGAAAAGGCTGCTGCCCGCAGCTGTCAACGTCTTTTACTCGTGCGATTTATTTCCAACTCGCGGTTGCAGGGTGCCCCCCATTCACATTCAAACTTTGCATACACCAAACTTGAATAGAATTCCAATTTCAAATGGCAATAATACTTTTTCGTGGCGCACCTTATTTCCGTGCGAGTTATTTTACTGCACCGTAGATTTAACATTTCTATACATTCAACTATAAATGGTAATTAAGTCTCATTTCGATTATTGTGCAAGTATGTATTATTTATTTATGTTCGGAAAAACAAGAGTGCAAGTATTAAAATTACAAAAAGCAATGGGAATAAATACTTTAAGATGGATAAACGTAGAACAAAAAACAGCATGCTTCCGAATTATTTATCTGAGCATATAAATTATCATAGTAATACAAATTATTTATTAAGAAATATTAGAGATTTCAACATTTATACAGGATACAGGATTTCAAGAATTTGACAATCGAAATACCTTACTTACTTACTTAATTAATTAAGTGACGCTACAGTCCGAAATGAACTTGAGCCCCAACCAACATGACTCTCCAATTAGCCCGGTCCTTAGCTAACTGCCTCCAGTTGCGCACTCCATGTTGGTTGAGGTCGGTTTCTACTTGTAAGCACCACTTAAGGCGAGGTGTGCCTCTACTGCGTCCGACGTCTGGCTGTGAATCGGAGACTGCGCGAGCTAGAGTATTGGTGCCTTTCGTTCTACATGTCCCAGCCATCTTGAACGTTCATTCAATGCGGAGTTTTTTGACCAGGGGCATGTGCAGTTCTTGGTTGAATTTTCATCTTTATATCCCGTCATAGCAAACGGGAACAAAGATTTTTCGAAGAATTTTCCTCTCGAAACGACCAAGGATTTCTTCATCCGCTTTTGATACAGTCCATGCTTTAGCGCCGTAGAGCAGGAATGGGATATGTGTATGATCTCCTTAGTAGTTCGAATGAAGGCTTTACTACTGACAAAGTCCTCTAGGTACTACCTCAAAGTTAATAATCTACCTAATGACAATAAAAACTTAACAGAAATATAAAAAAAATACAAATTTTAGGCGCAACAGGCTCGTTAAGTACCCAGGGCCGACCTTTCTCACAACCATTCATGTATGCGTGTGTATTTCTTTGCAAAATGGCGGGAACTCTTGTTTCATGCGGATAAGAACTCCTCGTTTTATGCCGATTTGAGATACGCTTTTCTTGACAGTTGATACTACTCGGATGATTTTTCAGACAATCACTAGAGGAGGGCCAGTGAAAAATCATTTAGATGTTGCTACACCTGGGAATCGAACCCTGACCTTCTTGCGCGGCAGTTCATCGCACTAACCATCGCGCCACTGAGCTCAGCAACAATAATATAAACAAACTTTAAAGAAAAAAAAACTGAGCACATTAAATTAAACATAATTTAATTAACTAAAATCAAAAATTTAAATAATTTCGCTAAACAAAAATATAATATTATATCGAAATGATTAGATAGAATATAACAAATCATAAAATGTTCAAACAAATGTAAATAACGATTAATGGATCGAACAAGCTTAATAAACAACATTATTAAACAACATATCTCTATTTGAATTTGAATGGAAATTAGTGTTCGTAAATTTTAAATTAATTTAAATTAATAACACACCTAACCTAAAAGGAACATTTTAAAAACGGTTAAAGCACAAACACACTGTGTTAAAGTTAAAATAATCTACTTTAAGTGTGTAGGTATCTAAATAAATAAATAAAAGTAATACAAAATAATTTAAACTGTGCATTAATCAAAAAAAATTTCTGTAATGTATTTACAAAGCTTCATATTTAGAAGTACCTAACACCATTAAATAGCCCAAAACGAATCTTTAAACGCAAAGAAATAAAGATGCTGACCATAGCATAATGACACACCTCGTTAAAAATAGCCCACAATAAGCAGATCTTCTTCCAACAACAATGAGTGACCGATTAGATAAAGAAATTGTTTTCTCAAACTTAATCTAAGAATATGGAGTTATATAACATTTACAGAATGCTTGATTGAGCTAAAGCACATTTCAAACATTATTAGAAGTAAGCAATAGCTGCCATCTCGTACAAGTAAGTTTTGGTAAGTTAAGCCCGTTCGAATTTGCAATGCACTCCATTTAATAGTCTACATTCTTACAACAAAAAGTTGAAGATATACAAAATAGCCTTTATGAACAAATTCCCAAGAGCACACTTGCTTTTGGCGGGAAATGACGCAACGATTCGTTATCTATTGTCGTGTAAGATACGATGAAGACTTGTAAAAGTAAACTCTTATGCACAAGTAAAACCAAAAATAGATGAAAAATCCGGGAATATATTTACAGATAGATTCTGCTTCATTGGAGCAATGCCAAGTGTGAGGCAATTAGACATTTCCCTAACCGCTCCATGGAGGAAAATCCAAATCCGTTTCCCTCCTTTACAATAACAGAGTAGATACAAGCACGTGAAAATGTCTCGTTGAACCGGTTACACTGGATTTTAACTGATTATACACTGTGACTTACCTCTTTTTTTTCCTTAATAGGCGATGGTGGTGGTATATTCACCGGAATTGGAGTAATAACTGCAGCGCTTCGCTGACGGGACGATCTGGTGCTGGTTGTGCTAGCTGGCCGTGGTGGAGGAGATGCTCGACGTGAAGGTGACACACGACGTGAAGGTGACGCTCTCCTTCCTGGGGAGGCACGACGTGATGGACTTTTTCCTGTTGCTGCTGGCGGTGAGGCCCTTCGTGAGGGGGACGCCTTACGACTGGGCGAAGTACGCACACTATTTTTTTTCGTTTCTGGCTTTTTGGTCTCTTTTACGTCCTTTGGGTCTTTTTGCCTGCCGCGAGTTAGAGTACGCCGGTTATCCATTTCTTTTACAAATAAATATCAAACACTAGAGAACAAAAGAAAATAAAGGTACAGGTTAGCACATTAAAAATGATAACGCAATGCGCGGGAATTCTATTACGAGTGGGTCACTTTCACTCGGGGCAAATAACTTACCTTAATTCAACCTTAACGAGTACAGTAAACACACTTAACACAATTACTAGCAGATTGTTTATTTATTTTCACATAAATATCGAGGTATTTTGTTTTTATTTTCTTGCGATTGACAACCGACGCCGGAATTTAAATGGTGGACTGCGGCCCTTTCTTCGCTTTCCTATTCTGTTCCTGTCGCACGAATGAAAACTCTTGGCGGATGGCAACTGTGTGTGTGTATGTTGGGTGGGGAAATTTTGTTTGATATGTGGATTTAGATGGCTTGAAAAACCTGAAGCATGGGAAATTTGGCTTGGGTTATTTTCTTGCTTATTTGTACTTATATTGCCGGCGTTGAGAGGGCAGCACTTGTGGTAATTTTGTAGCGGATTCGTTTTTAATGCCACTACTTGTTATAAACAACTTTAGTCAAAACCGTATTTATACAAAATGGGTATTTATTATTTAATGAATAAATTAATCCAAAACAAATTAGCATTTAATTAATTGTAAGGTAAAGTTAATAAACACGTCCAGTCGCGATTGCAATTCGTATGCGTCTCTTCGAAACAATCGTTGGAATTCAAAATCCCTTCCAGCTAACACGCATGCTCGTGTTTCAAATCAACAACTCAATTCTCCATATTTCGAACCGCTGTTGACGTTTTTAGTAATCACAATTAAATGTTACCCATAAATGTTTTTGAACTTACGCTTCACGTTTAAAGTCAGCTTGGGATGGGAGTGTAATTAATGATACCACCTTTGATATAACACTTCACTCTAAAGCAGTGCCGGTGCAGTCACCGGCCCGTATGCGACTAGGGATATTTTATTCAAGATAGGAAAAACGTTAGGTGCATTTGTATTGTTAATGTTGATGGCCCTGTACACACGAGTATGCTTCAACCGTAATCATTAGGTTACTTTCCAAATACACGGGAATATGTCCAACCGGTTAAATTTTGTGTAATATGTGAAGCTTTATTTGTGTGCGTGTACTGTTCTAGTTTGTTTCTTTTTAATATACGCGATAATATGCAACACAATATATTAAAATTGAGTGCTACCGAGTTATCTTGTGTGCACATAATAGTTTTTGTTGAAATTCTTGGTTGTTTTTATATTCAATTTACACAGAATTAGCCTCCGTCTTTTTTACAAATGTCAAAAACACATACATTGTGTTGGTAGATTACACCTCTTCACCACTTAATTTTAGATAAAAAATTGCTCTCCAGTGGCTCTCAAACTATGCACCCTCTTCATCCGTCCCACAAATAAATGTTAGGTTCAACAGGTTGAAGCATACTCGTGTGCGAAGGCCCAATGAGGCGTACCCCTAATAATAATGCTAGTTTATTCTCGTTATATTGATTTATTTTGCTTATATTGTACTTGCGCGGAGGTTGAGCATTTTTGCAGTTTATTGTTTGGGTAGAAGCCTGTTTAAGTTATGATGGTATAACCTCTTCCGGAGGTGTGTGTACATGTAACATTCTAAAGATCGGGAAAAGGTGAACAGATCGGGAACCTAACGGAGAATGAGTCAAAACGATATAAGTGCTTCGTTGTTCTTACTGGTCTTTCATGTTCCAGACTACAGGCTAGTGGATAGCGAGTTGGACTAGCGGCTCCTATACGACCGAGACGTCGTCGTTCAGGGCGGAGAAGGGCACGTGAGGTGCAGCAGGAGTGTGTCCGATTGGGACCGTCGGAGTAGGTTACAAGAAGCCAATAATTTGCTTCTTAAAGCCTTCTACAGCAAACATAGTTTTTTCTGTAAGGCTTTTTAGTTTTTAAAGAAGTCTTATAGAAGTAAATAGCTTAATAAAAGTTTTACAATTGTTTTTTCCATAAGACTTCATACAGGTTATATTGCTGGGAGGGAAATAACTTCGATAGTGCTTTATCGAAGCAAAATTGTTAGTTGGGTATGATAACATAAACATTTCGTCCATATATCGCTTTAACCCACGCCCACTTTTTGGAGGAATTTTCCTACAAAACCCATTTCTATACCGTTCTGCCATACGATATGCAGAAGATAGACGGTGTTTTCTGTCTAACCATAAAAGATTTTATTATATTATTAATATATTATTATGTAGTGACAATGTCATTATATAAAACGAACCACACACTGGATTGTAGCAATTTCATATGTTTTTGACTTGGAATAGATTGTTAAAACCTGAATACGCACATTATCTCACAAGAAATTTTCGGCAGTAATACATTGTCTTCCGATGTGATAGAAGTGCTCACACTGGTTTGACAAGAGGACGGGGTGTACTCATTGCAGTGCATCGCTCGCTTGTCTCTTTTGAAAAACCGTTGCTGCTTGTTAATGACTCCATCGAACATTTAGCGGTTAGTGTGTTAATTAGCAATGGTAATTCTAACAACAATTTAAACTTGCATTGTTTCGACTTCTTATTTAAAATCAATCGAATGTTTATATATAGTGATGCTCTACCCTCTAGCCTTGTTTGATGGATGTAGAGCATGATAATCAAAATAACCTTTAATCTTTAAGTGGAAATTACTCTTTGCATGAGTTTCGGATATCAAACAGACGTCGATATCTTTTTCCTGCATAAACAATTCAAATTCTCCAAGTTTCTGCCAAAGAACTAATTTTGAATCCGAACGCATGGGTTCGATTCTTACAACAATATTAAGTATTGTTTTTATTTCATAAATTTTTTTCAGGCTTTCTGATTTATCGAAAGTGAGTATAAATAAAGGCAGAGCTTCACCCTCTTCTTGCTGTTTTTTCGCTTGACGATGTTAACGGTATCTATAACTTTATATTGCCTGTTTTTCAGATCGCTAACTATGTCATCCTTTAGGCACGAAGCATGTAACCCTCTGGCTACAACGCGTAAAGGCCTTTCAGATTTATTCTCAAATAAATACCTTTTATTTATTTAAATGGTATTTAACTTCCGAAATGTTGAGAGAGTTTTTTTCAAATAAATTCCATTATTTTTAAAACTAATTAAGCTATATTTAATAAAGTTGAATGAGCTTGAATACGCATAAAAGAAAAATGAATTCCATACATAAAAAAAATAAGTTATTTGAGTTTCTTAATGTAAAAATATTCATCAGCCACCGGTATAACATCATCAAAAGCATATTTTGTAAAAAAAACAGTGGTGGGTATAAGACTGGGTCGTACGCAACTTTTTCTTATACAGCGAGTTAATTTGACGTTTTTACCAATTTGGCCAAAATACAAAATAATATATAATTGGATTAATGCTTATAACGATGTAAATAATGTGAAAATGTGATTATACGAACGTTTATTCCGTCATTGAAAGTAATCGGTGTCCATGTGAATAATAATGATTTTCCGTTATTGGCCAAAACTGAAAATTCCGTTTAGAGATAATTGGGCCAAAACCAATTACGCGTAACTCATAAAAACTGTAATTGTAGTATACAAATTCAATTTCATTCAATTTGGCGAAATAGTTTGCGAGAAATTGACAATTTTCTTTATATGGCCTAAATGCAAAAATCCATTATGTGGATTTTCTGGAAAACACTGGGTATGCAGTTTTGTTGGAACTAATATGCTTATAGAATATAAAAATTTTAAACAAAATCTTTAGAGTCGTTTTTGAGCAAATAGAGGTTATGTATCATTTATAATAACATGGCTAAAAGCAATGAAGTACCTACGAAACGACGGACGGAATTTCTCTTTATAAGAGAAAGATAAAAAGAAATGCTTATTGAAAACCGGGCCAAGTATATCAGTTATAAGCCGCCTTTCAAAATGTGAACATGTATTGCGAAACCTTGAGTCAGGCTGAAATGATGCTTTATATTTGGAAATGTGCTAACAATGCATTCGTTAAAAAATATGACCAACCTTTGATAAAACACAAACTTGGAGCAACCATATTAGAATAGCGACATCCAAATTCTATGGATATCTTGAATGCTTTGAAATCCAAATACTTTACAACAACAAAAATGAGCAAAGAAAAAACCACTTAAATTCTTTTTTTCCCCGATAAACTTAAGAATCCCCTACATTCTTATCTAAATATAAAAGCTTTCTTTGCATTAATATATGAAGAAGTATCAATATAATTTCATCAGATACCATTGAGTAGTTCAAGTTCAGTTAATTCTTAGCTCTTGCATATACAGGTCGACGTCAAAATGCGTTGTGCTAATTTAAAACGAGGAAAAGTGTATATATTTAATATGTTTAATTTTGAAAAAGTAGAACGATTTGGCTCCGACGTCGATGTCGCAAACTTACAGAATGCGTTTGAACAAATGAACGCAGATATTGAGGAACCGTTTATTAATTTTAGTGAACATGCTATTAAAGTCAAAATGGAAGAAAGTAAGTACATTTAAAAAAAGAATTTGTATACTTAATATTTATGATGGAAAGCTTTGTTTATAAATTATTATATGTGCTATCTTGTGACTAATTATATGCCACGACAATAATATAAAATTCCCTTTCCATGGATGATCTGTGGATGGTTGGATGTAGTCTGGGAATAAGCAAGCAATTCAGTACCATAATCAATTTCTACTACTATTTTCTACTCGTAAAATACGTTTGTTTTGATTGTGTTATGAGAGGATGATAATGAATATTTGTTGATAAATTATGAGTTACACCACACTTAAACTACCCTAAGTCCCATTTTTGTTAGATCACTTCTAATTACTCCACGTCAAAAATTGGTTGTTAATAGGAATTTTGGTTACTAACGTACTAAAACGCTATTCCGGGAGTGATTGTTTGTTATTAGTAGGGGGAAACGTTTCTTTATTTTGGCATGATACTGCACTTGTGCCCCATTGGCTTCTACGTTTCGAGAAGGTGAACAGATCGGGAACCTAACGGAGAATGAGTCAAAACGATATAAGTGCTTCGTTGTTCTTACTGGTCTTTCATGTTCCAGACTACAGGCTAGTGGATTAGCGAGTTGGACTAGCGGCTCCTATACGACCGAGACGTCGTCGTTCAGGGCGGGGAAGAACACGTGAGGTGCAGCAGGAGTGTGTCCGATTGGGACCGTCGGAGTAGGACACAACAAGCCAATAATTTGCTTCTTAAAGCTTTTTACAGCAAACATAGTTTTTTCTGTAAGGCTTTTTAGTTTTTAAAGAAGTCGTATAGAAGTAAATAGCTTAATAAAAGTTTTACAATTGTTTTTTCCATAAGACTTCATACAGGTAATATTGCTGGGAGGGAAATAACTTCGATAGTGCTTTGTCAAAGCAAAATTGTTAGTTGGGTATGATAACATAAACATTTCGTCCATATATCACTTTAACCCACGTCTACATATTATTATGTAGTGACAATGTCATTATATAAAACGAACCACACACTGGATTGTAGCAATTTCATATGTTTTTGACTTGGAATAGCTTATTAAAACCTGAATACGCACATTATCTCACAAGAAATTTTCGGCAGTAATACATTGTCTTCCGACAATGTGATAGAAGTGCTCACACTGGTTTGACAAGAGGACGGGGTGTACTCATTTCAGTGCATCGCTCGCTTATCTCTTTTGAAAAAACGTTGCCGCTTGTTAATGACTCCATCGAGCAGCTAGCGGTTAGTGTGTTAATTAGCAATGGTAATTCTAACAACAATTTAAACTTGCATTGTTTCGACTTCTTATTTAAAATCAATCGAATGTTTATATGTAGTGATGCTCTACCCTCAAGCCTTGTTTGATGGATGTAGAGAATGATAATCAAAATAACCTTTAATCTTTAAGTGGAAATTACTCTTTGCATGAGTTTCGGATATCAAACAGAGGTCGATATCTTTTTCCTGCATAAACAATTCAAATTCTCCAAGTTTCTGCCAAAGAACTAATTTTCAATCCGAACGCATGGGTTCGATTTTTACAACAATATTAAGTATTGTTTTTATTTCTTAAATTTTTTTCAGGCTTTCTGATTTATCGAAAGTGAGTATAAATAAAGGCAGAGCTTCACCCTCTTTTTGCTGTTTTTTCGCTTGACAATGTTAACGGTATCTATAACTTTATATTGCCTGTTTTTCAGATCGCTAACTATGTCATCCTTTAGGCACGAAGCATGTAACCCTCTGGCTACAACGCGTAAAGGCCTTTCAGATTTATTCTCAAATAAATACCTTTTATTTATTTAAATGGTATTTAACTTCCGAAATGTTGAGAGAGTTTTTTTCAAATAAATTCCATTATTTTTAAAACTAATTAAGCTATATTTAATAAAGTTGAATGAGCTTGAATACGCATAAAAGAAAAATGAATTCCATACATAAAAAAAATAAGTTATTTGAGTTTCTTAATGTAAAAATATTCATCAGCCACCGGTATAACATCATCAAAAGCATATTTTGTAAAAAAAAAACAGTGGTGGGTATAAGACTGGGTCGTACGCAACTTTTTCTTATACAGCGAGTTAATTTGACGTTTTTACCAATTTGGCCAAAATACAAAATAATATATAATTGGATTAATGCTTATAACGATGTAAATAATGTGAAAATGTGATTATACGAACGTTTATTCCGTCATTGAAAGTAATCGGTGTCCATGTGAATAATAATGATTTTCCGTTATTGGCCAAAACTGAAAATTCCGTTTAGAGATAATTGGGCCAAAACCAATTACGCATAACTCATAAAAACTGTAATTGTAGTATACAAAATCAATTTCATTCAATTTGGCGAAATAGTTTGCGAGAAATTGACAATTTTCTTTATATGGCCTAAATGCAAAAATCCATTATGTGGATTTTCTGGAAAACACTGGGTATGCAGTTTTGTTGGAACTAATATGCTTATAGAATATAAGAATTTTAAACAAAATCTTTAGAGTCGTTTTTGAGCAAATAGAGGTTATGTATCATTTATAATAACATGGCTAAAAGCAATGAAGAACCTACGAAACGACGGACGGAATTTCTCTTTATAAGAGAAAGCTAAAAAGAAATGCTTATTGAAAATCGGACCAAGTATATCAGTTATAAGCCGCCTTTCAAAATGTGAACATGTATTGCGAAACCTTGAGTCAGGCTGAAATGATGCTTTATATTTGGAAATGTGCTAACAATGCATTCGTTAAAAAAATATGACCAACCTTTGATAAAACACAATCTTGGAGCAACCATATTAGACTAGCGACATCCAATTTCTATGGATATCTTGAATGCTTTGAAATCCAAATACTTTACAACAACAAAAATTTTTTTTTTTTTTTTTTTTTTTTTTCCGTGGGCTGGTGGAAATCTTCATAGACACGATGAGCACGTGCCCAAAGTAGTGTGAGATTTTTACTCACTAAAACCACCACCCATTTGGTATTTCTATTGCAACTAAGTATTCGACTTATCCAGCAATTTTTTTATCACGATTATATAATATGTTTGGCAGGTAACTTTCCTTTGAGAGTTCCTGCTTTTCCGCAATTATAGCGCGGTTTGTTATTATCGGGCCAAATCTAAGGGTTTAGTTCTTTGAAGACGCCGCAATATATTTGTTTCGTCAAGAATTTGGAGGACTGTTGTGTTAACGTGTCCTAATAAACGTTTTTTATGTTTTCGTGCAAAATTTTTTGTTTCATCTTTAACCGCGGGAATACCCAGATCTCTGCGTAGATCTTCGTTCCTTACGTACCACGGCGCATTGACGAATGATCTTAACATTTTGTTTTCAAAAGTTTGTAAAATGTTTAGATTCGTTTCACTGGTACAACCCCATAGTTGTATACCATATGTCCAAACCGGTTTTAGCACTTGCTTGTATAATAGCAGCTTGTTATCAAGGTTAAGCTTCGAATATTTTCCGAGCAACCAGTACAGTTCTCTGTATTTATTCTTAAGTTCTTCGCATTTCTTTTTTACATGCGACTTCCATTTTAATTTTGCATCGAGTGTCATACCGAGATATTTCGCTTCATTTGCAAACGGGACTCGAACCGTATTTAGAAATACAGGCAAATTGTTTGTCCGTTTATACGAAAAATCTACATGGATCGATTTGCTCTCATTAAGTGCAATCCGCCAGGATTTAGTCCATTCATTAACCTCGTTAAGAGCGTTTTGTAATTTAATATTTGTTTCCTCTATTGTTGTGGCAACTGCTAGTATAGCAGTATCGTCAGCAAACGTTGCAACAATTCTATCGTTTGTTTGTGGGATATCACGAGTGAATATGAGGTACAGGATTGGTCCAAGGACGCTTCCTTGCGGTACACCTGCCATTATTTCTTTGAACTCGGAATATTCGCTTCCAAGTTTCACACGGAAGAGTCTATGCTCAAGATACGACACGAGGATTTTATATAATTGTTCTGGCAAAACTTGACTTAGTTTATAAGTAAGGCCTTTGTGCCACACCTTGTCAAAAGCTTGCGACACGTCAAGAAATACGGCTGAACAAATTTTCTTTTCTTCGAAAGCTTTCTCAATTACATCTGTAATTCGATGTACTTGGTCCACCGTTGAATGTTTACTTCTAAACCCAAATTGATGGTCAGGTAAAAGACGTTTCTGTTCAATTATGGGGTGTAAGCGACCGAGTAATATCCGTTCAAAAACTTTTGAAATTATTGGAAGAAGTGAAATAGGCCTGTAAGATTTTATTTCATTCGGTGATTTTCCTGGTTTTAGAACCATAATCACTTCCGCGACTTTCCACTGTCTTGGTATGTATTCTAATCTGATTGCTGCATTTATAATAAAAAGAAGCTTAGTTAATGCTTTCCGAGGCAACATTTTAAGAAGTTCTCCTGTAATCAGGTCATAACCCGGAGCTTTTTTAGGCTTTAGTTTCTGTATTTCCCGTTAAGCTCGGCAATACTTGCATATCTTACTATGTTATTATCGGTTGTACTCTCGAATATATTAATGTTTTCATTTTGCGCCGGACCATCAAATGGCTTAAATGTTTCCTCAAGATGTGAGGCAAAAACGTCAGCTTTTTCCTTATCGCTCTTTGCCCAAACGTCTTGAGTTACCCTAATGGGCGGCACAGCGATTTTTGGCCGTTTTATGACTCTAATTGCTTTCCAGAGCGAATAATTCGATTCCTTTCCAGCGGTTAGGCTTTGCAGATAAGTTTCTACTGAATGGTTTTTAAAGTATTTAATCGAATTTGATAGCAAATTACTCAACCGATTGAGATGTGTTTTATCTTGCGGGGCACGAGTTTGGTGCCATCTTTTACGAGCTTTTCTTTTTTGTCTTACTAAATCTTGTATTTCACGGGGATACTTAATTTTACTATAGCTCACTATTTTGTTCTGTTGAGGAGTATTATTCCATGCTGCTTTTTGGATGGTATTGATAAATGAGTCAACAGCGACTTCGAGTTCCAATGGGGTTCTAAGCGATACACCCAGTCGGATATTATTTTCAATATCGTTTTTGAAACCTTCCCAGTTGGTTTTCGCGTTTGTTAATCTGGGTGGTTTTTCATTTATAATCAGTGACTCGCTCATTGTTAAAATGACTGGAGAATGATCAGAGGAAAGATCAAAGCATTCTTCAACTTTGATTCGATTGGACGGCAGACCTTTTACAATAAAAAAATCGATCAAATCCGGTATTTTTCTAGCATCAGTTGGCCAGTAAGTTGGTTTTCCCGTAGAATGAAATTCGGTATTGTACTTTCTACCTATATCATAAAGCATTCTACCTTTCTGTGATATGCATCTAGATCCCCAGAATGTATGTTTTGCATTAAAGTCCCCTCCGATGACAAAACGTTGTCCAAGGGAATTAAGCAAGTTTTCAAAGTCAATTTTCTCAACCTTGCATCGTGGTGGGCAGTAAATAGACGATATCTTCAGAAAGGATTGTCTGCTTTTGACTTGTATAGAGCTAACTTGCACAACAACAAAAATGAGCAAAGAAAAAAACACTTAAATTCTTTTTTTCCCCGATAAACTTAAGAATCCCCTACATTCTTATCTAAATATAAAAGCTTTTTTTGCATTAATATATGAAGAAGTATCAATATAATTTCATCAGATACCATTGAGTAGTTCAAGTTCAGTTAATTCTTAGCTTTTTCATATATAGGTCGACGTCAAAATGCGTTGTGCTAATTTAAAACGAGGAAAAGTGTATATATTTAATATGTTTAATTTTGAAAAAGAAGAACGATTTGGCTCCGACGTCGATGTCGCAAACTTACAGAATGCGTTTGAACAAATGAACGCAGATATTGAGGAACCGTTTATTAATTTTAGTGAACATGCTATTAAAGTCAAAATGGAAGAAAGTAAGTACATTTAAAAAAAGAATTTGTATACTTAATATTTATGATGAAAAGCTATGTTTATAAATTATTATATGTGTTATCTTGTGACTAATTATATGCCACGATAATAATATAAAATTCCCTTTCCATGGATGATCTGTGGATGGTTGGATGTAGTCTGGGAATAAGCAAGCAATTCAGTACCATAATCAATTTCTACTACTATTTTCTACTCGTAAAATACGTTTGTTTTGATTGTGTTATGAGAGGATGATAATGAATATTTGTTGATAAATGATGAGTTACACCACACTTAAACTACCCTAAGTCCCATTTTTGTTAGATCACTTCTAATTACTCCACGTCAAAAATTGGTTGTTAATAGGAATTTTGGTTACTAACGTACTAAAACGCTATTCCGGGAGTGATTGTTTGTTATTAGTAGGGGGAAACGTTTCTTTATTTTGGCATGATACTGCACTTGTGCCCCATTGGCTTCTACGTTTCATATGCATTTATAAAAGCAACATAATATGTAAAAAATGTATGCCTGGCATTTGTGTCATACCGACGACCATGCTAATCGAAACATTGAAAACGAAGTTCGTATCTGCACTTAGAATGTGAGAAGCCCATTACTGCCACCTAGGAAATATAATGGGATGCCATGTAAAAATAGGATCAAAAACTGTGACGGGCCGTGGCATAGTGAGCAGAAACAGTGGGTATTCAGATGTGGATTAAGCAAAAAGTCTGATGCTTTCAAGACATAAGCAAACGCATTGTACAAATCCATATTAAGGCCGAATTCGATATTGCGAAATATTTTTTTCTATTTTTGATAAAGTCAGGGTTTATATTTAGGAGTATTCAACTTAACTCTCATGGTATTTATATGTGTTAGTGTACCCGTGCACGAGAGCTCTTACAAGCAGACTGATTGCTCAAAACACTTTGCCTACGAGTAGTTCGACAACTCCGATGAGTGTGAATTTGGCAATTGGTATATTTCCTCTTTTATACTAGTGCATTCTACGGTTATCGTATATACATGTTGCAGTGTGCGAACAAACCCATATGCGTGAACATCGAATACATCCATTTCGTATCCATTATTGGTAAAAATTCGAAGACACCTTGGATGTACTTTCGGATTATCTCTTTCTCTTCCTAAGTGGTTTTCTCTATCCGGGATTAAACTTTTCTGGCGAATTTCATGTAATCGTTGTTCTCTACAATCATTCCAAAACAAATTGTTCGAATATTCTGACAACTAACGTCAGGCTGAGTGTGAGTCGGCCTACAAATCTTGAAATATTAAAAACAGCTTCAAGCAGATTGAGTTTGGATCGTTTAGTTGAGAATCTTTTACTTTGCTTTGCATAATTCTCACTAAAACACGCCATATGTCACGTAAAATAGGGTACAGTAGGTACTAACTTGAAAAAAATATACCACATTCATGAAAAATAGTTGCATAACTTCGTATATTTTAGCTAATAACTTACCATAGTAAATTTGGAGTACCTACCTAAAAATATTGACTTTTTATTTTTATTTCAGTTAAAAACTCAGACTTAATCGACTATGACTATGTAGTAATAGCATATTATTCACATGGCGGTGAAAATGCAACAGCAATAACTGTAAATAGGGAAAATATATACTTGGTTAGGACATTTTTGGTACCACTTTTTAAAAATAGAACACTTACAAAGAAGCTAAAATGGTTAATTACACAAACATGTCGGGGAACACTCGATATGCATGTTGAAGGTGCGAGCTCAATCCCAAAAATGCCATTTCATGACCCAAACTATTATCTGATTTCGTATTCGACCAGCGAAGGTTTGCTTCATTAAATAAAAACTATTATTATATTGCTATATGTACTTTACTTTCGATTTCAGGATTTCTTTCGAGACGATGTAAAGTTAAAGGTTCAATTTTTATTCAATGCTTGTGTAACCAATTAAGAGCACATTACCACGACAAAGATATCATTGCCATTTTGAACGACGTCCGCCAATTGGTTATTGGAATATGTGTAAGAGACTTAATAACGATAGTGTAAGTTCGGGTTAAGGCAGGTCTGCGCCGACGAATAATAAAATTCTTTTACACGAAAAGTATGCAACAACAATTAGTAAATATTTATGAATTTTCGAACATTGGAATTGGAAGTTATGATCGGTAGTTAAATAAAATAAGTATTTTTTATTTGTTGACGCATACCATCCTATATAAGTTTTAAAAAAACCTTAATGGATATATTTTATTTACAGGCAAAAACCAAGTACGGAGGATAATTTCGGTTCAAGTTTTTCATTTAAATTTTATAATGAAAACACAGAGGATAAGAGTATTTTATTAAATAATTAACAGTTTTATAACAAATGTAACGCTGTACATACATGTTTCTGTTAAGACGTCAGATCGTCTGTACTTGACTTCAGCTTGTTTTCAGATTTCAGCAAGAAACTGATAGTCTCGAAATAAAATAATACGAAAATTTGATATAATTTAATTTATATATAATAATTCAGTAAAACAAAATAAAAATATTTTTAACTATCCATAATAATTTTGACCGCACATTGAAACACATATTATGCTCAAAATTGAGACTTACGACTTACAAGGCAACAATGAAAGCAAAAACTAATTGTCATTAAACTTAATGGACGAAGAAGAACGAAACAACATTAGCTTTTCAAAACGCACAGGATGAATAATGTTCCGAAGTTTTACCTTTATTAAACCTAATTAATATGTTTAAATTTGATCCAACAAAATCGAAAGCTCCTTAAAAGCTTATTGGCTGATCATGACGTGCGATATCAGAACCAGAAATCCAGTGTACTGGTGGTCAGACAAGATAGCTGACCTCCGCATGAGATGTCTACTACTGCGCATAGTCACCAGGGTAACAAGATGAAAATAAAAGGAAGCCCCAGCGGAGTTCAGAACCAAGAGACCTCAGCTCAAGAGGGCCATCATTTTGAGCAAAAAACGAAGGTGGGAGGATCTCCGCCGAAACAGCGACCCCTGGGGCTAGACTACAAAAACGCAAAGAAAGTTGAACCTAGTCATGAGAATATTATTAATATCGATAACGCATGTCATTCTCCTATATGTAAGTGAGATTTGGGCAGACGATGGTTAGTGCGATAAACTGCCGCGCAGAAGGTCTGGGTTCGATTCCCAGCCGTAGCAACACCTAAATGGTTTTTCACTGGCCCTCCTCTCGTGATGATCTGACAAATCATCCGGGTGGTAACAATTGTCATGTAAAGCTTATCTCAACTTAGCCGTTCGAATTCGGCATAAAACAGAAGGTCTTGCCATCGTGCTAAGAAGTGTACACACGCACACATGAATGGTTGTGAGAAAAAGCTAGGCCTGTTGCGCAATAATTTTTTTTTGTTTTTAAAACTTCAGAACATTATTCACCCTGTTCGTTTTAAAAAGCGATACTGTTTCCCTTTACAATTAGGCCTTAAAATCTCCCAGGCCGGTTTCAACGCTTATGTTAAAATATTTTCATATGCAAAACTGAAAATACAGCTATAAGTTTTCGCCAAAAAATTATTAATGTGCAGCAGAAATAGGATAGGAATTGCATGAAAAATTGGTAATAATAGATCATTTTGACCCACGCCCACTATTTGGCGACGTTTTCTAATAAACGCATCTTGATTTTAAATAATATTATTAAGAATATTTTTTCTTTTTTGCTATGCATTTGTTTTTTTATTATTGTATATTATAATAACATCAACATGAACAAAGAGAAAAATATACATGTTATTTACAAAAAAATCTTCATAATTTTTTTTTTTTTTAAATTTTGTGTATAATATAATTTTGAGATGAAAAATACATAAGTCCCTTTTATAGTTAACTAATATAATACCTATTGGGACTAATTTAAAGTTAAAAGAGAGCAAATGAGAGATAGAGATAATTTGTAAATACATGAATAATAAAAACTAAAACATGTATGATAAAAACTAATTTTAAAACAACTCCCCTCATGTCAATTACACCACAATAATACAAACAATTACCCCGCCTATTCGTATATATAAAACAAACAAATCTACAACAGGAATGAACTAATTTCGGGTGATGAACAATGACTTTTTTTTTGTTGTTACATATCACTAAAATATTTATAAATTTTAAGCTTGTTAGAATATTTAAAAAAAATTATAATCGACAACCACAGTCGGGTTTGTTGACACTTCGTTGTCTGCTTTCGATATTACGGAGGGCTGCACCCCCATACTGTATTCCACTGCCAATGCGCTCAGGATCCAATTCACCGGTTTCGATTTTTGCTAAAATTGTTTTCGAGCACTTGAGAAAGGCCTCTTCTACGTTCTCACCTGTTTTAGCGCTGGTCTCGAGAAAGATTAATTCTAGAAAATAAAACGGGGATATATATGGTCAAGATTGATGTAAGGATTTGTGTGTTGGGTTACCGTTTTCCTGCGCGAAGGAACTAGCTTCCAGGAATGTCACATCTCTAGCCTCCTCTAAGTCCTTTTTGTTGCCAACAAGAAGTATTACAATATTTGGACTGGCCAATGTACGTGCGTCATTTAGCCAATTTGACAAAACATTGAATGATTCGCGTGATGTCGTGTCGTATACAAGTAGTGCACCGGCAGCTCCTCGATAATAAGACCGAGTGACCGAACGAAAACGCTCCTGACCGGCTGTGTCCCAGATTTGTAGCTTCACTGCTTTTCCACCAACGTTGACGATCCGCGAACCGAATTCAACGCCAATTGTGTGGGAGCTGTCATCTTTAACTGGTAGATTAAAATATTTGTAAATTGTTTTAATACTATTTTCCTTCGCGAGTTCATGTATGGTTTGATGTTTGAGTGCCTCGTTACTCTTTTCAAAACAAATCAACAAACAGTTTAGAAACTAAAACAAAATTCCATTAGTTATTATCAGCATCAAATATAGAAGAACCAAGAAGAACAAGCTTTGAGTTAACTACCCAATCACGTAAAAAATCGTTATAAAGCAACTAAAAGCTTCAGAAACGAATGATCTAACTATTCATGATATAGCCAAACAAACAACGGATAACGCCATAATAGCTTTACCTGCTAAAAACAAAGCATACATTACTGCTATCGATAAAATCGATTTATAGGGCCTGTCAAATCGAGGGTAAAAGAAAAACAGTGTCATCTACAAAGCAAAATCGGCGGCTATTAATATACGGATTGATATGATGTAAGAGACTTAGGCAAGAAGACGTTAGCAAACACAGCGATCCGCATCAAATTCGCCAACACAACAATACTAAGGACTGTTGCTACTTTTGAGCTAGGTACTACCAATGAGTATAGAAGTATAACACAGCTAAACATTTTGAAGCCGTTTCAGAAGCGGGCGGTAAGTGCGTAAGGGAAATTTCGTCGATCGTATGCGTCCGCTATGACGTTTTATGCTGTGGTCGCAATGTGAACACTGGGATACCATACCCCGCATAGGAAATTTTCGTTGTATGAGATGCGCAGTAGAAGTTCTATACTCTTTGGTACTACTGAAATTCAACACCATGTTTTGCAACGAACTTAACTTAGCTTCACTCACCTCATCAGCAAGAAATCCCTGGTTTGGTGAATACTTTGCCAAAAATAAAGACTATCAGGCAACACTACAGGGAATGACAAGGGCTGCTGGAAAAAGCCGACAGTCAAGAATATCGGCTTTAAAAAAAAAAATTCCGGAATTTGGATAGTTGGAAAAAACAAAAACTGGAGACGGACGGAATCCCAAAAACCACTTTTTTGGGTTCCACTATAATCGTAATGTTAGAATCAATCAAAATCTCAAGGTCAAACATTTTCACGAAAACAATACCTTTCTCGTTGTAAGAGAAAGTTAAGAATAAAAAAGAAAAGTGCGCTGTAAAGTTCCTACTCCAGATATAATATTTAAAAGTTTTACAATACTGTAAAACGCCAAACCCAAGTCCGAACCAAACAAATCCTGTCGAGGTGAACACGGAAATGTCGTAGTCGATGTTGAAAAAAACCACTATGCCCAACAATCTAACATTTTTAGGCAGAACAAACCGTTCAATATTGGCGATAATTTTTCGGTTAAATGATTTTGTAGGGACAATAACTCAGTAGCAACATTTGATGAAAAAGTATACCCGAAATTCGAACTTCAGCATAGTTTGTCCGATCCAGAAAAAAATACCCTTTGAACCTTGTTAACTACAGAAGCATATGTCTCGCTTAAGAAACTCTGTGTTCTGTAATAGGTGAAATGTCTAAATTCATTCACCTGATGAGTCTTGCCAGGAAAGTCTACAATTGATCAAATCTGTAAACTTCAGCATATCCGGTAGGCAAAGACTTCACCGAATCATTCATTTACAAAAACAATTAAGACAATGCAGTGTCATGTGACTTTTTTAACATTATTCTTAAGAAAGAGCCAGCACCAGAGGCACAATCTTTTAGCATATGCCGATGATTTTAACATCATTTATCGAGATGTCATCTCTTCATTTGCTTGTATAGATATCGAAGCTACAAATACAGCTATACTTGAGGACAAGACCAGGTATATAACGTCTATATGAAGGGATACACACCATTAACGAATCTGACATATCATCATAGACTATCTTTTAAGGTTTTAAAGAATTTCGGCTTCATTATTATTACTTATTACAACTAGTCAGAGCTCAAACGAACGATTACTCTTGGCAACCGCCTTTTCGCCTAAGGAGGCATATCTGCAATAAAGCATCTACTTGATCTACTAAATAGATAAGCAATCCTAAAGACAGTTTCCATGCTGGCACAAATAGAAACCGAACTAGACCTACATGAAGTATTTAATCGGAGGCTGTTAGCTTAAGACCACACTATATTAGAACGCATATTCGTTACTATCCAATATCACCCGAACTATAGTCTTACTTAAGTAAGCAACATTATCTGCTTCGGCTGTTATTTTCTAACAGCGAGACTTCGTCAGAAATCAATCGATGGATCAAACAAGATAATTTTAAAGCCACACAAAATTAGTTATGCCAATATTTGTGGGTACAAGTAAATGAAACAAGAAATTCCGTTTTACTGTGTTGTTTTACAACACAAATATCTCTTCTTTGCTAATACGCAGCTCTTCACTATGAACTTTAAGATGCACTATTTACCCTAGAAGTGGTTCAACAAGTTCTTGTGATAGCTAAAGCGAAGGAAGGGCAAAGACCACAACCCGTTCGAATACTCCAAATACTACAAATACTATTTTTGAAATGGCAAATATTCCAGACAGAATAAATATCCAATAATTGATGATATTCAAAAAAGATCAGCAGTTAGACAGAAGTAAAAATATACTCGTAAAAGAATTCAAATTGCCAAAGAACAGTCAAACATTAGGAAGTCTCACAGTCTCAATACCCTGCAAGATCAAACGTTATCCGAAATTTCTCTTTCATTTCATTTCTTTCGTTGTTAAAAACATTTTTATTACCTATTGCGATTACACCGAATTCAGCTGGTCAACACGAAACAGTTGTCTGTTGTGAAATATGGAGCTTCAGAGACACATGGAATATCAAACAAATGACACCATTCTTGGGTCGATTTTTAATAACCTGTTTTTGGTTCCTTTTTAGTTCTTTTAATGATAATAGCTCTAATATGGACACCTACATGATATTTCAATTTATTTAGTAAAGTGGTATACAAATTTGTTAATATAACAAAAAAAAAACAACGAAGCATATAAAAGCAACCCACAAACTCCATGAAAGAGAGTAAACACAGAAAGTTACTCAGGGTAGGATAGCATCGAAATTGTTGCGTATTTGCGTTCACTGCAATCGCAATCATTTCAATTTATGTTTTATGCAAATAACTTACATTTGGATTCTGTAAAATGATGCAGGAGGCAACTTTTTCCACTTCCAGCACTGCCTATTATTAGAAATTTGAATAGGTAATCTGAGAAAGAAGGAAAGTGCAAACAAATAACACAAAACAAAAATTCTATTACGAACAGAAAAACTAAAATAAAGCATTTTTGGACTATACCGTAAGTCTCGGACATGTTTCTTTTCTGCTACTACTGCTGAGAGGATCTTTTCGAGTTGTGTGCAGTTTAACTTTATCGATATTATCACCCGAATTTAATTTACATAACAATGTGAGGCGTTTATTTTGTTAAAATGCTCTTTTCTTTATTCTAATGATAAAAAACACTATTACGATAGATAGGGCGAACAGACAAAAAAATACAACCAAACCGACCGACGAAAACTACTTTTTGCAACTATTTTTCTTGACTTTCTTGTTTCCGATTTTTCTGTTTTGACATCTGTACATTTTTCTTGTTTAGTTCTCTTCATTTTTGTTTTGTGGGTAAATACAGGGATGGTTGGGTGGGATTTTTCTAATTGCTATATAAAATTTTTGGGTACTGCGACTTCAAGCGCAAGGCCGTGTGTCAACTGCGTTAAATTCTAACCAGTTGATAATTTTTTCCATTAGTGTGGTGAATAGACTAATTGAGAAGTCAAAATTTTAGCCTGGTCAACAGCTTGCTAAAATTATTCCAGATGCTATTTGTTGACATTTGGTATTCCTACTGAGGAGTTAGAAAGATGGAAAGTGCGTGGATTAGTCCTCATGTTACCAGTGTTCATATGTGGCGGGAAAATAACCTAGCATTCAGATCATAAAATAATAAGCAAATAGCATATATTTCTTACAAGAAAATGTAATTAACCTTTTAAAATAAACTAAAAATATGTTTGAAATTGATGGTTACAAAATTGTTATGATTTCAATCGTTTTGCTATATTTTATATGGGAAATATGCTTAACTTGAATAAAGTATACCGGATAGCCTTAATCATGAACACAAAATGTAACAGAGAGCACAATTACATGGCAAAACGTCAGTGTCAAATGACAAGCTGACATTTGTATGAAGGCAAATTTATTGGCGAGGACGGGGGCTGTTTACTGAACATTCATAAAATTATTTGAAAGTTGTGTAAAAGTGTTAAATAAAAACAGACCAAAATAATAATATTCAGAGTTGTTGTTATTTGTGAAAACAAGCAAAGAATAATTTTTACTACAAGAAAACTTATCAATTCCGTTTGCAATCGCATTTATGCTCACACTTTGAATGACACTGGTTATCAATTTCACTCTTTTTATTTGTATGTTATAATTTTACACACACACTTAGTATTGTAATGTATTTATAAATTGTGTTTCCATTTTAAATTTCAATTCAATTTTTAAATTTCAAAGCAAACATCCAAAAATTATTACACTCGCCATATAAAATATCTCATTATGTTCTCCTGCAAGTAATTTTGACGTATTAATGAAAGAGACAACATGAACAATATGAACAAGTCTTTATTGCAGACTTTATATGAAAATGAACATATGAATAATTAAATGTTTATATTATCGTAACCAATGATTTCTCATCAACAATACATCTTATGACCACTTTTTTTCTGCAGTGCACTGTTTAGTACTTTGGATTTATGGACATGCGAAACATGTTTATTGAGTTATATTAAGGGTATTCATACAACGTCGTAATTTTACAATTTTAAGGCGACGTTTCAAAACACCATACAACTGCACCACTAAATACTGCGGTAGCCCATAGAATTCAATCTGTTAGCGCACTCGTTTGATTTGTGAATGTTACTGTTTATATGTCATAACAGCATTTCAAAAGTTTACAACGTTTACTATCTCAATTTACACATCCAATTCGTCTGCGAAATTTCCGGTGCTGTTGTAAAAGATTTTCCATACAAAATTTTACAGTTCATTTACCACGTTTGACCACAGAAGTACAAAAAATAAACAAAAATGTCCATTTCTTTGGAAATTTACAAGTGCAATTTTCTTTTGATCATAAAAAAACGAGTTTTTGCTAAGTAAATTTGTTCCGAAAACATCATTAGTTTCAGTTGCTGTCAACGGGGAATGTGCTGTCGTATTATTATTTTAATAAAGCCTATAATGAATAAAAATATCAGGATCTATGAAATTCATAATATATGAGTAGTTTATTATTCGTCGGTGAATACCAGTCGGTCACTCGTATTCGTTTTAAAAAAAAAATGCCATACCTGGAATCCTTAGTGCATCCTCACCTCATCCGTAATTTGTCAACAGAATCGTTTAGTCACCCATCAGCTGTTAAAATGTGTCAAAATGCCTACATTGGATACTGCGTTGCAAACGAATTTAAATCTTGTGAAATAATAAAAAAATAATTATGCTTCCTTTGAAAATATCCCATGTTCTTAATGTCAATGGACATCAAACAGTAAAAGTTCAAAAGTTTAAACAGCTATGGGTGTACGTTGCAATTGCTTTCAACAAAGTGGACAATGACCGTTTGAAGCTGATAGGACCTGATCGAATGTGTGCCGAATGGGTATTAAAAAACTCGGGAGCTGTGCAATTCATCCAAACACCAGGAACATTTCTGAGGGATTATAATGCTCTACCATCAGAGTCCACTCGTGTTCAAATAAAAGAAATCGACGCTACAGATTCCTCGATAATGAAACTTGGTCTGGAGCATCTAAAGTCGTGTAAGCACATCGATAGGATTATTTTAAATCGTTGTAAGCATTTGGAAAGTGATGGTTTAGAAGGCCTGGTTCATGTAAAGGACACACTTAAGGATTTGCAGATATCATCATGCTATAACATAGACGATGACGGACTATTGGTTTTGAAGGAATTGAAAAAGTTGAAGAATCTTCGCATATTTGATCTTCCGGCTGTAAATGATCTGGATAAAGTCTCAAACGATTTGGTTCAAAACTTGCCTGAGTGTACTATTCAAACAAAGGAATAATTCGTTGTTAAAAGGATGTTTTCTTTTCGATGTGCTACAACTATTACAAGTGAAGATAAAATAAATACTGTGTAGCTGTGTAGATATTTTATTGATTAAATGAATAAAGGAATGCCAAAATAAAAAATTATTTGAAAACTGGGCAAAATAATGTTCCTATTTTAGTATCTTACTAACGATATGTGGATCTCTCTGTTGTTTCGCTATGATCATAGATCATTTTCGGACGTACATTAATAAATACCTATTATGATTTAATCCAGACATCTATTTGCATGGAAAGCAGCTGAGTGCAAAAGAAATTAATATCTGCAGTTTTTGGATAAGATTATTATTTCTAATTTGAAACCTTCATGATTTGAACATCTATTCATGAAATTACTTGTTGAAATTTTTCGTACACTTTATTGTTGAAACAATCTTTCCTTGGATATTGAATGTTTGATGTCATAATTTTAAAGAATATAAGCTTAGAAATAGCAATCCATATTTATTATTCTATAACAACTGGCTTGTAATAGTAGATAATCATCATTGGAATCAAAATCTAACCAGGAAACCTTCAAGTATTGTCTGTAGCCTTTGAATTACAGAATGGTTGTCCTATATTGATCTTATGTATGCATTGAACTTTTACGTAATTACTTACCTACTTAAGTTTTGCTACAGTCCGGAATTAATCTGCGCCTTAACCAACACGTCCCTCCAATTATCTTAGCTAACTACATCCAGTTACGCACTCCAAGTTGGTTGAGGTTGGTTTCTACTTGTTCGCGCCACTTAATGAGAGGTGTTTTTTACTGCTTCGAACGTAGTAGTGATGTAGACTAAGGCTGTAGGCTAAGCTCAAACTTAGTTTGGGATAGAATTTCATAACAGTTTTTCGGTTTAGGCATAAATGTCTACATCCCAAACCTAAAAAAATGCTTTAGAGCAAAGCGTTTTTTATTAAAGGCTTAACTAGCATTGCAGGCTTACTCTTACCATGAAATTAAGCACCACATGGCCTAATTCCACAAAAAAAATGAAATAGGACCTACGGGGCATATCTGTTTTTCCTATTGGAAATAAGTTCCGCGGTTATTAAGAACTTTTCCTTGTGGGGCCTATTTCTTTTGCATCCAAACGGTGCATTGCAATAATCCCAGTAAAAATGAGCCCCATGGGGCAAAATTGCCCTCGCAATACAATCCCAATGGTGAGCCAAAGCAGGGACGTTGCAGGGGAGCAAAATACCATCACTCATATTTAAATTTTGCATACACCCAAATTCGGACACGGATGTATGAAAAGTATGAACCCCCTGCTTGGGCCATCTGTTAAATTTGGGATCAGTGTGAAATTCGATGTAAGCAAATTTTGAAAATGCAGTGAAACTTCCCTTTGGGCTCACTGCTGGATTTGGGTAGCGTGTAAGGTTGAGTGCATGCCTAATTTCGTTTTATTTATGAGTTTTTTTTTTTCCAAAAATGTTGGTTTTATTTTCATTTTGAAATAGAAAATGGCCCCGCAGGAATTTAGACCTGCGAGGCTTTATTTCGCTACAGTTATTGTACTGCACTCATCCAAACTCGAACGGAACACAAATCCAAGAGTGTGCCTAAGCAGGATAAATAGTTTTCATCTACCCAACTTCGCACTCGAATGTATGCAACGTCTGAACCTCTTGCTAAATTTAGAAAAAAACGCCTTAATAAAGTGGGTGTGGGTTAAAACGATCTGTAGACGAAATGTTCATATTAACATTACCGAAGTTTTTGCATCGAATTTCTTTAAAATTTTACAAAAACATTTTTTTTAATGAAAAAAAGTGGACGTGGCAAAAAATTTTATATAGAAAAACGTAGATATTAAGGTTGTCTACTACTATTTTTAACGGATGATTTTTTATGAGTTAAGTTCTACAGGTCAGCAGCACTGGTTAGTAATGGAGTCAAAATGTCATCTGTCAAAGTGAAAAGTTTTCAGTATACTCTGATATTTAATCATGGAAATTTAAAATTGCAAATTATTGAAATTTATTATCAAAATTCGTGCTAGAACAGCTCCATGAAAATCCAATGTTTTATCGAAAACTTGTGTTCAGCGATGAGGCTCATTTCTGGCTCAACGGATACGTAAATAAGCAAAACTGTCGCGTTTGGATAGATGAACAGCCGCATGCCAAACAAGAATTACCGATGCATCCCGAAAAACGACAGTTTGTTCAAAGACGACCGTTGAAGAAACGTTACCGTCAACGGCGAACGATATCGAGCCATGATACGCGATTTTTTTTGCCCCAGTTAGGGCACACAGCCACACAGCTCGTGAAACAATGGAAATGCTTAAGAATGAATTTGGTGAGCAGTTTATCTCTCGAAATGGCCCTGTGAGTTTGCCGTCAAGATCATGCGATTTTATGCCCCTTTATTATTTCTTGGGGAGTTATGTAAAGTCGTAAGTCTATGTGGACAAGCCGAACATGATTGAAGCCTTACAGGATAACATAACACGCTTAATTCGTGGAATACAGGCCGAAATGCTCGAAAAGTGACGAAAACGCGGATTTGCGGAATGGACCATTTGAAACGAAGTCGCGGACAACATTTACATGAAGTTGTCTTTAAAACGTAAATGGCAAAGGCTTATTTATCAATTATGTAGTATAACATATGCGATCTGAGAATAACGGTTTTACCGTATTCAATGACGAAAACCCTTCAAATGGCATAGTCGCCAATAGCCTGATGAGATGTTCGTGCAAAAAGATGAACTCCTGGACATCTTTGTATCACTGAAGAATAAAAAGTCGGCGGGAGAGGACGGGGTCCCAAACGTCGTGTTGATACACCTGCCAATAGAGGCAGTCGATATTTTCACCACGCTGTTTAACAATGCACTGAATAATAGACATTATCCGGTGCACTGGAAAACGGCGGTGGTACATCCTATCCCCAAAAAGGACAAGGACAGAACAAACCCTGCAAATCTTCGGTCAATAAGCCTTCTGCCGAATGTAAGCAAGGTATTCGAGAAGATAGTCAATAGGGCTCTGCTTGAGTGGGTCGAGGAAAATAAAATTATTCCGGAAAATCAGTTTGGTTTTCGAGCGAGGCATGACACTTTTCATGCCGCGTCGAAACTAGTCTCCGACATCCAATGGAATAAATCCAAAGGACAATGCACAGGGGCCTGTCTGGTTGACTTTGAGAAGGCCTTCGACACCGTATGGTTAGAAGGGCTTTTCTACAAGCTAACCAGACTTGGCATGCGTAAACCCATGCTATATATGATTTATGAAATGCTTATGGGAAAGAAGTTCGTCGTCAAATGTGGCAACGTAACTGCGAGTAAAGTCTTTGAAATTAAAAACGGTTTACAACAGGGGGCGGGAACTCCCCGATATTGTTTAACATTTATACAAGTGATCTTGTAGGTTCCCTTAGTCACGCTATAGCGTATGCAGATGATCTGGTGGCGTACAGATCAGGTCCTAAAATCGGAGTCATCAACATACTTTTGCAACGTGACTTCGATCACATCAAGGGATATTGCGACGATTGGAAATTGAGGATCAATTTCCAAAAAACCGAAACAATTCTGTTCAGGACCCCAGTGCAGAGGGCATCTTACAATACCAGAAAAAAACTGGAAAAAATTGTGCATCATTGGACAGCATGGACGGCCGTTGGCGCTGAGAACTGAAGTCAAATACCTTGGCATCTGGCTTGACAAGTTTCTGTATTTTAATAAAAATGTGGATGCTTGTCTGGCTAGGGCTAGGGGGGCTTATGCTCTGACAAGAAGATTGTTTAAAAGCAGTCAACTTGATTCAAGGGTGAAAGTCATTTGCTACATGGCCCTCATAAGGCCGATCATCGCCTATGGTTGTCCTGTGTGGTTCAATATTTCACCATCCTACATGGAAAGGATACGGCTGTTTGAGAGGCGTTGTCTCCGATCCTGCTTAGGATTGTACCGAACGCCGGACTCCGAGTACATAAAATATTATCGCAACGAGGTTCTTTACAATGGGGCCCAGCTGAACAGAATCGACAATTTCCTTATTAAGGTGATTCGAAGGCACGCTGCAAGGGCGATGGCTAGCGACAACAGCCTGATCTTTGGGGCTTATTACCCCAATGAAACATATATGGAGAGTACGCTCGTGTCAGGCTTTATTCCACCAGAGGCGTTTATTTATATCGATTCGTTAGGGTTGGTACAGGACAGGAACGGTATCCCGGTTTTATACCACCGCTACCGTGACGCGCGTGACAAGCGGCTAATCCGCGACGGGTATGTCGACAATGCTCCGGAGCTCCTCCGCTTTAGCACTTCGGTATCGGATCGCGATAGGACCGATGCTGAAAGGCAGAGTATGGAATTCTTGTGGCTACATGAGGGAAGTGATTCTGCACTTCCTCCTGACTTTGCGGACTTTTAGACCACTCCTTAATTGTAAGATAAAAAAATTTAGAAACGAGGTCTGGGGCGGGGCATGTGCACCATATTGGCGTACAATATGGTGGAATACATGCAGCCTGGGGGCCAAAAGTCTCGATCGGGATGGTGACCCCTCGGGGCATTTGCAACGAGTGCTCGCCACCCCGATTATAATTAACTTAGGTGTAAGTAGTTTTAAGTAGTTTTAAGTAGTCTTAAGTAGTATTAAGTAGTCTTAAGTTAGTTTTTAATCTAGTTTAAGCTTTTTTATATAAAACAAAAAATGTTACGGATCAAAGTTTTTTAAATTTTCTTTGAACAAAAAAAAAGAGCTACATAATAAAATAAAATAAAAACGACTAAAGCTGAAAAGCAAATAAAAAAGTTAATTTAAGCTTAGAGCGCCCGCTTAGGACCGATAAGTTAGTATAAGAAAAAATGTTAATTATAAGTTAGATTTAGTCATTTTTGTCTAGTTTTAAGTTAGTATTTTAAGATAATAAAAATGAATTTAAAAAGTATAAAAAAAGTAGTATAACATATTCTAATAGATTGTTAAATTATTTGAAAGTAATAATCCCTGCTGAGTTTCAAAGGTTAGCCGCACTATGCGAAGAGGAAAAATGGAAAGACCACAACCAACTTCGGACGAGAGGCGGCCATTAAGAAAAAAGGCAAGGAAAAAATAAAAACTAAACTGTGCTTTAAAAAAAACGAAAATATAAATATAATAAAACATCAGGTGTGAGATCACACACAAGTAATAAATTAAATTGTGTTGACGACCCATAATATAAAGGATTCATCGAGATTATTTATGGTCAAACCCTTGAACTCGTGGAAGCTCTCCGTGTTGCTGGCATCATCGTCCCTAATACCGCTTCTGTGGGTCAAATCCGTGCGCTATATGTGCAGACATTTGGTGAGTCTTCCAATGAGATTGAAACTTCTGTCGACATCGAAACTCCTGCTGCAGTTAATATTTCTGCCGAGATAACCGCTGGGATTTCTGCTGAGAAATCTGCTTCGACTTCTGCCGAAACATATGCCCAAACTTCCGACACTTCTGATACAATCCTCGCAAATGTGAATTCTGTAAATAAAACTAGAGGAAGTCACATCTAAACACGAAGATGAAGAAACCAAAGAGATTGCAAAATTGAAAAGACGTAAACGAATATTGGAGCTGAAGAGAGAACTCGCTGAGATGGAAACGGTGACCCTACCTGCAAGAAGGGTCGACTTTTCAGACATCGAGAATGCTGTTCCATTTTTCACTGTCGACAACTCCTATAGTATTCGGAAATGGATAGCTGACTTTGAGGATTTGATTCAATCTCTGGGTTGTGATAAGCGGTGCAAGTATCTCTCTGCACGTCAGTGCTGCTCCGAACTGTCCGTGTCGACGACTGGGACTATTAAAGGCAAGCACGAAATATATCGCCAACTGAGTCAACGTCCCGTCGTCGGGATGAATCACTCATACACTACGTCATTACCATGCAAGAGTTATCTGCCAACGCCGCCGTCGACGAAACGGACCTTATGGAATTCATCATTGATGGTCTAGGCGACACTCCAACTAATGTGTCAATACTCTACTCAGCCAAATCCATTTTCGAGCTAAAAAGTTTGTTACCGCAGTACGAGAAAAGAAGGGTAGCCAGAACACCAACTACAATTAAGAGTGCGCCTGTGTCCAATAAAAACCTGCTGTCAACTCGTCCTTTGGACATATTGCTGCAAACTGTCCAAAGGAGAGGCGACCTTCTGGTTCCTGTTTCCGCTGTGCAGACCCTGGCCATATATATAAGAACTGTCCATTGAAACTCAATAAAGTTGCATGTGTACAAGAAGACCATAGAGTCTGCACCGAAAATAATAACTCCGATGAAATAGTACAGAGATTAAGTGCTGTACAAATGGTAACCGTTGCTTTCGTTAAGGGTCAAAATAGGTGCGCAAATTTTATTAACTGTTTTCTCTTCTGGACTCGGGCAGTCCGATTAGCTTTATTCAAAAATCAAAGGCATTGAAGTTGGAAGCCTTCCGTATTCAAGTTATGAGGGATTGGGCGATTTTAAGATGTTTACAAGTAAAACAAGTGTCTTTCTAATTATTCCAGATGAAATCACACCAATTCCACTTCTAATTGGCCGCGATTTGCTTCAACGCTTCAATACTTCTTTACAAGTGAATTACAAATGTATGACATGTCTTCAGAGCAATTTTGTGAATTAAATTCGGATATAAATAAAAGTTTTTTAAATCGGTCTCATTTGCGACCTATATTCCAAATCAATTTAAAACAGAAACAATTGAGGTTAAAACAATGTTTTACTAATAATAAGCCTTGTGGAGACGTTCCGGACGCGAATTTTGAAAAGAATATTTGTAAAGAGAAAGAGTTAGCTAAGGAATGAATCTTTTGATCCCACTGTAATGGTTGATACTCACACTAATTACACTTCTACCACCAAACCGAACGAGGTCGACGATCGTTATATTGTACCATCTTCGGTTGACGTGAAAGGTAGTCCTGGTAGTTACTGTGAGATTTTTGATATAGAGCTAGACCCACTTGACAATGTTATTATTAATCCTGAATTAGACCAACAAACTGCGGAAAGTGTACGCACCATTGTTCATGACACTTATTTGAACGCTGATCGGTCAACCGTACCACCACTTTAAACTGTCTTGTAGATAATGGATATGAGCTAAAATTATTAAAGTGTAGCTTTGCCTACACTAAGATAGAATATTTAAGCTATAATGTGACTAACCATGGCATTCAGCCACAATATAATATAAAGGCTATACAGCAATACCCCATTCCAAAAAATGCTAAGGAATTACATTCTTTCCTCGGTTTGAGCTCCTGTTTCCGGCGATTCGTCTGTTCATTTCCTCGTGTAGCAAGACCATTATACGACCTTATGAAAAGAGATCAGCCTTTTGTTTTCTCTTCTGAGTGTGAAAATGCCTTCCGACAGTTGCAGTGTTGTTTGACTTCTTCACCAGTACTGGCGATTTATGACCCAAAACGTGAAACTGAACTACATTGCGATGCAAGGTCGTTGGGCTAGTGTGCTGTTCTTCTTCAGCGTCAGGAAGATAGGAAGTTTCACCCAATTTCATATTTCTCTAAAAGTACTACAGCTCAAGAATCAAAATACCACAGCTTGGAGCTTGAAACGTTGTTGATTATATCTGCACTTCGTCGTTTCAGAGTTTATCTAGAAGGAATTCCGTTTACAGTGGTGACTGCAGCTCAATTACACTTACCTTGAATAAATAGAATGTTAATCCCTGAATAGCACGCTGGGCCCTTGATTTAGAAAATTATGAATATAAGGTTAAACATAGGAGTGGAGTAAATATGAGTCATGCCGATGCACTAAGCCGGTGTCACATGTTGTCCGTTGTGAACTCTGAAGACATTGATTTTCAATTGAGAGCTTCACAAAACCGCGATTCGGTTATTTGATATATAAATTGTGTACAATGAACTGTAATTCATATGTACTTCAAGACGGTATTGCATTTAAGAAAACAAAGAGTGGCAAACTTTGTTTATACGTACCTTCTGACATGGAGACAAACCTGATTAGACATATCCATGAAAAAATTAGTCACTTAGGTATGACGAAATGTTACGAACAAATCCGAATGCACTTTTATTTTCCGGATATGCATCCTAAGATTGAAAGGATCATAAAAAACTGCATCCGCTGCATATGGTACTCTTCGCCTGTACTTTCACGTGACCGTAATCTATTTAATATACCTAAATAGCCCCTTCCGTTTCATACGATTCATCATGATTATTTTGGAACAATTCCCTCTATTCAATCGAAACGGAAGCATATTCTTCTAGTCGTTGATGCTTTTACGAAGTACGTAAAATTGTATCCTGTTATATCGACGAGTACTAAGGAAGTGTGTACTTCACTATAAAAAATATTTTGAGTACTACATTAGACCATCGAGAGTGATTACGGACAGGGGTGCGTGCCTTACTTCGCAAGAGTTCAGGTTATTCCTTGTGGATCTAAATATAATGCATGTCAAAGTTGCCGTTGATTCGCCTCAGGCTAATGGACAGGTTGAAAGGGTTAACCGGATCCTAACTCCCATGTTAGGAAAACTTAGTGAACCACTGCAACATGCTAACTGGGTGCAGACGTTGGCTCAGGTCGAGTATGCCTTAATTATTACGGTCCACAGATCGTACGACCCCTAGTAAGCTCCTGTTTGGGGTTGATCAACGGGGTGCAGTCGTTGACAAATTTATTGAATTTCTTGACGAGAAAGGCCTGAATACTGAAGGTAGAGACTTAAGTAATATAAGGGAAAGTTACGTCGGTACAAATAAAAAACTCATACCGAAATAGAGGGGACCATACGTCATCCACAAGGTTTTACCTCATGATCGATACGTGCACGTGGTCCGCGACATAGAGAATTGAAGCCAGAAATATAAGGTTGTGGAGGAAAGACCACGGTTAGCTAAGTAGCAATTGTGTAAGCAACGCTTGTCATTTATGTTAGGTTAAGGCCCTGTATAGAATATTGAAATTTTTATTACTATGCTATTAATGCCAAAATGTTACCACTTTTATGAATTATATAAAAATAAATAAATATTAGAATGTCAGCTGATCGGTGCCGATCAATGTTGTTAGATTCGACGAGATGTAGTATAACATATTGTAATAGATTGTTAAATTATTTAAGCGTAGTTTCAAGGGTTGGCCGCACTATGCGAAGAGGAAAAAAGGAAAGACCACAACCAACTTCAGACGAGAGGCGGTTCAGAAAAAAGGCAAGGAACACGAAAACATTGTTGTCGTGAAGTAACAAAAATAAAATAAAAAGCTTAACTGTGCTATAAAAACGAAAATATGAACTTAATAAAATTAAAATAAATTTTTTTAATATTTGATCCAAGTTTGAGTGTTTTATTCGATTTAAAAAAAAAATCACGCTTTTCTTTTTTAAAATTCTTTACCGTTGAAAAACAACGTTTTAATGAAAAATGTTTACACTTTTTCTGCTCCCTTTTTACCAAATTTCAAAATTAATAGCAGGTGTACCATAAAAAAGCTTGTTTGGACCACTCTTATACCTCCTATTTACAAATGATATCCCATAATCAAACGATACAATAGTTGCCACGTTTGCTATACCATGAAGCAATTATGTGATGTTTTAAGGAAGGGTATAGAAACACCTACGTTCGATATGATAAATCATTTTATTTTTGCCATCAACGTTTTGGGTATGACTTTGGCTATCCCACTGTAAGCAGTTATTATAAATGTATAGATCACTAAACTAAAATCGTCACCGAACATATGGAAATGACACACACACTGCAATGTGGTGAGAAGAAGCATTCCCCCATTTGTGAGTTTGTGACCGCATTTTTCTCTCAGTTGAAAAACCCCTTGTCAAACGGTCGCTAATGCTCGGGGCTCGAAAATATTTTTTTCGAGTTGAGTCAATTAAGAAAAGTCTTTAAAGTGAATTTATTTTTATAATTTTCGTAATGAATTTGTCGATACAGTAAATATTCCATGAGTAGATCGATTAAGTTGAACATAGATCCAAACGAATCGAAAATTCGTTGTAAAATTCCGATCGAATTCTGGTAAAAAATAACGAACAATATAGAATTAATTCAATTATTTATTTATAGCAACAAATTAGTATCAGTCAGATACACATATAGTGTGGAAGACTGCTTTGCTTTCTTTATACGTCATTGATCGCGTTTGTATTTCATTGGTCTCACTCATGGTCATTGTAATTAGTGGCCCTTAGTATAATTACAATTTAAGACGCTATAAAATTGCATAATTTCAAAAAAAAAAAAATCTAAAAAGTGTCGCATCGCCAGGATGTCTATGTCATCGTTAGGTGTAAGCGCTGGCTTTGTGGTCGGATGCTGTGTTTTAGCACAAATCGCACGTAAAGTTGCCACTCGGCTTTTGAAAGAAGGTCTTGTGCCGGTACTGGTTAATGAGGCAATTGCAGCCGCAGAGTTATGTGCTTGCTGTTTTGAATTGATCATAAGTATTTCATTTAAAAATATGTAATGAATCAAAGAAATGCAAACGTATCTTTGCAGTTGCTGATCATTTTGGAGTTGCTGCTTATGCCGTCTTTTTGTTTATTCTCACCGTTTGGTGGGGTAAAGTATGGGGAGATGCATCAGCGTGTCCTTACACCCATATAGAGGATATGATAGAGGGAAAGGTTTCATTGCGAGAAGTTGCCCTACGCACTTGGGCGGAACTAATGGGTGGATGCTGTGTATATAGAATAGTTCAAGTTTTTTGGTGGTTTGAGTTTGCTGACACACATAAGGGGCGCGCATTTGAGGAGTGCTCAGCTGATTTACAGGTAAAAGATATTTTCAGATATCATAACAATTGAACAAGGTGCACAGCTTATTTTTGAGATAATTTTGAAAATATTTGATTAAATATGAATATTGTGCGTTAAGGGACGGTATATATGGTTCTTTAAATACCGAAAGTAAAAACACCTAGGAGCAGTTCTTATTTCCCCATTTCTTCATTAAGTCTGATAAACTTGCAATTGTATGGGCAGATTCTCAAATTTGAAACTAAAAATTGGCTTTATGCAGTGTGCAGAAATCCTAGATGCTGTTGAGCGCGCACATCATCAACCAAGTCACACTAACAAACTTTCCTTTGGCATACATACATACATGCAGAAGAAAAAAATCTGTAATTAACAGTCCATTTATGTTCTCAAACCTAGCTTCTCCATTAATTTGTCTGTGCAAAGTCCCATAAACGAAGTGACCTGCAGACAATCTACAGACAAACAAATAAAAACGTTCCACATACGCCCAGGTGCCTTGTAGTTATGTACTATCAAAGAGTATAAAACTACATAGAATGCGCATCTCACACAACGAATATTTTCTATGTACGCCGCCCGCGTCTGAAATGGCTACAACATTTTTATCTGTGATGCCTCTGTGTAGTTCTATTCTCTTTGGTACTAAGTACCATAGGGATCAGCGTTATTAAACCGTATCAATAAAGAACGTTTTTGTAAATGCATTAATAGTAAGTAACAGCTAGGATTCTTCAATAAGGTTCTTATATAGGATCTGCTCAGTAGTTCAAGTGAGCCTTCATAACAAAATTTCTTTTTAAGGAAGTAATAGCGGTTGGAAGAAAAATGATCTCCCAAGTAGTTGTGTAGGTAGTTTATCTATCGATATCATTTATTAATCTCGGATAACTGGTAGTTTTGGCTATCGTGGGACGTAGCCAATATTGAAGGGTTTGTTCTCCTTGACAGGGGAAGTTAACAGACGTGTCTTCAATTGTTCCAGCATCGACTTTGACTCCACAATGATTTTTGCGCATGTTCATCTTGACAGACATCAGGACTATTCCCGTCTAAATCAATTTTACTAAATTTTAAATTAAAACAATTTGTATGGAAATAAATTTTGCAGTAAAAAATCAGCAAAAAATAATATTGTACGGTAACAGACCCGTACTCAGTTAGCTGCGATTTGGTATTCTCTGAAATAGAAAGGAAACCAATAATTTAATTAATAACATTCCAATAATTTTTCCTAAATTTATCTCTTTCCTATTTTTACTCCAAAAGTACGGGAGCAGACCTAATGTGAATATGCCACAATTACCAGCCTTGCATGTCTTGAAAGCCCACTTTGAAAAAGAAATCTTCAATAAGAATGCAGATATTTTGCACATTTGTGCCGTAATTTGAAGTGAAAGTACATAAATGTAAAGTTGAATTCAGACCCAACATTTTTGATGCAACAGGTTTACTTCCATTTCTGGAACCTTGTGTAGAACTCGATCCGTTACTCTCAAAACGAGTTAACGATAATTTATGAGTTTTTTTTACAATAACCTTACTTGCTTAACGGGCTCCTGCACTGTGAAGAGTCTCTGCCTAAGGCACAAAATATTTCCATTCTCATCCCTTCTGGGTGCAGGGAATATTTAACAACCAATGTTCAAATGAAATAGCCAGCTGCATTCCTCCCATTCAACAACTCAGCCGCAATACTCGTTACGCAATGAATGCAAATCAGTTAACCCTCAAGCCTATCTTCGGACGTACGCTGAAATATAGAGAATCGTACATAAATCGAACAACACGAATGTGGACTGCTCTACCAAACTCTGTTTTTCCTTTCCATTATAACTTACAGACATTTAAAACCAATGTGCATCGGTATCTCCTTTCTTCTTATCCCTAATTTCCTTAACGCCCGCACTGTGCTAAAACATATAAAGGGTATTCATAACCCCTTGAGTGCGCGCAAATTATAAAAAAAAAAAAAAAAGTGTTAGTGCGTAGGACCACTAGGATAGGTATTCAAGTATATTAAACTGTAAAGAAGCTTCTCAAATTCAGTTAGAGTGAATGAAGCCATTCTTTGTAGCAAAAACACAAATGAATGGAGAAGCAAGATTTGAGTCCGTCCCTAAAAAAAATTTATATTAACGCTCATTATTAGTTGTAAACAAAACCTAGGCACCCTACAATACAAAAACTTGCATCAAATATTTGTATCTACACATGAAACTTATATATTTAAATAACTTGTTCGTTCATTATCTAGGTCCACCCCTACCTCGGTGCAGTTATCGAAGGATTGGCTACACTCCTCTGCCGCCTGGCATCGAAAACACTCAGCGTGACTGGTCCACGGTTTAGTAGTATTATTGATTCGTTTATTGGTACAAGCCTTGTGGTAGCGGGTAAGTATTTGCATTACCAACCTCTTTATCTAGATTAGCCCCAGCTTTCCAATTCTAACTTTCTTATGGGAAAACACCTCTCAAAAACAGTTTACGCCTTTAACTATTTTATGTTTGCAGCATTCAACTTTTCGGGTGGTTACTTTAATCCAGTACTGGCAACGTCTCTTAAATGGGGCTGCACTGGTCACACGAATTTGGAACACATTATCGTATATTGGATTGGAGCATGTACTGGAGCTGTACTTTCAGTGCCATTATTCCGGGTGCCAATTATCCGAAAGTACTTAGTTAGAGATGGAGATGTTGATAAAAAAGAGAAATAGAGTGCACCAAAGAAATCGATTGATAAAGTTGTCCATGTTTCGTTTTACTTTTGATTTTGGTAAAATTTGTGATCCACATTGGAGTGTTGTTGTTGTGTTACATTTTGTGTTTTAGTTCAATAAATCTTATTTTGTCACATTCTGTTTCAGTAAGTTTCGAAAATTCATAAGGTAGGTATAATTTAATGGCCACAAGCCTTAATTCGATAGTTCGCCAGTGCACGTGCACACCTCCCGCCCGTACCTTGAAGCTAGTGAGCAAAAGTGTTTTGTTCTCAATGCGTCATCTGTATGGCTTTATAATCTTTGCTACAACTCTAGGACTATTTATTGCTTTTCTGCCACTTACAAGCAAATATGTTTGTATCTCTTAATTAATTCGATAGTTCGCCAGTGCACGTGCACACCTCCCGCCCGTACCTTGAAGCTAGTGAGCAAAAGTTTTTGTTTTGTTCTCAATGCGTCATCTGTATGGCTTTATAATCTTTGCTACAACTCTAGGACTATTTATTGCTTTTCTGCCACTTACAAGCAAATATGTTTGTATCTCTTAATTAAGGAACAAATAGCAAAAAAACACACTTAAGCTGTTTTGACTTACCGTTATAATCTAAGAAGACCCTAAGTCAAATTAAGTCAATCCAGAAAAGAATTGTCGTTGCCAACAAGCTGTCAAATTAAAAAAATGATCTAGTTTTTCGAGTTTGAAGATAATGAAAAGGCACTGAATATCGTATTTAAACCTGCGATTTTACTGCAAATTGATAACTTCGGCTAAAAAACCTAACTTAATTTAAATTGTTTTGGCAAACTATTTTTAAGAAAAAATGACTTAACCCAAAAGGGTTTTTGGTTATAAATTCCGTTTTACAAATGATAAAAACGTAAAAAATTGAGTGAACGTAGATTTGAAAATAACAAAAACTTAATTTTGTCATAACTCAAGTCAAGCGGTTATGGTTTGCAGCAACAGAATTAACCCTTGTGCAGATACGATATCTCGTCAAAAATTAAATGAAGAACTATTTAGTATTGGCTTTCACTCGAGCTGCTAAGGAGATCCTATATAATACCCTTACCATCCCAATCCTGCTCTACAAACCTATACGAGCATTGAACGTTTAAGGCGGCTATAACTAGATGTAAAGCAAATGGACCCCAATACTACAGACAGCTGGCAGAGTATTCGATTCCCTGTCAGATATCGAACGCAGAAGAACAAGACCTCGGCTTAATTAGCGCGCACAAGTAAATTGAAACCGAACTCAACCATATTGCGCAACTGAAATTGTTGTGGTGTTCTTACCTTAGCTGCAACTTATGATGTCATCTATTCGGAACTAAATATACGTATATGTTCCCGTGTAATTTTTGGATCCGGATTTGGGTCCGTGTAATATGTCAGTGTACCCGTATATTCGTATATTTAATTATTTATGTAATATATTTCTGTTGAAAATTCTTTAAAAATCCCAAATCCGTTTAAATGTGTACACGGATAATCGCGTGAAAATATACGTGTTCAAAGAATCCAGATTTCAAGAAATGCTTGTATTAATTATCCATCAAAATCGTTACCTGTACTCACAAGTTTTATAGAAGCAGTCTTTAGTTATGTCTAAATTGTCGCCCTTTGGACAATAAACGTACCACTGGAATTTAAAATACGCATATTTGATGTGTAGTCAAAGTTAAAAGTCGCGCAGTTTCAGTGTCTACCCTCGTCCTGGGATATCAAAAAAATACAAAGCGAACCGCACATGCGGACTAGTATACATGCGGTGAAGTTAGATCGATAGATGGATATGGAAGGCGATATCTATTAATTTTGAATATAATACTATACAGTTAAATTCAAAACATTTTAAATTAATTGCTTTATATAATATTATATTTTTATTTACAACTATGATACATAAATAAACAAATACATTATCATGTAAGAATCTAAATGGCACCAACGGATGCTGGTTTAGCAACTTTTGTGCGTTTCTTGAATTTCCTTCGTGTGATGAATACATTCGCTGTATGTGCACCCACTGTTTCAATAACATAGTCATTTGATCCCACAGATAGCTTTTTCGAGGAAGTCGATGTATCGCACTGCGATTTCATACTTTGCTCTAATGTTTCGTCAATTGTAATGTCACCTTTCGTGATGTCTACTTGCAACTCGACACAGGAGTTCGATGGGATAGCTAGGTTTAAAGAATTAAGGTGGGGATATGTTGGTGACTGGAATATAGAACGCATTCGATTTTCAATCTCTTGGTATTGAACGTCATCTCCGTTCTCGTTGTAGACTGGTGGTAGACTGTCCGGATCGGGAAATACATCGTCATGGAATATTTTATGTGTCGGAGTACCTGCTGGCAGTGACTTTTCTTGTGATACCGATCTTTTACATATTTCCATTTCGATGGAAGATGATGGCATATTACAGAAGGGAACAGCTCTCAAATTAGACGTATCATATGTTGAAGTGGAAAGTTTTCGTTTCTGTTTTGGGTTTTTGCTGGGTTGTATCCTACGTTTGATGTAAATGGCATTGGATTCTCTTTCGTCCTGGAGTGGAGATTTATCCGAAAATGTTGTGGAGCTGTTCATCACGCTGGTTTCCACCGACTGTACATTTAAAGAACATGTGTCTGGTTCTTGCGAGAATGTTATAGAGTTTATCGCTGACTGCAGTTCCTGGCTCGTGGGCTCTTGTAGCGGAACTATAGTGATGGTTGGAAATTTGACAATTACTGGAGGGTCTTTAACTTCAGGAACTGTACACACAGGATCTTTTTTTGTATACTTTCTCTTCGGTTTAGGAGTTGCTTCAACAAGTGTCTGTGTTTGCTCATTCGTTGGAGTTGACGTTTTGCGGGCGTATTTTCTTTTATATCCACTTGATACGATCTCTAGAGTATGTGACTCAAGATGTTCGTCATTGGAACAAGTTGGTGCTGGATGTTTCCATGCCCAATTAGTAGCATCTTGTGAAATCCTTTTTTTGTACTTTTTCAATGGTTTACGTACTACATTGGTCTCCCCATGTGAATAGTGATCTTCCTGATATTCAGAGCTGTTCATCTGATAAGGTTTATTTTCTTTTCGACTCATTGAAGAATTAACAGTAGAGTTTACATGAGCATTGTCATTTAAAACTTCCGTAGAAGGCGCTGCTTTCGAAACAGTAGACTTCGTCTTCCGATTATTTCTGTCATTAGTTGTTGGAGTAACTGGTGGTAAATGGCCCTTAAACTGAAGCTCATTATCAGAACGAACACCAAGGGCATTCATATTTTCTAAAGACGGTTCTACATCACCTGCAAAGTGCGTACCATCTGAATTGTTGGAATTTTGTAACGTTTTCTTCTTTAGCTGGGTCTTGTTTTCTCTATTTGTGGTGCATTCAGTTGTAATAGGGACTGAGACGACTGGAACCATATCATGATTTTGCTCCTTCGTGGTATCATCGACAGAGTCAATGCATTGAGGCTTTTTTCTAGAACTTATTTTAGTATCTGCAACTGGTGATTCCGGATTGCAGCTGGATGAGAGCTGCTTCAGTTTCTCTTGCGATTGGCTAGCTTCAGTGGTGTCAGCAATGTTGGAATCTGTGAAATTGTTTGATATTTTCTTTGTGTACTTCTTATTCTTTTGACTTCGATCGACGCAGTGCGGCTCGGGCTTTTGAGCAGAGGTGTCAGCTTCATTTTGATCGGTTACAGTCGGAGGGACTTTAGAAACCGATGATATTACTTCAGAGATGTTTTCAGTTGTCTTATCACACGTAACAATCGGGTGTTTATGTAAAGGCGATGACGTTTCTTCCGACTGGATGTCGATTTTTCTTTGGATATTACTTGTTAAGTCTGTTTCTGCAAGTGTAGGCTTTGCGAATGAGGCTTGAAATTCCTCTGTATGTGGCGCGGAGCCTGAGACATTTGTGCTATGTGGAGCTGCATTTTCATTTTGCTTTCTATCGCTTACACAATCGCTTACACAGGAATCTGAACAACCACGAGAAAATTCAATTCTTTCTTTTGATTGTGACATTTCTAAAAGTGCCTCCTTCTCCGAATTTTGACTTGATTTTTTAGCAGCAGCAATATCTGCACTAAACGCAGTTGTGGGAACATTTGTTACACCTTCTTGGGCATCCAAATATTGTAAATTTGGACTTACTAGTACCTCAGTATCATCAGATTTATGCGATATGATCAATGAATTCCCCTTTTTGTCTTTTTCGTTTGTCGTCTGGACTTGATTGCTCTTTTTGTCGATTATCGCAGATTGTCCGACTTCTAAAGCGGCATCATCTATTATCATTGTCTTCTTTATTATTAACTCACAAGTGTTAGGAGGAGGTTGAGAGTTTTGTAAACCATTTTGTTTACTGACCATATCAATGGGATTTTCCACAAAGTTGAGCTTGTTATCTCGCTGTGAATGATTTCGCGGGTCGTTCTGCTCTTCTATACCCCTTTCGGTGGAAGTTATTGAATTTCCTAGTAATTTGTTATTACTCATTGGAACTTGTTCCTTAGAACCATATGCTTCCACTTCAACAATCTTTCTCTCTGATTGGGATACTCCAATCACGTCAACATTTTGATCACTTTTAGGTACTAATTCCTTATTAATGTGCACTTCTTCATCTTTACTGCAAAAAGTGGTGGAGTCTTGCAAGATGATCTTTTTCTGCTTAGGGATTTTCGCTCTTTGATCGTCTTCGACAACTTCTACTACGTCGTCATTATTCCTAGGACGCTTTCTTGATATAAGTACACAATTTAAAGGCCTTTCTTCAGATCTAAAGCCTTTAAATGTATTCTCGGATTTATCGTCTAACACTTTAGCGCATACTTTATGACTTGTTTCTACAGCTAGCATATTCAATTCCACTTCGGTCTCGACCTCCTGGCTTGTTTCTACAGCTTTTACATTCGATTTTGGGTCACTCTCGATGTCCGGGTTTATTTCTGCAGCTATCACATCTAAAGCCATATCTTCATGCTCTGATGTTTCAAATGAGTTTTTAATATTTTCAATTCGCTCTTCGGTCGTTGGTTCTTCTATTGGAATTTCTAATAAGATCATATTATATTCAGTTTGATTTGCAGTGGAAGGACTGGGTTCAACAACTTCAACTTCCTGTCTTATTTCTGCAGCTTTTAAATTCGATTCATCGCTTTCGTTTTCCAGTATTGTTTCTACAGCTATCAAACCTGAAGGTCCATCGTCAGACTCAGTTATTCCGATTGTATGTTGTGTTGATTCATCATTTCTTTCATTTGAATCTGTGATTTGGGTTCCTAGTGAATTTGTTCCTACTGATTTGGCTACGGCTTCAGTTGATTCATCATCTACCCATAGCGCAGGCATTTCAGGTTGTCCTTCTTCAGTAGACACGGTTAACTCTTCCGAAATACTAGCTTTTATTTCTCCAATCGGGGGTAGAAGATCAACACTATACGATTCAGTTACCATTGGTGTAGATACCGAATCAGACTTGTCATCGCATGTTAGGTTAAGGCTTGGCAGCATCGTCATCAATTCTGTTGTTGCGGTTATTACGTCAGCGCATTTTCGAGGAGTTTTCAGCTTTTTGCGGCGTCCTGTCAAAGTAGATTCCTCTGTGTCCTCAGAACTTTTAGAAGCATCAGAAATTATTAAGTTACACATCTGTTCTTGGGAAGAACTATTTACATTTTCACAATCATATCTAAAAGATGATTGATCGACTTCTTTCTTATTTAAATCAATAGGTACACATTTGTCTAAGAAGACTTTAGTTATTGTATCTTTTTCCATATGTTCCTCGGCTATTAAATGAATACCATTTGATACAGGCTCCGTGTTGTTATTACGATGATTTACTTCTTCAGTTCTTACTTGAAATTGCTCCTCCACCTCAGCTATTAGAGTAACTTTATTAATGCTAGACTTATTGTCCTCGTTGAGAAAAATATCATTTCCAAATTTCGGTTCTAATCGTTCTTCAACTTCTTTCGCAATATGGACACCATTATAGCTTTTGTATAATAATGAAGGTGTGGTTGATTTATTTTCGCCCGATGATTCGGATGCGTTCACAACAAGTTTAGTTCGCTCTAACGTTATTGTTTTTTCTATCGGAATTCCTGTTGAGATCATCTCATATTGGATTAGTTTTTTACATAGAGGAGCCGGTTGTGCTTTTTCGATTACCACAGAACTATAATTGAGTATCTCTTCTATGTGCTCACTAGTGGATGTTGCGATTTCTGGTACTACTAAACTACGAAGAAGTGGTTTTCTATTTTCCATGGTCTGGTTTAATTCGTCTTCAGCTAGTAACAAAGATGGGCTCACTTCTTTTGGATGATCATCCACGCAATCCATCTGCTTTCTCTTTTTCCCTCCCGTTTCAGTAGTTTTCACTTCATTAGCTGTAGAAATACTTACAGAATTTTTCGTTTTTTCATTGATATCTTCATTTACACAGGACGACATCATTGGCTTAACATTGTCATTCTGTTCCACCTGACTTTGCTCGACGGTGTTTGACGAATTCACCGTACTATCCTTTCCATTAACGTTTTTTGCGTCTTTCCCAACCGTATTATTTGCAACCATTATTGATTCTTCGCAGCGCAATGAAATACCTAGTTCCTCAGTGTCAATCGTCTTCTGTATGTTAGCTTCATATCCCTCTTCATCAGATATGTCGTCGCATTGCAATAAAATCACTTTGTCTTGATATAGTTTCAAATCGGAAGAATTTTCATCCAGGGGTGTTTTTTTCTTTCTCTTGACCAAATCTCCTACCAAATCGTTTTTTACTTTCACGTGTTTTTGTTTAACACCCCGAAGGGAATGATGTCGATCATCTTTGGAGTGTTTTCTTGAAGAAGTTCTATCACGATGATGATGATTATGGTGATGTTTGGTTTCTTCATGCCTAGATCTCTCTAATTGATGTGTTTCTTTTTTATGTGACGAGCTTGATCTTGAACTGGTTGAACTTTTAGAGTGTTGCTTCGAATGATGATGGGGTCGGTGGGAGTCTTTTCTTTGAAAAAATTCTCTGTCCTTATCGAGTGGTAGCTGAACATTTTTATCGTCCTGAGATATTTCATTTGAAGATGCTAAAAGAGTAAAATAGTAGAAAGATTATTTTCTGATGGTACTTTTAAAACAAAATAAGAATAGTATGCTCAAGAATTCAATGCATTCGTTTATCTCCTGATGATGTCAACAACGAAAAAAAAAACTACAATAAACCATCTAAAAGAGTAAAATAAGGGGCTGGCAAAAAGTTCACAAACAAGCGAGTATAAAAGAAACGCGACATCATTTCAAGAACTCTCCAAAAGCATTACCCAGTCATTTAAGTTTTCGAGCTTAGAGAAGGATTTGAAGGATTACGTTCTGAATAGAAGGGTAACAGTTAATTTTATTGCAATTTACTGAATTAATATGAAATACATATTGAGAAAATGATAGGAGAAATTACGTACGAGATTGCGGTCCCTTTTGTTTTTCTGGTGTATATAAATACTTAACAATCAACTGGTTGGGATTGTAGAATTAAGAATGATCACATTGACTCTGAATCCAATTTACCTGGTAGTACACAGGTCTCATCCGATCGCAGATATAGGAAAAAAACCCGAGATTACGTTGATTATCTTCTAGTTTTTGCGAAAAAGAAAAATTACCAAACCTACTTTTTAGTAGATTTTAAATTGTTGATTCTTATACGTACATTATAGAAAGTCATTTAGCTTTACCTAGAATGCACCACGAGGTGGTAGGCTAGGTTAGGTTAGAGTGGCTGCCAGCGAGTTTGCCAGCACACTTAGACCGTTTTTGGGTCCAATGTGGTACCACGTGGATCTTGTCCATTCTCCTTGTTATCTGTGAGAAAACCATTCTGAGCCTTTCATGAAACAGAGGAGTCTTTTCACTTCCGTTTTGTCAAATCACTGAGATTTTGAATATAGTAAGTAAGGTGGAGCTTTCTTTTGTTTGATAGGGCCGGGTAACTGCCCGGAGATCTAGTATCGTTTCTTCTTGCTTTTCGACTATGCAGTTCCTACAGAAGACGTTTGAGTGGAGGCCTAGCCTTCAATTTTTTTGGTTCTTTGATACGTCATACCAAGACTCCATCTGAGATTTGATTTGCTTTTAGCATGTTGAGCTAGTTAGCTTTCGCATGTATCAATAGGAATACTTAGTGTACCCGTGTCGGGAACAATTGGAATCTCACTATGACTAGGCACCCAGCATAGGTAAACGTTAAAATGGAGAAAGGCAGAGTATTGTTTTCAGTTTCTATCTATGGATTTGATGAAGCCGATCCATCTGCAAGATATGGAAAACTATTACCAGTATCCCTTTCCGATATTGGTGAGTCAAATCCATCTTCCAGAGATGGAAAACTTACACTAGCACCATGTTCTGAGACCTCATTTCTCTCTTTAAGGGGAGAATGGATTATTTATTGAACAAGACTTGAAATGCAATCCTTCGCAACAACCTCTAACTTCAAACCAGGCCATACCTAAACGATTTTGGTTATAGCTATGCGATAGAGATCAACCGATCTCTGATCGCACAAGCGATTAGGTTGATGTGGCCCTGATGCCTTTCAGCACCTCACTGAAAGTCTTCAATAAATTGAAATCAAATTAATAAAAATGGACTCAAGATAAATTTCGTCTGGTTATGATTTATGTCCAGTAATTGTTATAAATTCATACATGGCAACAAGTACGAGATTTCTGAGGGCGAAATGAGGTATGTAACATAATTCCTTTTTTAGATACAAGACGGTGGTGTTGACATTCATGAATTTAGACAATCTATGCTGTGTGTTATTTCTAATGCGGAGTTTTTTGACCAAGGGCATGTCGCTGTACAGATCGTATAGTTCTTGGTTGAATCTTCGTCTCCATAGGCCGTCAGCGCAAACGGGACCGAAGATTTTTGAAAGAATTTTCCTCATTTCCTCTCAATCAAGGATTTCTTCATCCGCTTTGAGACTGTCCATGCTGCAGCGCCGTAGAGCAGGACTGAGATGATCAGGACATATATAAGATCTCCTTAGTAGTTCGAGTGAGGGCTTTACTACTGAATTACCTTCTTAGCCCCAAGAAACAGCGGTTGGCAAGAGTAATTCTTCGTTTAATTTCTGACGAGATGTTGTTGTCAGACTTAATAGCGGAGTCGAGATAGATAAAATCCTACTACTACATCAAAGTTATATCTGTCAATGGTGACGTTCTGTTCAATTCGTCGATGTTGTGTGTCCTTTCGTGTTGACAGCATATACTTCGTCTTGCCCTCATTTACTGCTAAACCCATTTTTGCCGCTTCCTTCTCTATACTAGCAAACGTGGCTATGACATCACGTTGGGTCCTACCAACGATGTCCATATCTACGGGGTATGCTAGTAGTTGCACAGATTTTTGGAAAATTGTGCCTCTGGCGTTGGCTCGTGAGTTTTGCACAATCCTCTCAAGAATCAGATTGAAGAAGTCACATGCCTAAATCCTTTTTTGCCGTAGTGTGAAAATTTAAGCGGTTGTGGACTTTCTGGCCTAAAACCACACTGATAATGGCCGATCAGGTTGTTGGTAAACGGTTTCAGGCGTTCACATATTACGGCAGATAGGATCAGGGTCTCCTTTTTTGCACCCATATAACAATTCCAAAAGGAGGTCCAGCCGGCGTTTGCTCAGGGATGAGGGCTATGTCGCTCCAACATTTTTTTTACTTTGTTGAATAACCAAACCAATTGCAAAATAATTCATTTACATTGTTTTTACATTGTGCTTTACTAAAATAAACATCAATTAAAGATAATTTTTTTAGTTTTTGTTCCTACATAATAATAATAAATTAAATAAAAAGAACAGCAACGCAACCACACGGCAAAAAAACGACAGAAAGTACAAGAATCTCAGTTTTCATACTGGATTTGTAAATTCTACTATTTGGCATAACTTTCGCCTTGTTAGGCAGTAATGGAAAATTGATTATATCTATATAAGAAATTTAGGCAACGTAAATATTTAGGCATGCCTAACTAGGCAACCTCTGAGAAACCACCTAAGGAAATCTAATAAATACGGCTGTCAGTTACTACTTAAAATTGTACTTAAGCAGGCCTGCACCCGTTCTGCAGAATGAAAACACCTTCTCATTAAGACGATTGAACATTAATAGCTTTTCTTCCAATGCTAAACTAAACACCAAAAGATTAAAAAAAAAAAACTACTCAACTGTTTAGGAAATTTAAAAATATAAGAGAGATAATAAAAAAAAAACTCACACTTTGGACCATCATTGGCATGATCAGTCAGTATCTTCGGTATTTTGCAGTCCACTATAGTTTCTTTAGGTGTATCCAACCGTTGTTCGATCTGCAATAAACGTCGACTGCCATCAGAATTTCCGCCTCTTCCTGATTCCGATTCATTTGATATAATGCTATCATTCAATAACATCCGACACTTTTCGAACGGCGGCGAGTCGATATCACTTTGACTTTCCTTTTGTCCTTCCGCTTTACTATCATTACCATCACTTGAATAAAAACTAGAATCAAGTTCGACAAACTGAAATGTTTTGGCTGAATCAACTGCCTTTCCCGTTTGTATGCGCTGCGCTTCATTGAATTGTTTATCCAATTTTTCAATATCAATGTTGATGTCAATAATGGCGTCTGCAGGAGCGCTCTGCATTGGTTTTTCACCTTCTACACATGGTATGAACACAGTAGCATCACAAGACGATCCGCCAAAAGAGGACAACGAAGTTCTTCGCCTAACCGCTGTACTTATTGTACTTCCAGCTGGCGATGGTCCAAAAAGTTCCTCAAATAATTTCGATACAGGTTGTTTGACTGGTGTAACCTGTTGAAACTGTAAATTGCAGTTTTTATCCATCTCGGTATCAATCTTTACCGATTTCTCTCTAGTTGGTATCGGTAAAACTAAATCGTAACAAAACTTATCTTTGCTTTTTTCCTCTTGGTTAGTTGTTCCCAAATCGTCAAAGAGCGCATCGAGAAAAGTGTTCGATTTTTGTATTGCCGCTTGGAATTTCTCCGCTTCCAAGTTGACCTCCTTTCTATCATCTTCAGTTTTTTTTACTTTTTTAAGCGCCTTGACATCTTTTAGGATTTCTTCTTCCAGTGCTGCGTTTGTTATTGCACTGACTTCGTTTGTAACAGATGAAGCTTGATTCTGATGAACATCACTTATTGTACATTTTGTTGGATTACCTTTCTTGTGTTCTGAGCGCTGTTGTTGTTTGTCTTTTGTGTGTCTTTCATGTCTAGATAATGCAGTGTGTTCATATAGAGATGTGTAAGGCTTTTCATAAGTAGTATGATTGTTTCTTGAATGGGGACGTTTGGTATGGTCACTACGTTGAGTATGATTGGTAAGGTCCTTCTCCAAACTCTCTCGGTTACTGTCTGAACTGAAAAATGAATGGAAGTTTTATTTTCTTATGTTAAAGAATACCATTTTATTTAACAGAAATATAGGCCCAAATGAAACGTAATTTGGATCATTTGGAGGTATTACGATGTACTTACCTTCTAGTCTCCGATGAAATTCTATCATGTCGGTTGTACTTATAATTGGAACTTTTGTCATTACGGTGCGTATCTCTGCCACATTGCTGGTTTCGATCGCTATATCTACCTCTTCCGCGTGCACTTTGCGACGATTGTTCCCTGCGGCTTCTACTACATCGCTTCTCAGTTTCAACATTTTCTTGTTTTGTGTTTCTTATTTCTTGTTTTTCATCAGCACGTTTATCCAAAGTACTTGAAGATCTCTTAAGAACCACATTATTAGGTTCACCGACAAATGGATTCACATAGCTATCGGTTCTCCTCTGATCCTCAAGATAGTCCACAGATTGATTATTCAGTGACCGTGCATTCCGTCGGAAGCATATATTATCTTTTCTAAAATCAATAACAAAAACTAAATAAACTCACAAATTCTGAAAAATTTTAGCACTTACTCTTTTCGCAGTTCATAGATTTGATTGTCCTTTCGTTTTATTTCACTGCGAGCCGTGTCGAGAAGACTTGCGAAATTGATTTCCAGTTGCTTAATTTTTTTATTCAATCCTTTTTTTTCAGATTGAAGCTTTTCGATTGTAGCGATAGCCACTTGGTACTTTTTTTTCCATTGAAATTCCTCGTCCTCTTTCTGGGGATTGTGTTATTTTTTGCGGTCATGGGTAGTTGGTTCATAAACTTACCTCTTTTTGTTGTGCATGAAGCAACTCCAAATCGTCATATATATCAAAATTTTCCATTTATCAACAATACTTATTACCAAAAGAAAATATTTATTTTTTCATTCCTCAGTGCTCTATTTTTTTGTTTTCGGATGAAACTGACAGGTTTCAGTTGACTTTTTGCATGAAAGGGCGCGAAAAACATTTATTCACATTTGGTGTACAGTACAAAAGAAAAATTCTGAAATAAAGTGTTTAACGAACGGTAATGTAGTTTTTGGTGATCATATAGGAATCATTGGAAATGCCGTTTCTTTTCGGTGGAATGGCAAACATTACTTCACAAAAATAAAGCTGGATCATTGAAAAACAGAGCGTGATAGCTCCATAGCTGCTTAAAGTATATATTTGGTACACCCGGTATCGATGTTTGAACACCGCAAAATCTTTAACAGACCATTATCTTTCATTTGACATAGTATTTCCTGGATGGCAGTAATGTCTGCATTGTAGCAGCTTATGGCTTCCGGTAGTTGTTCGCCTGCACCTCTCTTTTTTTAATTTTCTCACATTTCAGGTGCAGATCCGAAAATCGTTGTCCTTTTGTCGTTTAGCAGTGTCGTCAATAACATCTAACCATTAGCATAAATTAATCGCCAATGCGAAAACTTTAAATTGAGTTAACTTAATTGCAACCAATTCAAATGCCTAGTATTTGTATGCGCCCTAAGTTCATAATCAGATGCTAATATATGTGCCTATTGCCATTCATCTCAATGACTTCATTAACAATAACGACGTGGCCACACACAAAAATGCGTTGTTGGAATGAAGTCAGCTTTTAGGGCCCAGTTATAGGTATCATCAAAGGATATAGAAATACATTGAGTGCGCATCTCATACAACGATAAGGGGTTCTATAAGTGGTACTACCCCGGCATCAAAGAACAGCTTAGCCGACGCATACGATACGAAATTTCCCCCTCGCACTTACCGTCCGAGTCTGAAATGGCTACAAAATTTTTAGCTCTAATAGCTGCTCTGTATAGTTCGATACCCATTGCTATTTTTAAAAAAGCCTAATTGGAAATTTTCTTTTACTAATTACTGCTTTTTCATAAGTTTAATCAATGGCGGGTTGGTGTCAAAACAAAACTTATGAACCTTAGAACAGCCTAAGGGTCCAGTTATTTATAACATCCGATATTGATGTCTGCACTCGACAAAGGCAAACTTGTAATGCGAAAATAAAATGGTTTGGAAATAAAACGTGCATTCTCGGTGGTTTTTCTGCGCAATCTTTGTTCATAAAATCTACTGTCTCTTTAGAGATGACATTTACTCCAAATTTTTAGTCAGAATCACCAACCAACAGATGCTATTGACCTTGAAAAAATACTCAATGAAACTCAACGCACCATTTACTTAATGCGTTACACTGCAATGATAGGAAAAGGAGGTATTGACTCCACAACAGTCAATTTCATCAGAAAGCGCAGACCCTGCTTAATCAAAAGAGAAATGAAGCAGGAGGATCAACTCACATCAAACAGCAGTGTAGCAGCAAACAATCACAGAGAACTCCGTGCTGTGCATGTGGACAGATGCCTTTTTTTCCCAAGAAACAGCTCAACTGACACAAACATCTACCAGCACTGTATGTTCCGATCCACTGCATATTTAGTCTGCGATGTTTTCTACGCAAGCCCAGTTCCTTCAATAAATCAGCATCCGCCATTGTTATCGATGACCCTTCTTGACTAGAAAGCATGACTGGCAACACACGAAATAGCAAACTGTTGTTTTTAGAGAAATCCTGCATAGCAAGCAATGTGCTGAACTTGCAACTGGCTATTCCGATGTTTCTATTTCCTGGAATTTTCGTTGCTGCAGATCAGATGGCCTATTTGGCATTTCATGCATTAGCTCACGATGTCTTCTCTGGTATCCATTAATGGAACAAATGCTTTTGGTGCGACAGTCGGGGGTCGAATGCCCAGGTTTCAGAGATGTGAAGAACAAGCGTAAATGCTTTAACTATGACCAGCTTTCAAGAGCTGTTAACTAAGTGAATTGCTTACATTCGCTTAAGTTGTGTTGACCTTGGCAAGTAGGATACTTTTAGCTCCAAGTGGTAACCATCGGGTACTGGTCTCATCCAACCGGATTTGACTTTCTAAACGATAAGCGCGAGTGTTGATAGTGCGACGAAAAACAGCAACACTATAAACAGCCAGATCAGAATGACACGGAATTAATACCTGGCCTGCTGTCCCAGGCGAACCTAGACAAGCTGCTTCGACATATTCGGACAACAAGTTGTCTAGGAATTTCAAGGGTTAGTCAGGCCCTTTGAACAGAGATGGTGGCGGATGAACCGAAAGGCCAACGGCAGCGCTCAATCCCGTAGTGGATACTGATGGCACCGTGTCCTATGGGTATCTAAGAAATTGGAATTGGCCCTGTAGGTTGAGGGTTGTGCTTTGGGTTAACTACCCACTTATTTGAAAAACCATTGTTACGATGCAACCAATAGCCCCAAAAAGGACTGATTTTATTGTTGACGATACGGCTAAACGAAAAAAGGACAACGACGTTCGTATTTGCACTTGGAATGTGAGAACATTAAACAAGAGAGGTGCAAGCGAACAACTAGCGGAAGCCATTAACCGCTTCAAAGCAGATATTACTGCCATCCAGGAAATACGATGGGATGGGCCGGGCAAAACGAGGATGAAAAACTGTGACATCTACTACGGACCGTGTTATAGTGAGCAGAAACAGCGACTCTTCGGACGCGGATTTGTTTTAAGTGCCAGACTTAGGCAAGAAGTCTTATGTTTCCAAGACATTAGCGAACGCATTGTAACAATCCGCATGAGGTCCAAATTCGCCAAGATAAGCCTTATATGCGCTCACGCCCCAACGGAGGAAAAATATGATATAGCTAAGGACTGCTTCTATGAGCTCCTTGACAAAACCTATGAGCGACTACCGAAGTACGATGTTAAAATCGTGCTGGGAGATTTTAACGCAAAGGTAGGAAGAGAAGACAACTTTAGCAGTATTGTCCTAAAACATAGCCTACACGACAACACGTCTGGTAACGGACTTAGGCTAATTTTCTTCGCTACGGAACGAAATGCAACTATAGCCAGCACATGGTTTCCTCACCACGATATCCATAAGGGGACATGGCGGTCTCCAGATCAACGAACGATCAACCAAATTGATCACATAGCGATAGACAAAAGGCACGCATCTAGTATTTTGGCCCACTACCTTGTTGCAGCCAAGGTTAGAATGCGGATATCCACCACGCCACAACAATCCAGAAAAACTGTGAAAAAATTTTATGTCGAAAGACTGCAATTGCAAGAGACCGCCAAGAACTTCGCGCAACGAGTATCCCTAAGCATCTTGTTTAACACCATACCACTAGCATCGAATGTCGAAGAACAATTTCAACGATGCCAACAAGCCATTAGATCAGCCGCAACTGATGTGCTAGGTTTCTCGCACCCACCAGCAAGAAACCCCTGGTTTGATAAGGAATGCCGACAGATGCTCGTAGGCAAGAACGAGGCCTACAAGGCTAAGCTGCAGGTGAAGACGAGAGCTGCCGTTGAGCTCTATAGGCAGAGCAGAAGGGAAGGACACCGGCTTTTCAGAAAGAAGAAAACAACCACCCGACCTGAGTGAAGTGATGATAGCAATATCTAAATATCTAAACTGAAGCTTATTAAGGCTGCCGGAAATGACGGCTTTCCGGCCGAGCTTTATAAAGCCGGCGGAGATGACTTGATAAGTAACATCCACCAACCTATAAGCCGAATCTGGTCGGAAGAAAGTATGCCTGGAGAATGGAACCTCAGCATCGTTTCCCCGATCCACAAAAAAGGAAACCCTCATAACTGCGCAAACTACAGAGGCAGAGGTCTCCTACACATCGCTCTACAAGATCTTATCTTCCGTAATATATGGTCGCCTGAAACCTTTTACCAACAACCTGATCGGCCCTTATCAGTGTGGTTTTAGGCCAGGAAAGTCCACTACCGATCAAATCTTCACACTTCGATCCTGGAAAAAACCCAAGAAGACCAAACCGATACCCACCACCTATTCATCGATTTCAAAGCCATATACGAGAGCATTTATAGAGACGAACTATATAGAGCCATGTCTAGTTTTGGTATACCGCCCAAACTCGTCCGTTTGTATAGGATGACGATGGAGGATTCTCGCTGCTGCATCAGGGTCGGAAACAACCTCATCGACACATTCTTTACCAAAAAAGGATTTAGGCAAGGCGATGCGCTGTCATGTGACTTCTTCAATCTGATTCTTGAAAGGATTGTGCAAAACTCACGAGCTAACACCACAGGCACAACTTCCCAAAAATCTGTACAACTACTAGCATACGCCGACGATATTGGTAGGACCCAACGTGATATCATAGTTTGCTAGTATAGAGAAGGAAGCGGCAAAAATGGGTTTAGCAGTAAATGAGGGCTATATGAAGTATATGCTGTCAACACGAAAGGACACACAACATCGACGAATTGGACAGAACGTCACCATTGATAGATATAACTTTGAGGTAGTATGGGACTTAATCTATCTCGGTTCCGCTATTAACTCTGACAACAACTTCTCGTCAGAAATTAAACGAAGAATTACTCTTGCCAACCGCTGTTTCTTTGGGCTAAGAAGGCAATTCAGAGTAAAGCCCTCACTTGAACTACTAAAGAGATCTTATATATGCCCTGATCATCTCAGTCCTGCTCTACGGTGCTGCAGCATGGACAGTCTCAAAGCGGATGAAGAAATCCTTGGTCGATTTGAGAGGAAAATTCTTTCAAAAATCTTCGGTCCCGTTTGCGCTGACGGGCTATGGAGGCGAAGATTCAACCAAGAACTATACGAGATGTACAGCGAAATGCCCTTGGTCAAAAACTCCGCATTGTACGTTTAAGATGGCAATGACATGTAGAACCAATGGACACCAATATTCCGGGTCTTCGATTCCCAGCCAGACGTCGGACGCAGTAGAGGAAGACCTCGCCTTAAGTGGTGCGCACACGTAGAAACCGACCTCAACCAACTTGGGGTGCGCAACTGGAGGCAGTTAGACAAAGACCGGGCTAATTGGAGAGGCCTTTTTGTTTGAGGTCCAGGTTCATTCCGGACTGTAGCGCCATTGGATTCATGGGTGAAGCGTGGACTTATTCGTACTGCTGGCAGTGGCGTTCTTTGCATTCGAACTAGACAGCTGCATTTGGATGAACTAGACAGCTGCAGGCGGCAGCATAAATGTGCATATTTTATAAATCGCATGGCGACAATGGTTGCTGACATGATTGATTATACAGTCGAAAGCTGCGAATTAACGATTGTCACGGCGTGAAGGGATGCGGATTTAAACGGCTCGTTACTCATTAAGTAAATATGTACGTACGTTTGTACGGATAAGGAGAGGGTTTATTTCTAAAGGAACTTCGTTTTAAAAATGATTATAACTATAAAATGAACTCACCGTCTTACTCCCTTCCTTCTTGGCTGGTGAAAAAATGGCGAAAAGTTCCAACTTAATTTAAGGAATCGGGCGTGAGGCAAAAAGCCACGAAAGATAAATGGTCAGAAGTGACAAATGAAAAAAGTAACACTGCGTTTCTAAAATATGCTGCCTGCACATATATGAGAGCTTACACTTGTCGTATTGCAACAGAAACAATAATTGAAAATCGAATATATGCGCTTAAAATATATTTAAAGGGTTTTAAATTAAGCCATCATTCAATCATTTATTTACAAATACGGCTGTGAATTTTCAAAATTATATTTTAGAATATCAATTTTTTTTATCTAGATCTGTCAAAAGACCGATTTTGACAGTTGTTGTGTTCCCTTGGGCATAAGAATTGATATTTTTTATATCTGAGATCAATTTAGCAGCTCTGGATTTTTCCTCCTTGCACTAACACTAATACAAATGATAGCTGTCAGTTTGATTAAAATGATTTTCGTTTTGTTTTAAGATCATTTCGACTGTGAAAAACTATTATTAACCATTAAAACCGTAGCAGAGTATGATGTGAAACATTAATTAAATCAAAAACAAACAACTTGACAGCTACACCGACACCAACTTCACAGACAAGAAATTACTTAAATACAACCACAGAAAAATATCAATCTGAAATCGTGTTCCATTGGTAACAAAAAAGATTTTAGATTAAAATCCAGATTTACCAAAGGAAGACGGCATCAGATCAATTTTGCAAACCTGGATTTTTCGGCAGCTTTACCCTTCCTTGCACTAACACCAATGAAAATGATAGCTGTCATTTTACCTAGGGTGATTTTCGTCTTGATTTAATATTATTTTGGTTGTGAAAAACCACGATTACCATTTAAACTGTACCAGTTAGATGTGAAAAGTGAAATATAAATTAAATCAAAAGCAAACAACCTGTGTTACTGGAAACTAGGGAGCTACAGCTACACTGACTTCACAGACACGAAATTACAGCAATATAAATACAAAAAAAAACAATCTGAAATCGTGTTCCATTGGTAGCAAAATAGATAAAATTTCAGATCAAAATCCAGATTAACCAATTGAAAACTAACTATCATTGAAATTTTATTTTACTTCTTGCGTTTTTTTTCATAAATTCAATCATTAGCAAGTTTGTGTCAAAACAAAGCTCATGAATTTCAGAAAATGATTATACAAAAATATTTAATTTTTTAATTATACTTTTTATTTTTCACTGATCAAGATTTATTTTTTTGAAGTAATGATTGGCATTCCACAGAACTGAAATAGAATTTTCCAATAATTCCTAGAAGTAGCTATTATGGTGACATTTCAATTCCATCATGTGCTGTGTTCCAATGAAGTTGTTGTTGGTGATAGCTTTAACTGGGCCATAATTCACCGAAGTAACAATTAAATTTAAATTAAGCGTCCCAAAAAATTTTATAAGTATTTTTATTTTTTTGCTACATATATACTTTTACTATTTAAGAACATGCCTTTTCGTTTTGTGTCCAATTTTTGGTTATTTTCCTTTGTTGTTTCTAGTTCTCATTTTAATAAATACTTACAAACAACATCAATTAAGTTTGACAAGGGTCGGAAACAACCTCGCCGACACATTCTTTACCAAAAAAGGATTTAGGCAAGGCGATGCGCTATCATGTGACTTCTTCAATCTGATTCTTGAAAGGATTGTGCAAAACTCACGAGCTAACACCACAGGCACAACTTCCCAAAAATCTGTACAACTACTAGCATACGCCGAGGATATTGGTAGGACCCAACGTTATATCATAGCCACGTTTGCTAGTATAGAGAAGGAAGCGGCAAAAATGGGTTTAGCAGTAAATGAGGGCAATACGAAGTATATGCTGTCAACACGAAAGGACACACAACATCGACGAATTGGACAGAACGTCACCATTGATAGATATAACTTTGAGGTAGTATGGGACTTAATCTATCTCGGTTCCGCTATTAACTCTGGCAACAACTTCTCGTCAGAAATTAAACGAAGAATTACTCTTGCCAACCGCTGTTTCTTTGGGCTAAGAAGGCAATTCAGAGTAAAGCCCTCACTTGAACTACTAAGGAGATCTTATATATGCCCAGATCATCTCAGTCCTGCTCTACGGCGCTGCAACATGGACAGTCTCAAAGCGGATGAAGAAATCCTTGGTCGATTTGAGAGGAAAATTCTTTCAAAAATCTTCGGTCCCGTTTGCGCTGACGGGCTATGGAGGCGAAGATTCAACCAAGAACTATACGAGCTGTACAGCGACATGCCCTTGGTCAAAAACTCCGCATTGTACGTTTAAGATGGCAATGACATGTAGAACCAATGGACACCAATATTCCGGGTCTTCGATTCCCAGCCAGACGTCGGACGCAGTAGAGGAAGACCTCGCCTTAAGTGGCGCGCACAAGTAGAAACCGACCTCAACCAACTTGGGGTGCGCAACTGGAGGCAGTTAGACTAAGACCGGGCTAATTGGAGAGGCCTTTTTGTTTGAGGTCCAGGTTCATTCCGGACTGTAGCGCCATTGGATTCTTGGGTGAAGCGTGGACTTATTCGTACTGCTGGCAGTGGCGTTCTTTGCATTCGAACTAGACAGCTGCATTTGGATGAACTAGACAGCTGCAGGCGGTAGCATAAATGTGCATATTTTATAAATCGCATGGCGACAATGGTTGCTGACATGATTGATTATACAGTCGAAAGCTGCGAATTAACGATTGTCACGGCGTGAAGGGATGCGGATTAACACGGTTCGTTACTCATTAAGTAAATATGTACGTACGTTTGTACGGATAAGGAGAGGGTTTATTTCTAAAGGAACTTCGTTTTAAAAATGATTATAACTATAAAATGAACTCACCGTCTTACTCCCTTCCTTCTTGGCTGGTGAAAAAATGGCGAAAAGTTCCAACTTAATTTAAAGAATCGGGCGTGAGGCAAAAAGCCACGAAAGATAAATGGTCAGAAGTGACAAATGAAAAAAGTAACACTGCGTTTCTAAAATATGCTGCCTGCACATATATGAGAGCTTACACTAGTCGTATTGCAACAGAAACAATAATTGAAAATCGAATATATGCGCTTAAAATATATTAAAGGGTTTTAAATTAAGCCATCATTCAATCATTTATTTACAAATACGGCTGTGAATTTTCAAAATTATATTTTAGAATATCAATTTTTTTTATCTAGATCTGTCAAAAGACCGATTTTGACAGTTGTTGTGTTCCCTTGGGCATAAGAATTGATATTTTTTATATCTGAGATCAATTTAGCAGCTCTGGATTTTTCCTCCTTGCACTAACACTAATACAAATGATAGCTGTCAGTTTGATTAAAATGATTTTCGTTTTGTTTTAAGATCATTTCGACTGTGAAAAACTATTATTAACCATTAAAACCGTAGCAGAGTATGATGTGAAACATTAATTAAATCAAAAACAAACAACTTGACAGCTACACCGACACCAACTTCACAGACAAGAAATTACTTAAATACAACCACAGAAAAATATCAATCTGAAATCGTGTTCCATTGGTAACAAAAAAGATTTCAGATTAAAATCCAGATTTACCAAAGGAAGACGGCATCAGATCAATTTTGCAAACCTGGATTTTTCGGCAGCTTTACCCTTCCTTGCACTAACACCAATGAAAATGATAGCTGTCATTTTACCTAGGGTGATTTTCGTCTTGATTTAATATTATTTTGGTTGTGAAAAACCACGATTACCATTTAAACTGTACCAGTTAGATGTGAAAAGTGAAATATAAATTAAATCAAAAGCAAACAACCTGTGTTACTGGAAACTAGGGAGCTACACTGACTTCACAGACATGAAATTACAGCAATATAAATACAAAAAAAATCAATCTGAAATCGTGTTCCATTGGTAGCAAAATAGATAAAATTTCAGATCAAAGTCCAGATTAACCAATTGAAAACTAACTATCATTGAAATTTTCATTTACTTCTTGCGTTTTTTTTTATAAATTCAATCATTAGCAAGTTTGTGTCAAAACAAAGCTCATGAATTTCAGAAAATGATTATACAAAAATATTTAATTTTTTAATTATACTTTTTATTTTTCACTGATCAAGATTTATTTTTTTGAAGTAATGATTGGCATTCCACAGAACTGAAATAGAATTTTCCAATAATTCCTAGAAGTAGCTATTATGGTGACATTTCAATTCCATCATGTGCTGTGTTCCAATGAAGTTGTTGTTGTTGATAGCTTTAACTGGGCCATAATTCACCGAAGTAACAATTAAATTTAAATTAAGCGTCCCAAAAAATTTTATAAGTATTTTTATTTTTTTGCTACATATATACTTTTACTATTTAAGAACATGCCTTTTCGTTTTGTGTCCAATTTTTGGTTATTTTCCTTTGTTGTTTCTAGTTCTCATTTTAATAAATACTTACAAACAACATCAATTAAGTTTGACAAGGGAATAACAAAAGAAATCAGATGATGAAGGGGAAGACGTACGAAATTCATATGTCTTGCTCTGGTGTTAAGTGAGTGAATTTAACAAAGGGATATTGTTTTAAAAGTAAAAATAGTGCGCAATTAAATATTTGGTGTTTGATTTCAAAAACTTTTTTTGAATCATAACGACAAAATAAAAAAAAAGTCGTTTTAAAAAAAAAAAAAAAAAACTACCTTATCTACACCTACAGTACGAATTAATCTGCACGTCAAAGATCAGCGGCGCCTGAACAAAAGCCAAGAAGAACATTTTGCAAACATAAACAGAAAATATACTCTCTAAAAAAATGGATCCTACAATATCAGTTTCGAAGGCAAGCAGTTTTATTCAATAAGCTAATAAATTAATTGAACAAAACATTTTTTTGAAGGGCTGCTTCGTATTCAAAAACGGAGCCACTCGCGCTGACAAGGGTACAAGAAATCGGTAGTACCGATTCTTGGGATAGAGGTAATCGATCAGCCCTTTTACAGAACCTACTCTCAAGCTTGGAAGAATCTTATCACAGAGATAGAAAACCTTCAGCGTGAAGGCTACTCAAAAACTCTTCAAGATTTGATAGAGCATGTTGGCAAGGCGTATGGTCGGGAGGAAGATTCGGCTAATAGTATACTCCCAGCGGCTGCTTTGTTAACTGGTAAGTGTTTTTGAAACATTATATAAAATTAAGAACTTCAATCAAAGTGTTTCTGGCTAGGTATCAATCAACCCGATCACCGTGAATAGTTCGATACTCTATCACGGCGAATAAAGGTGCAGCTCTCCGCCAGTGTCTGTGTTATCCAATCCAATTGAAACAATGGTCTTTGGATTTGTTGAGGAACTGCTCGAAGATGAAGAGGATCGCCATCACAAACGTCTTAATGGACAATGCAGGTGCTAAGTACATGGTATGGCAGTATAGATGTGAACAGGGCCCTGGTGGTGATTCTACCGGATTTTGAGTGCTTCAGTGGACAAATATTGCAGGATTTCATACTGGTTTTAAGTTCTTACTGTTCGAAAACACCTTTCGTGTTAATTCTGGGCGTAGCAACGGCGGTGTCGGCGTTACAAACCACGCTCCGATACCATGTGACGAGTAAGATCAAACTGAAGATCTTTCAAACGCAATCTGCGCCAGTGGGCTTGAATGAGGTAGGTGGGATCATTGATTTCAGCCACTACTAATAAATCATTTTCCGTAGATTCTGGAAAAAGTAATGCTTTCCCCTAAGCACAGTGTTCACTTATCCGGCAGAGCATTCAAGTTCCTCACGAACATTTTTCTTTTTTACGATTTTTCAATAAACGGGTTTATTAATGGATTTAAGGTAAATTGGGAAGCTCATTCAAATTTCTTTGCAATAATACGTATTTTTTCCCGTTGAAGTACTGCCTCATGGAGCACTTTTTTCAAGGCAATGCTTATGCGCTATGCTCAAACTATACTAGCTCCCTTAAGATGATATCTCGGTTCCGCTATTAACTCTGACAACAACTTCTCGTCAAAAATTAAACGAAGAATTACTCTTGCCAACCGCTGTTTCTTTGGGCTAAGAAGGCAATTCAGAGTAAATCCCTCACTTGAACCACTAAGGAGATCTTATATATGGCCTGATCATCTCAGTCCTGCTCTACGGCGCTGCGGCATGGACAGTCTCAAAGCGGATGAAGAAATCCTTGGTCGATTTGAGAGGAAAATTCTTTCAAAAATCTTCGGTCCCGTTTGCGCTGACGGGCTATGGAGGCGAAGATTCAACCAAGAACTATACGAGCTGTACAGCGACATGCCCTTGGTCAAAAAAACTCCGCATTGTACGTTTAAGATGGCAAGGACATGTAGAACGAATGGACACCAATACTCCGGGTCTTCGATTCCCAACCAGACGTCGGACGCAGTAGAGGAAGACCTCGCCTTAAGTGGCGCGCACAAGTAGAAACCGACCTCAACCAACTTGGCCGGGCTAATTGAAGAGGCCTTTTTGTTTGAGGTCCAGGTTCATTCCGGACTGTAGCGCCATTGGATTCTTGGGTGAAGAGTGGACTTATTCGTACTGCTGGCAGTGGCGTTCTTTGCATTCGAACTAGACAGCTGCAGGCGGCAGCATAAATGTGCATATTTTATAAATCGCATGGCGACAATGGTTGCTGACATGATTATACAGTCGAAAGCTGCGAATTAACGATTGTCAGGCCGTGAAGGGATGCGGATTTAACCAGCTCGTTACTCATTAAAGAAATATGTACGTACGTTTGTACGGATAAGGAGAGGGTTTATTTCTAAACGAACTTCGTTTTAAAAATGATTATAACTATAAAATGAACTCACCGTCTTACTCCCTTCCTTCTTGGCTGGTGAAAAAATGGCGAAAAGTTCCAACTTAATTTAAGGAATCGGGCGTGAGGCAAAAAGCCACGAAAGATAAATGGTCAGAAGTGGCAAATGAAGAAAGTAACACTGCGTTTCCAAAATATGCTGCCTGCACATATATGAGAGCTTACACTAGTCGTATTGCAACAGAAACAATAATTGAAAATCGAATATATGCGCTTAAAATATATTTAAAGGGTTTTAAATTAAGCCATCATTCAATCATTTATTTACAAATACGGCTCTGAATTTTCAAAATTATATTTTAGAAGATCAATTTTTTTTATCTAGATCTGACCGATTTTGACGTTGTTCTGTTCCATTGGGCAAAAGAATTGATATTTTTTTATATCTCAGATCAATTTAGCAGCTCTGGATTTTTCCTCCTTGCACTAACACTAATACAAATGATAGCTGTCAGTTTGATTAAAATGATTTTCGTTTTGTTTTAAGATCATTTCGACTGTGAAAAACTATTATTAAACATTAAAACCGTAGCAGAGTATGATGTGAAACATTAATTAAATCAAAAACAAACAACTTGACAGCTACACCGACACCAACTTCACAGACACGAAATTACTTAAATACAACCACAGAAAAAAATCAATATGAAATCGTGTTCCATTGGTAACAAAAAAGATTTCAGATTAAAATCCAGATTTACCAAAGAAAGACGGCATCAGATCAATTTTGCAAACCTGGATTTTTCGGCAGCTTTACCCCTCCTTGCACTAACACCAATGAAAATGATAGCTGTCAGTTTACCTAGGGTGATTTTCGTCTTGATTTAATATTATTTTGGATGTGAAAAACCACGATTACCATTTAAACTGTACCAGTTAGATGTGAAAAGTGAAATATAAATTAAATCACAGACACGAAATTACAGCAATATAAATACAAAAAAATCAATCTGAAATCGTGTTCCATTGGTAGCAAAATAGATAAAATTTCAGATCAAAATCCAGATTAACCAATTGATAACTAACTATCATTGAAAACCCTCATTAGAAATTTTCTTTTACTTCTTGCGTTTTTTTTTAAAATTCAATCAATAGCAAGTTTGTGTCAAAACAAAGCTCATGAATTTCAGAAAATGATTACCTATACAAAAATATTTAAATTTTTAGTTATGCTTTTCGCAGAAAATCACTTTTTATTTTTCACTGATCAAGATTTATTTTTTTGATGTAATGATTGGCATTCCACAGAACTGAAATAGAATTTTCCAATAATTCCTATAAGTATTTTTATTTTTTTGCTACATATATATTTTTACTCTTTAAGAACATGCCTTTTCGTTTTGTATCCAATTTTTGGTTATTTTCCATTGTTGTTTCTAGTTCTCATTTTAATAAATATGTACTTACAAATAACATCAATTAAGTTTGACAAGGGAATAACAAAAGAAATCAGATGATGAAGGGGAAGACGTACGAAATTCATATGTCTTGCTCTGGTGTTAAGTGAGTGAATTTAACAAAGGGATATTGTTTTAAAAGTAAAAATAGTGCGCAATTAAATATTTGGTGTTTGATTTCAAAAATGTTTTTTGAATCATAACGACAAAGTAAAAAAAAGTCGTTTTTAAAAAATAAATAAACTACCTTATCTACACCTACAGTACGAATTAATCTGCACGTCAAAGATCAGCGGCGCCTATACAAAACACCCAACAGTCAACAGCCAAGAAGAACATTTTGCAAACATAAACAGAAAATATACTCTCTAAAAAAATGGATCCTACAATATCAGTTTCGAAGGTAAGCAGTTTTATTTAATAAGCTAATAAATAAATTAAACAAAACATTTTTTTGAAGGGCTGCTTCGTATTCAAAAACGGAGCCACTCGCGCTGACAAGGGTACAAAAAAGTCCACAAAATGCAAAAAATCGGTAGTACCGATTCTTGGGAAAGAGGTAATCGATCAGCCCTTTTACAGAACCTACTCTCAAGCTTGGAAGAATTTTATCACAGAGATAGAAAACCTTCAGCGTGAAGGCTACTCAAAAACTCTTCAAGATTTGATAGAGCATGTTGACAAGGCGTATGGTCGGGAGGAAGATTCGGCTAATAGTATACTCCCAGCGGCTGCTTTGTTAACTGGTAAGTGTTTTTGAAACATTATATAAAATTAAGAACTTCAATCAAAGTGTTTCTGGCTAGGTATCAATCAACCCGATCACCGTGAACAGTTCGATACTCTATCACGGCGAATAAAGGTGCAGCTCTCCGCCAGTGTCTGTGTTATCCAATCGCGGGATTGCCCAAGTATTAAGGCAGCTATTGAAACAATGGTCTTTGGATTTGTTGAGGAACTGCTCGAAGATGAAGAGGATCGCGATCACAAACGTCTCCGGCGCTCTCAATGCACAATGCAGGTGCTAAGTGCATGGTATGGCAGTATAGATGTGAACAGGACCCTGGTGGTGATTCTACCGGATTTTGAGTGCTTCAGTGGACAAATATTGCAGGATTTCATATTGGTTTTAAGTTCTTACTGTTCGAAAATACCTTTCGTGTTAATTCTGGGCGTAGCAACTGCGGTGTCGGCGTTACACACCACGCTCCCATACCATGTGACGAGTAAGATCAAACTGAAGATCTTTCAAACGCAATCTGCGCCAGTGGGCTTGAATGAGGTAGGTGGGATCATTGATTTCAGCCACTACTAATAAATAATTTTCCGTAGATTCTGGAAAAAGTAATGCTTTCCCCTAAGCACAGTGTTCACTTATCCGGCAGAGCATTCAAGTTCCTCACGAACATTTTTCTTTTTTACGATTTTTCAATAAACGGGTTTATTAATGGATTTAAGGTAAATTGGGAAGCTCATTCAAATTTCTTTGCAATAATACGTATTTTTTCCCGTTGAAGTACTGCCTCATGGAGCACTTTTTTCAAGGCAATGCTTATGCGCTATGCTCAAACTATACTAGCTCCCTTAAGATGATAAAGTCCCTCACTCACGACGATATGGAAACCATTCGCCGCATGCTCTCTTTCCGTCCATATGTAGAGCAGTTGAATGACTGTAAAAAGGTGATAGCCATTCTCACGGACGATGCTTATTTGAAGAAGAAATTACCACAACTCTTGCGAGACTGTCACTTGCACTTTATTTACTTCCGCACTTTTCTCGAGTTTTTCACATCTCTGATGCACGATCTACCCAAATGTCCATTGGGTAAGTTACAGAGGGAACTCTACGCCAGTTGTCTGTCCAGAGATATCGTGGAAACTGCTGAATTCAAGGAAGCATGGCAAATGCTTGCATTCATGTCAAAAGATGAGTTCGTTGCGAAAGTCTCTCGAGCCATTATGACCACAATTGACTTTATAAATGTAGAAGTCAAGAATTTGGAGCTTGCTGAAGCTTGTCAACCTAAAATTAACAAAGTAGGGTCCACGTTTTAGAATTACATTACTCTATTCTTTAACTTACATACTGTTTTTTTAGAAACTGGATGCCATCAAAGAACTCCTTACCAAAGTTGTCATGGCTGGCATGGAAACAAAGCAACAGAAGACTTCGCCAGGCAATAACATGGCAACTGATCTTAAACAAATCAGTCGGCATGACTTGAAGGAGAAACTTCTGCAGATGGCCAAGCAAGACAAACCGATTTCCGATTTCACTCGATTAGTGAATGAAACACTCGAGTATATTAAAACGCAAGTAGTAGAGGAATTTCTGAGGCCACTTACTAAAGCCCCACCGTTGCACGAGTTGTTTGTCTTCTCCGACATAATAACAGTCCGGAGGAATATTATTGGAGCGCCACGTGCTGCTCTTCACATGGCTCTCAATAATCCATTTTTTTATCTGCAATGCAAATGCTGTGACATGGATGGTACTCAAACGATGGTACCAACTTTGCCTGATTTATCGGTAGCCTATAAGCTGCATCTGGAGTGTGGGAAAATGATAAATCTTTTCGATTGGCTGCAAGCGTTTCGATCGGTTGTGGACTATACAGAGGAAGATCATGAGCAAGTGGATCCCAGGATTCAGTAAGTACAAACAGAAATGTTTAATATATAAATATTGCAAAACGTTTTATTCTTAAAGTCACGGAATCGGGCCATCGAAATTATGAATGTATCTAGAATGTTTAAATAGTTTTATTAGAAGATTATGTTTAATATCGTGTGGCTCCCGTCCTTTATAGCTTTAACCTCTGGTGTTTGGGTTAATGCGCACTAGAGGCAGCTTTTGCTTTTTTTTATTTGACAGGTGTCATTTGAATGTTTTTTTGGCTTGTAGTGCGACTACTAGGTATAAAATGCTGTTAACGAAAAGCCAATTAATGTAAGCCATTCCCGATGATCCTTTTGTTTACATTATCAATCTCTTAGACTTCTTTTAAGCGTTTTGTCCACAACAGCTTAGTCAGCAGCAACAAACTCAATCAGTCTTAGGAAAATAAAGATTTCCCACTTTACTTGCGACACCTATTTGTCGGACTATGTCGATATACCGGGCCCATTCGTTTCGTGTCCAAAGTTAATACACTTAAAGCATCTTTTGGGTCAAATTTTGCACGTATGAGACAGACAACCCAACCTATGCTCACTTTATCTTGTGCACTGTACCTACTGCGTCCCTAGATATGTGTTTCGATGCTATCTAATGGTATCTAAGACCTGTCATTCTCTTCCTTGCGCTTTCATTGAGGTTTAACAGATCTATTCTTTTGAAGTAAGCTCGTTATGTCTATTATATCAACAAAGAACTTGTGGATTCTTATTTGCTCTCCTAGCAGTTGGAAGATATCCTTTTCTTCGTTCTCCTTGCTACTCCAATGTATTTTTTCTTCTTCACCTTCTTGCGGGCTTTTTTTTTGTCCGGAGGAATGAGGAACATTTGGCAGAAGAGTTATATTGCGATGCTGTATAAATCAGCGGTGCTTTAACTTGAAGTTACCCTTTGCCGGTATAAATAATTTCATAGATTGATAAAAAATATAATATTAACATGCCTTCAGGTAGACACAAAAAATACTTAGACTATCATATTGTTTTATACTTCTTTAACAATTCGGTCCTTTTCTTAATATAAATGTGTACATTGTGTGAGGCCGTAAAGAACTCTATTGTCAGGGCACCAACCAATTTAGTTTAACGTCATGTTTATAATCAAATATATTCGATTATAATCTTTAGTTAGTGAGATAAATTTATTTAACTATAAAGCCATTTTTGTTTAAATATTTACAATATACATTACAATTAATTGGTTTACATTATTTTATAATAATTTATGAAATGTTTTCTTTTTTATATTGCATAAGCAATGTTTTTTTTATTTAAGCATGTTTGAAAACCATTTAAGTTTGACATTGATTTTATTTCAGCTGGTAGTCTGTTCAAATGATGAAATCATATGTATTGTAGAGTGTGCTGTCGACTGTTAGCATGCATTCATTGAATTTCTTTATCAGTCCGATTTCTCAGGGTATATGTCGTCGCTTCATTAACTGTTGTCATCCTTTCTCGCAAATATTGTGGGCTCTTCGTGTGTATACATATCACATCTAAAAATTATTCGCATAGCTTTATTTTGAAATGTTTGCATTCTGATGTTATAATAGAAATAGAAGATACTTGGGCAATATTCAAAATGTGGTTTAATAATAACATTATATACCTTTATTGCACTGTTCATTGATATATTTTTGCTTATTTTAATTAGTAAACCAACTTTTTTTAGACACAATCGCACAAGTAGTTTGTTCTTCTTTAAATTTGAGTTTATTGTCTTAAATAACACCATGATATCACTCTCAACAATTTCAATAGGAAAATTATTAATATTTATGTTCATTGGGGTAGTAGTGAATTCACGTTCAGCGTATGTTGATACACTTTGATTTAGTCACATTTAGTATAAGACGATTTACTTTTAACCACATATATATTGCACTTCAATCATAGTTTATATTGTCTATACATTGTTGCGTCGTCGGCAAACAAAAGCATTTTTGAGACTTTTATCACTTTTTCTATGTCATTAATAAATTCGAGAAATAGCAGAACTCCTAATATTGTTCCTGTGGAATACCAATGTTTATACCCACTGCTGTTGATATACTATCCTTTACTTTTGAACACATATTAGTGTTCATAAAGTTGAAGTCATTTTTAGAGTTTATGGATTATATTTCACTTTGGAAAAGATTTGTATTTATATGATGTAATTTAAAGTCTATGTTGCACTCATTTACAATACATGTAAAATCAGGAAATATCACAGTTCTAGTTAAGTTAATTACGCTTTGCACAAAAAAGGTATTTAATTTTTCACATAAAATTGCACTGTCATTTATTTTGTTTCCATTTTCTAATTCCACTTCATGCTTGGCGAGTCCAGTGGTTGTAACTCTGACTACACATCAAGTGCTTATTTTTAACTTGCAAGTGGTAACCATTGGGAACTAGTCTCATCCAACCGGATTTGACTTGCGAAACGTAGAGCGCGAGTGTTGATAACATGACGAAAAAGAGCAACACCATAAACAGCCAGGTCAGAATGACACGGAAAGAATACCCGGCCTGTTGTCCCAGGCGAACCTACCCAAGCTGGAATTTCAAGAATTAGTCAAGTTCCTTCAACAGAGATTGTTTCGGATGAACCGAAAGGCCAACGGCAGCGCTCAATCCCGTAGTGGATACTGATGGCCCCGTGTCCTAAGGGTATCTAATAAATTGGAACTGGCCCTCCAGGTAGGGGTTTTGGCTTTGGGCTAACTACCCAACCATTGAAAAAGAAATTGTAACGAAGCAACCGATAGCCTCGGAAAGGACTGATTTTATTGTTGACGACCCTGCTAAGCGAAAAAAAGACAACGACGTTCGTATCTGCACCTGGAATGTGAGAGCATTAAACAATATAGATGCAAGCGAACAACTAGCGGAAGCCCTAAACTGCTACAAAGCGGAAATTACTACCAACCAGAAAATACAATGGGATGGGCTGGGCAAAAAGAGGATTTGAAACTGTGACATCTACTACGGACCTTGTTATAGTGAGTAGAAATAGCGACTATTCGGATGCGGATTTGTTATTAGTGTCAGGCTTAGGCAAGATGTCTTATGTTTCCAAGACATTACCAACATTAACATGTAACAATCCGCATCAAGGCCAAATTGTCCACCATAAGCCTTTTGTGCGCTCACGCCCCAACGGAGGAAAAATATGATATAGCTAAGGATTGCTTCTACCAGCTCCTTGACAAAACCTATGAGCGACTACCGAAGTACGATGTTAAAATCGCGCTGGGAGATTTTAACGCAATGATAGGAAGAGAAGAAATCTTAAGCCGTATTGTCGGAAAACATAACCTACACGACAACACGTCTGGTAAATGACTTAGGCTAATTGACTTCGCAACGGGACAAAACGCCACTATAGCCAGCACACGGTTTCCTCACCTCGATATCCATAAGGGGACACGGAGGTGTCCAGATCGACGAACGGTAAACCAAATCGATCACATTGCGATAGACAAGAGGCACGCATCCATTATTTTGGATTTCCGATCACTACTACTACCTTGTTGCAGCCACAACAATCCAGAAATACTGTGAAGAAAATTAATATCGAAAGTCTGCAATCGCAAGAGACCGTATCCGCAGTATCCCTAAACCTCTCGATTAACACCATACCACCAGCATCAATGGCAACGATGCCAACAAGCCATTAGATCAGCCGCAACTGATGTGCTAGGTTTCTCGGGCTCGACAACAAGAAACCCCTGGTTTGATGAGGAATGCCGACATATGCTTGTAGCAAAGAGCGAGGCCTACAAGGCTAAGCTGCGGGTGAAGACAAGAGCTGCCATTGAGCTCTATAGGTTGAGAAGAAGGAAAGAACGCCGGCTTTTCAGAAAGAAGAAAAAAGCAAGAAAAGCGCGCTATCGAACGATGTTGGCAACGATTTCTTCATCCGTTTTTGATAAGGTCCATGCTACGACTCCGCGGGACTGACCAGGGTCTTCTCCTTAGTAGTTCAAATAAGGGCTTTACTACTAAATTGCCTTCTTAACCCGAAGAAACATAAAATCGGTCCTTTCCGAGGATCTTCGTTGCTTTGTGAGTGGGTAGTTAACCCAAAGCCAATCATCATGCTGAAGCTACACTTTAAGCTTAACAAGACGCATATTAATACAAAATTCTAAAATATCTTAATAACTTACACGAAAACTTAAACTAACTAAAAAACTAAAGCCCTAATTCATGCAATAAAGTAAGGTGAATGAAATACAGCATTCGATATACCTGTAGCTTAAAAAATTATCTTATTATCCAATAGAGAATTTAAAGATTAAATTTACACATAGATAGATTTCAACCTACAAAACTACAACCATCTTCATCAACAACCTTTCTTCTTTTGCAGAGCCCGCTTTACCCGTGCCGTTGCCGAATTGCAATTTCTTGGCTACATCAAAACTTCGAAACGGAAAACCGACCACGTAACGCGACTCACCTGGTAGTCTGCTGCATTTCGTTATGAAAATAATTAATTGTTTGTTTATCATTTATACAGAAAAATACATTTTCTTGTTTACATTCAGTGAATATTTATATTTTTTCAATTGAGTTGCTTATGACATTAAGATATCATTTCGGTAAAATAAGTTAAAATTTCGAAACCAGCTTACATCAATTTCAAAGTAGCAATAGCTTCGGTGATTCTCTGAATCTCACTGGACGACTCTTCTAGTTTCTTTGTGTTGGCTGTTTGTACATCGGCTGGGACTTTTGTGTTGTAATCAGAGGCTGTCATAGCTTGATTCAGCTTGCTGACAGTCTGCTCCAGTTGTACCTTCTTTTTCTCCAACTTGGCGATCTCCTTATCAGCTTCGATTAGACCCTTGAGCAACAAATGCACCTCACACTGTCCGGAAACGGTAAGTATAGCACAGCCCTGTGGTGGTTCAGTGTCGAATTCAATCTTAGAGCAGAATGCAATGGTTGTTAGGTCGTTTGAGTATTTTTTAAGAATCTCGTTCGGCTGCGAATCAGTGCAGACAATGAAAGCTTCGGTTTTTGTTTTGTTTGGGATATTGTAATCACTGCGAGCGGAACGGATGATACGCGCTGCCTTTTGCATAAATTCAACCTCACGCTCGACTTCTTCGTTGCGCCAGGTTGTATTTTCTAGAAATATTAAAAATCATGAACCGTTCAGGTATAAAAGAGTTTAAGTACTTACCAGGATAAGCAGCCACGCATATACTTGGAGTTGTGTCCGATCTGGGTAACCTTTGGTATAGTTCCTCCGAGATAAATGGCATTAACGGCGAAATGATTCTTAACCCCAAGTCTAGACAAGTGAATAGCGCTTTGCGTGCGGATGCCTTCTCATCATCTGTTCCATTCTGGAAAATTGGCTTCAGGCACTCCAAGTACACATCGCACAGGTCGTACAGCCAAAAGCTGTAGCAGGCACTAGTTGCGGTGGCAAACTCGTAGCTTTCAAATCCTGCATTGCATGCTTCGATCGCAGCAGCGAGACGCGACAAAATCCACACATCCATATTGTTCTCCTTGCCCGAAAGGGTGATGTCCGATGAATACTTCTCCGCACCACCAAAATACATCAACGCAAACTTTGTGGCGTTCCACAATTTGTTGCAGAAGAACCGATACCCTAATACACGGTTGATGTCTAAATTAATATCGCGCGCTTGAGTGATGTACGCGCAGAGGGCGAAGCGCAAGGCATCGGTTCCACACTCTGGAATACCATTAGGGAAATCTTGCTTTTGTCCAGCCTTTGCTCGCTCAATTTCTCTAGGGTCCAAATTGGAGGTGAGCAGTTGCTCATGTAAACCCTCTAAAGTGATGCCACGGATAACGTCAATTGGATCTATGACATTTCCAAGACTCTTCGACATTTTGCGACCATGAGCATCTCGGACCATCGGATGCAGGTAGACTTCCTTGAACGGTAGTTTTCCAAGTAGTTTTTGACCAAAGAACACCATGCGAGCTACCCAGAAGAAGAGAATATCATGACCAGTCTCCAGAAGAGACGTCGGATAGAAAGCTTGCATGTCGTCAGTATTGTCGGGCCAGCCGAACACTGAAAAAGGAAATAGACCCGAACTAAACCAGGTGTCGAGAACATCCTCGTCTTGGTTGAGAATGATTTTACTGGATTCAACGTTGAATTTAGCTGATGCTTTGGATAGTGCTTCTTCTTTACTACGAGCTACAATCCAGTAGTCTTCGCTGTCGCTCTGCAGAGGAGAATTAAGGTTTAATTCTGTTTGTGTTTTTGTGCTTATTAACTTACCGAGCCACCATTGATGCTGGAATCATTGAAAGTAACATAATATGCTGGTATGCGATGACCCCACCACAGCTGACGCGATACACACCAATCGCGAATGCCATCCATCCAGTGGTACCAGATTTTTGTATGGTGTTCTGGAAAAATCTTGAGCTCTCCATTTTTGACAGCATCGGTGGCAGAAGCAGCCATATCAGCACATTTCACGTACCTTTAGAGATGAACAATTAAACAATAAAAACTGGAGGGCATATTTCTTACCATTGCGGTTTAATCATTGGCTCCACAACCTCCTTGGACCGACTGCAGATAGGCACTACCATTGGATTATTGACGGTATCTCTGTACAAGCCCAATTCTTTCAACTTTTCAAGAATCTTCTTGCGACAATCAAACCTCTTCATTCCTGTAAACTCGCCATAGTTTCCAATGATGTACCCATCATCGTTGAAAATCGTAATGAATGGCAAATTCTGTCGTTTACCAACCTCGTAATCATTGGGATCATGAGCTGGTGTGATTTTCACAGCGCCAGTTCCAAAATGCATTTCCACAAACTCATCGCAAACAATCGGTAGCTTACGATCACAGAACGGATGCTTAACAAACTTTCCGTGCAGGTGCATAAACCGTTCATCGCTGGGATGTACAGCGACTGCCGTATCGCCCAACATAGTTTCGATACGAGTGGTTGCGACAATAATCTCCTCGTCGGTGTTTTCCACTTGGTACGCAAACTTGACCAACACACCAAATTCGACCTTTTCAGTGTATCCCGGAATGTGGAAGAATGTCCTGCCAGGAATGTCTATTTTGTCTACTTCAATGTCAGAGATAGCCGATCGCAAGGCACACGACCAATTCACAATCCTAGAACTTCTGTAAATGCTACCGTCTTCGTGTAGTCTTACAAAAGCTTCGGTGACAGCTCGGCAGAGCTTTGGATCCATAGTGAATGCTACACGGCTAAAATCGTACGATGAACCCAACCACTTGAGTTGTTCGTAGATCCGGTCGCCCTTCTCTCGACGCCATTCCCATATTTTTTCGATGAACTTCTCACGACCTAAGTCATGCCGACTCAACTGTTCTTCGCGCCACAACTTCTTTTCCACTACAACCTGTGTTGCAATGCCAGCATGATCACACCCGGGTACCCACAACGTTGTGAAGCCCTTCATTCGATGGTAACGAGTGATTGCATCTTCGATAGCATTAGTGAGTGCATGACCCAAATGCAGGGATCCTGTCACATTAGGTGGTGGAATCACCATTACGAACTTTCCCTTTGGATTTTCATCAGCAATTGATTTCCGCTATACAATATACAAATCCATGACTCACTGCAGATATGACGTATAACTGTTTATAACTTACTCCGTATTCCGGCTTAAAGAATCCCTCCTTCTCCCACCAACTATACCAAGCGGCTTCAACATATCCTGGACTATATGCATCTGGTAGTGCATCGGTAGTGTCCTTCTTCTCACCTTTTGCGGTGCTGGCAGTGTAGACAGCGGCCTGTTTTACTTCCTTTACCTTTTTCTGTTGGGGCATGGCAATTAATACTATTATTGCCTTTCACTAATTCATGTACTTCTTACCTCGGGTTTTTCTTTCACAGAAACTGGAGCAGTGGCTTTTTTGTCAAGCTTTTCCTGGAGTTTTGCCAATTTTGCTGCTTTCTTTGCTTCTTTTTCCAATTGTTTGGCAGTTTTTGGTGATTCTTCACCGTTGACAAGAGGTGTTTCTTCTGACATTTTTTCCTTTATTTAATACGCACTGAAGACCTTGCGGATGGATGCCACGACACACTCAGAAATTCTACAATAATACTAGACAGTAGACAAAAATTGGTAAATGGGGAGCACTCAGAACTACGAAAGAAAATGCAACGTGCGCGATTGCAGTGACAGTTGGAAATCACAGGTTTGGAAAGAGGATGTTAATTTGTTCGCATTGGGCGTGTTGGTAGAGTCTAGTAGAGATATGTCCGACCATTGAGCAGAGTCAGAGATGGTAGAAATTACACTTTGCCATGTAGTAGAGTGGTATCTGCTAAAATGTATTTGAGGTTTCTTGTTTCAAAGAATAATTTATTTTGCACCGAAATAATTCAATTAAATGTTATAAATATTCTGAACTAATGAATGGTGTGTGATTAGTAAAAAAATCGAAGTAAACGATAAAAATAATAAAAAAAACATGACTAACATAGCTAGAGAAAGGAAACTCCATAATTGTTGGAGAAAGATTTGGTTTAGTCCTGTTGGAAAGTAGAGAAACGGAAGAATAGGAGGGCTCTGCAACAAATACGCTATCCATTATCGTAAGAACACCACAACATCCTGGCTTCGGGCACTTGGCTTCAAATCTCAAGTTACAACAAAAATATGATATGTGTAACTGAGAAATTTATTTACAATTTCCTATTTATATTTGCATTCAAGATCCAAACTTTTTTTATGACACAGCCTGGTTTCTTTTTCCAAATGCCATGGACATGAATAATAAGCCATCAAAATTTAACGTTTTATATGTAGGTAGCACATGTAACAAACGTAGGTAGTTAACGAAACAAATCAGGCGTGTAGTTTACTCGATAACTACGCGTAGTTAATCGACTACGTATATTACCTCACGTAATCTACGCTGTCATCTCTGGCGATGAGTTATCACACAGAATAGTTGCTACATTTTCGTAAGTTTGGTATTCGTATTTTATTTCAATTCTTTAGGGAAAAATTTGAAAATAGTTTTAAAATAAAATCCCAAATTGTTAAAAATGTGACCGAAAACCGTTTTTTTTTCCATAAAAACGCCACAAAAATTTGTCGTTCCAATAAATCTTTGTACAGACAGTATATATTTATTAAGATTGTCTGAATATGTTATTCAGCAACTTTTTCAAAATTCTTCACCTTTTGGACAAGGAAGTGGGGGCCCAACTAACAATTATTCCTCTCTAAGGCAATATAAATTTAATTCCACAAGCAATTATTTCTAAAGGCCTTATATAGAACTTGTGCGCAAAGGTAAAGCATTTTTGTAGTCGATTGTTTGGGTAGAAGCTTTTTTAAGACATTATGCAGGAAAATTCACAAACATTCAACTTCAAGCTACAGATTCACAAAGATGCACATTGTGTAAGCGATTACAGGTTGCCTTGTTGGCTCCTTGGGCATTCAACTACCTTGCAAATGTTCAGATTCGATATCCGGTCGAAGCATCACAAACATTTATTTTTATAATTTTTTAATTTCAAAAATGTTAAATGATTCGATTCTCAGGAAATATAATATGGCATGCATTTCACCAAACTTCAAATAAACACTACCCAGCATAATTTTGTTCTGATAAAGATTAAGTCATGGAAAAAGCCGTAAAGATCGGGAACCTACCGGAGAATATCTTAGAAGGAGAATGAGTCGTTGTACTTACTAGTTTTTCATAATCCAGAGTACAGCCTGTCCAGCGTGTTGGACTGCCCTGACAAGACGATTGTTTTATAGCAGTCTTGTCTTGACAGCAGGGTAAAGGTGGTTTGCAGACTTTCATGATTAGGGCCATGTACTAATCATGACAATGACTGCCTATGATATAATTCAAATGAAAAAGATACGGGTGTTTAAAAGCAGTTTAAAAAGCTGCTTTGTTCTTCACAGAATACCAGTACCTAACTACACAAAAAAATATTCCAACGAGGCCAACATAAACAGAATAGACAATTTTCTGGTGAAACTCATTCGGTTTCACGCGGCACGAGCGATGACTTCGAACATTATTATCCCCCATTATTATTATCCATTATTATTCATTATTAGCCTCATTATCTTTGGTGCCTCCTATCCCAACGATGAATATTTGGATAGTCGAGGGCTGATACAAGATAGATTGGCGCTTCCGCTAATCTATCACGTCTTTCCAGACGTCGTCGCTCAAGGTGGAGGAGAGCGCCTGCGGTTCGGCAGGAGTGTGTCCGATTGGGACCGTCGGACTAAGTTGCAACAGGAGAACCTGTTGTGGTGGTTAAGTAAGATAATGATTGTTGACTTCTCGAACAATCAAGTATCTTCGGGAACCTCCGAGAATAGGCCATTTCTTTCTAGATCAGTAGTGGAGTGGTATAAATAGAGATGAAGCGACAACCGGTTAGTCTGAATTTCAACCTAAACATGATTTGAAAGTAATAATAGTACGCCAATTTAATCGTTGGTATTAAATTGAAATAAGTGTAATTTAATTGTTAAACGAGATTAAAGATATAACCGTTTGTAAATAATAGAATTCTAGAAATAAGAGTGCGTTTACATTAACTTTTGTTAAACATATAACAGAAAAGCGTTTTACCATTCAAAGTCCGGCTTCATACAACTGTATATACAGACCTTATCGCAAAAAGAAACTAATTTTCTATCGAACCGTCATATAAATATTTTTGTTTTTTTTTAAATTCATTTTTACTTACTTAAAATATTAACTTGCTACTAGACAAAAATGCTTAAATCTAACTTATCAATAACTTGTTTACTTAATCTAACTTAACGGCCTTAGTGGACGATGTAAGCTTGTATTTAACAGTTTTATTTTGTTTTTGGGGTTGAATTTATCGTTTTTTTTTTGTTTCATGTTAAATTTTAATTTACAAAGAAAAAATAAAAAACTTTGTATAGTGAGCCGTCATATAACAACTTCACGTAGGTTCAAAAACTACATACACGCCACTGTTCCACTGCGGAAATCTAAATAAGTAAAAAAATCGTTTTTTTGCAAAAAAAATAATCTAAATGATTATGAAACATTAGTAAGAAATAAATTTACAAAACCTGTTAAGTTTGTAAGGAAATGTATTGTTATTGCACAATTAATGTGAAATCACTCATTGTAGTTTTTCATCAATTAAATAGATGACGCTACATGTCGCTAAGGAAATGAATCTCTTCGCATAAGATGTCGCTCTTTTGTTAACATGTTTCTATGGAAATCTAAGCTTCACGGCGGCAGTTGTTTCTTTACTCATCCGCAGTGAAACAGTGGCGTTTGTGCTGTTTTGGAACATATTTTCTCACAGAAACGTATGAAAATGACTTTCACTAGAAGTCCATATACAATAAGTCAATGTGATCCATTAACCCATATAAATGCATGAAAGTTATATTTAATACTTGCATGTCTAAACCCCGGGTGACGTATTGGAAATTCAACTGCATTCTGTCACTTGCAAAAAAAAAAAAAACAATTACATTGGTTAATATAAAATATTCATATATTAGTAATTGAAGCTAATCCATTTGTATCAATACAGTAAAATGCATGAAGATCTTCCAAAAGAATTTGACTTAGTTGTCGTTGGAACAGGTAAACTCCCTTTTATTTGGCTTTTGTGCTTATGACTCATTCTGCAACAAATTAATTCCGCAGGATTTCCTGAGTCTTCCGTAGCCGCTGCTGCAAGTCGGATTGGAAAGACTGTCCTTCACGTAGATCCAAATGATTTCTATGGCAGCTGTTGGGCCTCCTTTAATCTCGAAACATTCCAAATATTCCTCTCGAACAACACCATCATTGAATCAAATGATATATCGGCGGCCAAACAGATTTGGTTTATTTCCTCGGAGAGTGAAGAGGATGTCTCCAATGAAGACGATTGGACGCAAACAAAAGTTCTAAAGCATTCTAGAAAATTCAACATAGACTTGTGTCCAAAGCTGTTGTTCTCAGCAGGGAAGCTAGTTGATCTACTTGTGTCGTCGAACATTTGCCGATATGCTGAGTTTAGAGCGATTGACCGGATTTCGACTCTGTTTGGAGGGGAATTACTTAATGTACCCTGTTCGCGAACTGATGTTTTCAACACGAAAGATCTCTCAATTGTGGAGAAGCGTCTGCTTATGAAACTACTAACGAGTTGCATGAGTTATGAGGAAAAGGCTGAGGAATTTGCCAAGTACCAAGACAAAACGTTCCTAGAATATCTGCAGGCGAATAAACTCACAGAAAAGATCATCCATTGCGTGATGAACTCAATTGCCATGTGCGATACATCGACACCACTGCACGATGGTGTTGAAAAAATGAAGCGCTACCTACAGAGTTTGGGTAGATATGGTAACAGTCCCTTTTTGTTTCCAATGTATGGCTGTGGAGAAATTCCGCAGTGTTTTTGCCGCTTGTGTGCTGTGTTTGGTGGGACATATTGCCTAAAAAGAAACGTAAATGTTGTTAGTACAGGGGAGGAAGTTGTTACACTGGAAGTAGACGGCCATGTTATTGACGCTAAGCATTTAGTTGTGTCAAGTGGTAGTCTTCCTTTAGGGGTTTTACCCACAAACAGTGTGATAAAGAATCGCCATCGATGTGGAAATTTGGCAAGAGGTGTGTTTATAACATCATCTCCGATTGGCAGCGAGGAACAAAACTCTGGTGGTGGAGGCGTGAATGTGATACGACTGGTTGAGGGTACAGATGGAAGTAGAGGAGCGATTTTGCTGCAATTGTCACACTATTCGGGAACTTGTCCTAAGGGATTATGTAAGCGTTTACTTGCGCAATGAAATAACATTATTAGTATTTATTTTTTTTCCTAAGATCTGATTCACATAACTACTGAAGCAGTTTCCGATAATCCAGAAGCGGATCTTGATCCATTTGCCAAGCAGATCTTCAACACCAATATAACTGGCACCCCAAAACTCCTCTATGCAGCGTATTTTCTTATTAACCGATGTAAGATGTGTCTGCAAAATATTGACTCTTCGACGTTGGTCGTGCCAAGAGTGTTGTCGACTTGCGGACCATTCTTTGAAATTGACTATGATTCATCTATTAGAAATGCAAAAGATATTTTTGAAACAATCTATCCAAACGAATCGTTTCTTCCCAGAGCTCCAGATCCAGAAGAAATAATCATTGGTGACGAAGATCCGATGGCATTGGCTGAACATTGTTTGCCTGATGATTTGAAGGAACAGATGGACCAAATCGAAGATGGTATGGAATCAATGGACGTGTGTGAAGGAGATGCTAGTGGGGATTGCTCCGATTTTGGTGACGTTTAAACTTATATGTACAACTATTTATCAAACAAACACTGCTTGTAATTTAAGTTAAGATATCATGTATGCTATACTGACATATAAAATATCGCCAATATATGCGACAAATAAAATTGATTTTTGAAATTCGAATTCGAGAATATAGGGAAAAGCAAAGAGAAATTGCTATAAATTTGGAATATATATAAGTTATTATCTAGAACGAGATGAAGCCCTTGACATCTTTTGGTTTTAAGAGACAACTATATGAATTCTACCTTAATATATTTCTGTGATAACCCAAATAACTCGGAGTCTTCCTGTTGTTGTGCTGCCAGGACTTCAATACGCCCTGGTTTGATGAATAATGCCGACTGATTGTAGCAGTAAAAAGCTTGCTTTGAAAATTTGGAAAGTGTAAAGCTTCAAACCAGGGTCCTGTACCATGAAACAACAAGTATTGCGCAATATCCGCCATTAAACTCTAAATGAAAATAAGAAGGGTAGAACGCCAGCTTTTCAGAATTATGAAAAGATAAACAAATAGTAATGATGGTAAAAATTTAGCAAAGTGTAACGCGTCAAACCAGAGGCCTGTACCATGAAACAACAAGTATTGTGTAAGAAGTAATTTTTAACTTTTTCCTAGAGTTTGTATACGCAGAAACTCTAGTTATAATATAAGTTAAAATTTACTTGTTGTACAATACTTTTTGTTAAGGAGCAACGAGAATTCTCCATCGTCATCCTACACAAACGGACGAGTTTGGGCGGTATACCAAAACCAGAAATGGCTCTGTATAGTTCGTCTCTAAAAATGCTGTCGTATACGGTTTTGAAATCGATGAGTAGGTGGTGGGTATCGACTTGGACTTCTTGGGTTTTTTTCCAGGATCTGCCGAAGTGTGAAGATTTGATCGGTAGTGGACTTTCCTGGCCTACAACCACACTGATAAGGGCCGATCAGGTTGTTGGTAAACGGTTTCAGGCGCTCACATATTACGGCAGATAGAATTTTGTAGGCGATGTTGAGGAGACTTATGCCACTATAGTTGGCGCAGTTTAGAGGGTCTCCTTTTTTGTGGATCGGCAAACGATGCTGAGCTACTATTCTTCAGGCATACTTTCTTCCGACCAGGATTCGGCTTATGAGTTGGTGGATGTTACTTACCTAGTCATCTCCGCCGACTTTATAAGGCTCGGCGGGAAGGCCGACATTTCCGGCAGCCTTATTAAGCTTCAGTTTAGATATTGCTATCTTCACTTCACTTAGGTCGGGTGGTTGGCAGTTTTCGCTGTCGTTGCCAATATTAAATGGTTCTTTCTGCCTGACAGCGGAATGTTGTTCGTCATCGCCGTTTAACAGTCTGCAGAAGTGGTTCTTCCATTTCCTCAGCATCGACTGTGTCTCAACTATGATATTTCCTTGTTGATCTCAACAGGATTCTGTTCAAGCTTTGTATCCTTGGCTTTGACGTTTTACACTTTGGTAAAACTTGCGAACATCTTTCCTGGAGAGGCACCTCTCTATATCCTCGATCGCGCGCTTTTCTTGCTCTGTTTTCTTCTTTCCAAAAAGCCGGTGTTCTTCACTTCTTCTCTGCCTATAGAGCTCAACGGCAGCTCTCGTCTTCACCTGCAGCTTAGCCTTGTTTGAAGGCCTCGTTCTTGGCTGCGAGCATCTGTCGGCATTCCTCATCAAACCAGGGGTTTCTTGCTGGTGGGCGCGAGAAACCTAGCACATCAGTTGCGGCTGATCTAATGGCTTGTTGGCATCGTTGCCATAGTTCTCCGACATTCGATGCTGGTGGTATGGTGTTAATCGAGAGGCTTAGGGATACGCGTTGCGCGAAGGTCTTGGCGGTCTTTTTGCGATTGCAGTCTTTCGACATTAATTTTTTTTACAGTATTTCTCGATTGTTGTGGCGTGGTGCATATCCGCATTCTAACCTTGGCCGCAACAAGGTAGTGGTCCGAGTCGATGTTAGCTCCTCTGAATGTTCGGACATTCTAAATACTGGATGCGTGCCTCTTGTCTATCGCTATGTGATCAATATGTGATCAACCCCTCGTTGATCTGGAGACCCCCATGTCCCGGTGTGCTCTATAGTGGCATTTCGTTCCGTAGCGAAGTCAATTAGCCTAAGTCCGTTGCCAGACTTTTTGTCGTGTAGGCTATGTTTTCCGACAATACTTCTAAAGATGTCTTCTCTTTCTACCTTTGCGTAAAAATCTCCCACTTCGATTTTAACATCGTACTTCGGCAGTCACTCATAGGTTTTGTCAAGGAGCTCATAGAAGCAGTACTTAGCTATATCATCGTTTTCCTTCGTTGGGGCGTGAGTGCATATAAGGCCAATGTTGGCGAATTTGGCCTTGATGCGGATCGTTACAATGCTTATGTCTTGGAAACATAAGACTTCCTACCTAAGTCTGGCACTTATAACAAATCCGCATCCGAATAGTCGATGGTTCTGCTCACTATAACACGTTCCGTAGTAGATGTCACAGTTTTCCTGTTTAATGTTCTCACATTCCAGGTGCAGGTACGAACGTCGTTGTCCTTTTTTCGTTTAGCCGTGTCGTCAACAATAAAATCAGTCCTTTCCGAGGCTATTGGTTGCTTCGTAACCGTTAGATATTTCCATGGTTGGGTAGTTAACCCAAAGCACAACCCCCCACTTGGAGGGCCAGTTCCAATTAATTAGATACCACTAGGACACGGGGCCATCAGTATTCACTACGGGATTGAGCGCTGCCGTTGGCCTTTCGGTTCATCCGCCACCAGCTCTGTTCAAGGGCCTGACTAACCCTTGAAATTCCTGGACAACCTGTTGTCCGAATATGTCGAAGCAGATTGTCTAGGTTCGCCTGGGACAGCAGGCCGGGTATTCATTCCGTGCCATTCTGACCTGGCTGTTTATAGTGTTGCTGTTTTCCGTCGTGTTATCAACACTCGCGTTTATCGTTTAGCAAGTCGAATCTGGTTGGATGAGACCAGTACCCGTTGGTTACCACTTGGAGGTAAAAAATAAGCACTTGATGTGTAGTCAGAGTTACAACACTGGGCATTGCCAAGTTAATGCCAATCAGAGTCTACCCTAGTTCTACAACACCCAACCATCTGACACTTCGACAATACCCATAAAAAATTCAAGAAATCTTAATTCCTCCATCTATTCATCAGTTCACACTCCAACAGGGTCGACGACGAACACACCGTAACATTCGATACCAAAAAATTACTTAAGAAAGATAACATTTTGATGTGTGACTTTCTTAACATAATTCTTGAGAGAATTGTGCAAAGCTCGCGAGCCAAATTCGTTGGAAAATGTTCGGTCCCTTTGACCTGGTTAAGAACTCCGCGTTTGATGTTTAAAATTGCAAATACATGTAAAGCGGATGGACTCGCCCTCCCAGAGTATTCGATTCCTAATCAGTGTTCAATCCAATCATGAATAAAAATTTCGCGAGCATTTTTTACTTTCCTTCTATAATTAAACTTAGGTGTAAGTCCTACTTGAAATCAGGATTTCTCAAAAGATCATTTCATCTAGAAGCATAGTGTTTTTTTCCCCAAATCGAAAACTAAAAAAAGAAGTGGGCCTCTAAGAAGTGGGCGTGGGTTAAAATGATATTTGGAAGAAATATTTATATTACCAAAACCAATAATTTTTTTCGAAAAATTTTACCGAAAAACTTTGTTTGACTGAAAACGCCCTCAAAAAGTGGGCGTGGCAAAAAACCTTATGTAGACCAAATAAAGATATTCAGGTTGACTACATATGTTGTTCAGACACTTTTTCAAAATTCCCTACTGTTTGGCCAAAAATAACGTTTTTATAAAAAGTGGGCAGATTTTGAAAATGTTTACACTTGTTGGAATTTCATTATCCTAGCTCAAAATTTAAGGTCCAAAAACCGGTTACCTACAGACGGACAGAATCGACTCAGCTAGCGATTCTGTTACAAACTATGTATCAAAACTAATTTACCCATATGGGATAGGGTATAATTATATACATAAATCAAAATAAAGTGCTCTAGATAAAAACAAATAAGAAGGAAACATCCTTCTTAAAATAAATATTCCTAAAATATGGGCTTTATTGCAAATAAATATTAAAATTGACATTGTCACAACAATTTTTTAAAATCTTTTATGGTTTGACAAAAAACAACGATTTTCCCCTGCACATGGTATAGAAATGGTTTTCGTAGGAAAACGCCTCCGAAAAGTGGGCGTGGAAGGATTGTCTGCTTTTGACTTGTATAGAGCGAACTTGCATTGTTTCGAATTCTAATTTAAAATAAATCGAATGTTCGATGTACTCTTTTATATATAGTGATGCTCCACCTTTAGCCTTGTTTGATGGATGTAGAGCATGATAATCAAAGTGAACTTTAACCTCTAAGTGAGAATTACTCTTTGCATGAGTTTCGGATATTAAACAGACGTCGATATGTTTTTCCTGCATAACCAATTCAAGTTCGCCAAATTTCTGCCAAAGGCCATTGGCATTCCACGTAAGAATTTTAAGAAATCTTTTCATGTTGAAGGTAGATTAGTCTGTTGCGAGTACTATTTTCAAGCTTTACTAGCCTGTCGAAAATAAGTTTATTCGTTTCGCTTTGTTCCTCAAGTTTTGAAAGAATAATCGAAAAAAACGTTGGAAACGGGGTATGGTGAAATATTTTTATCGGGTACTGTGGCTTGGGCATACGTTTGTACATTTTGTTTTGGATGTACAAGATCAGATCGTATTTCTGTTGGCCTTGGTATTTGTTTAATTTTTTGATTGTTGCCTGCTTTGGCTTTGAGATAAGTTTAGGCGAAATTTTAGGCTTTTTCTTTGTTAAATTTAATTTCTCTGAAATTTTATTATTGAATTTCATCCGTCTTTGTTGCAACTCTTTAGCTACTTCGCAGCCGCGGTAACTTGCGGGATGATCGCCTTTACAATTAATGCAAATAGCAGGAGTTTTTTTTAGCTAACCCGCAATCTACAGTCAGATGATTTCCGGCACAACAGGTTTGCGTATGATTATGTCCTTGGCAGCGCTGGCGCTGAGGAACTAATTTTGAATCCTTACGCATGGGTTCGATTTTTACAACAATATTAAGTATTGTTTCTATTTCATAAAACTTTTTTCAAACTTTGTTTCTTTCGATAAAACGAAAGTGAAAGGCAGAGCGCGTTTTTTTTTTCTTCACCCTCTTTTTGCTGTTTGTTCCGCTTGATAATGGTAACGGCATCTAACATTATTGTCTGTTTTTCAGATCGCTAACTATGTAAGCACGACGCATGCAACCCTCTGGCTACAACACGTAAAGGCATTTCAGATTTATTCTGAAATAATTACCATTCAATTTTATCGGTATTTAGTTTCCGAGATAATAGACGATAACTTTACGGAGACTTCCCATGTATTTTTTTTTAAGTGAAGATACATGGTAGCCTGATAATGGTGAAGATGGATACCTTGATGAAAATGAAGGTATGCAACTTGTTAGAGTCGTCTATAACGATCACATTAATTGGCGGTGGGGGCCGTTGTTTAAGCTGTTTCGCTTTATTAGTATTCTCTTTATCGTGGTTTAATAATTTAGGTGGGGATATTGCTTTTCTTTTTTCACCGGTCTTTTCTTTAAAATCCAGTCGGTTTCGTGACTGTGTTCTTCTTCGTTGGTATGGTATTCTGATATAACCGGGTAGTTTGCACTCGGTTTTGGTTCATTACTTAATTTAAATGAACTCTTCAGAGTCATGTTTTCATCCTTAAGGTAGAATTTTTTTCCATAGCTCTTCGCAGAGCAGTTCGACTTTGCTTAGCCTAGTTTGAACAACGTCGTTTTAGTTCTCAAAGCTTTCAAAATTCACTGAGTCTCGTTTTTCGTGAACCGACACTTCTGACGTTGTCGAGCTCCTGGAGACGCATATAATTTTTTGAGGTCCAGATGTAGGTGACCTCGTTACCATTGAACTTTTTCCGAAAGGGTTACAAAATTGCAATAATTGGCTTTCGCCAGAATCCTTAGAGCCGACCTCCAAAGAGGGTGGATTTTCCAGTGAAACTAGATTGCCACCCGGGGTATTACATCTTTTCGTTTTATTCATTGCATTTTTTTGGACACACTTTAAACTCGGTATACGGAAGTGGCTTTTAGTCGCCTTCTACGACAGGCATGCCTTACCTCAAGTATATTCTAATCCCTAACCCGAAGGGGGGAAATGACATAAAGAAGAAATGTTTATATAACCGTAACCAATGATGTTGCATCAAACATTTATTCGAAATGTTTAAAATTTTACCGAAGAATTTTTTTTTTACTGAAAACGCCCTCAAAAAGAGGGCGTGGGAAAAACTTCGTATAGACGAAATAAAGCCATAATGATTGTCTAGACATATTGTTCAGATACTTTAACAAAATCTATAAGGGTTTACCCTAAAACTGGGATTTATTGTTTTGTGTGTAAATTAAATATTTACACCTGTTCTGCTGGGAGCAACAACAAACACGTGTACTAAATTTCATCATTCTCTCTCAAAATTTAAGGCCCAAAAACTGGTGATGTATGGACCAATGGAGAGACATGGCTAGCGAAATTATTTCTCAATGTTACAAACTATGTATCAAAACTAATATACCTCTATGGAATAGAATATAAACATATGAGAAGGCTACAATCCACTGTGTGGATCGTTTTATACCCTATCCCGTCCTTAAAATTAATATCTCTAAAATGTGGATTTTATGACAAAGAAATATTAAAATTGACATTGTTGCAACATATTATTCAGACAGTTTATCAAAATCTTGTATGGTTCGACAAAATACAACGTTTTTCACGTGGTTATGCTATGAGGAAGTGTATACAATTGGTTTTTGTATGAAAGCGCCTCCAAAACGTTGGCGTGGGTGTGCATTTTTTTTTTACCAAACCCACTGATTTTGCATCAAAAGTTGCTTCAAATATTATAAAATTTTACCAAAAAAGTTTTTTTTACCGAAAACGCCCTCGAGAAGTGGGAGTGGCAAAAAACTTTGTATGGATAAAATATAGACAATGGGATGGACTACATATGTTGTACAGTCATTTAAGGAATTTTGAAAAAAAATATGACTGTACAACATATGTATTCAATCCAAATGTCTACATTTTGTCTATGAAACGTTTTTTGCCACGCCCACTTCTTGAGGGCATTTCCAGTAAAATTTTAAAATATTCAAAAATACTTTTGATGCAAAATCAATGGGTTTGGTAAAACAAATAATTCGTCAATACATCACTCAACCCCACGCCCACGTTTTGGAGGCATTTTCATACAAAAACCGTATACACTTCCTCATAGCATAACCAGGTGAGAAACATTGTTTTTTGTCGAACCATACAAGATTTTGATAAACTGGTTGAACAATATGTTGTCACTTTTTTTTTCTCAATAGACACGATGAGCACGTGCCCAAAGTAGTGTGGAACTTTAACCCTAACTAACACCACCACTCTTTTTGTATTTGTATTGCAACTAAGTATGCGACTTAACTAGAATTTTTTTTTAGAGTGGTAGGAAAGGTTTTGGATATAGTGGAGACTTACTCCACGGGTGGTGTCCGAACTAACTTCGTTCTGTGTTCGTTAAATTTGAAGAAATTTCAAGATGGTGCATACTTTTCGGTATAACAGACGACATTTTTATTATATTATTTATTATTTGTTGGGCTCGGCTCGACGAGACAGTGCGTCAGCATTAGAGTGCAGGGTGCCCCTACAGTGTTGAAGTCAAAAGCGTAGCTCTGAAGCCGCTCAATCCACCTAGCAACTTGACTCTATGGATTCTTAAATTGAAGCAACCACTTTTAAGCAGCGTGGTCTGTACGAAGAAGGAACTTCCTAGCATGGAGGCATTTATGGAAATGCTTCGTCGCCAGAATTAAGTTCCCTACTGGTCACACAATTCTTTCTTTCTGGCTGGACAGAATCTTGCTGAAGTAGGCCACCACTCTTTCCTCTCCCTCTTGTACTTGCGATAAAAGGTGTGTAATGTTTTTCAAGGACTTAAACACTAGCAATGTCTAGCGCCGATACTAGCATATCCCGACGGTGAAAATATCTTCATTGTCGATGCCGACGCAAGTAGTTTTGAACTGATGAGGAAGACGCACACCGACTACTTCATCAACCCACACACCTAACCTAACATAATCAGGTCATAACCCGGAGCTTTTTCAGGCTTTAGTTTCTGCATTTCCCGCCTAAGCTCGGCCAAACTTGCATATCTATCTATTGTAGAATGAAGCTGGGCTTCGAATGATAAAACTCTATTCTATTTTATGTTTTATAATAATTTATTGAAACACCCTCTTTTTTCTAGAATTATATTTTTTACAAAACGATTCTGACATTATTTGACATTATTCTCGTTTAACAATTCAATTACACTTTTTTCAAATCAAATATCAACGATTGAATTCGCTTGCTATTATCACTTTCCAAAATTCACTTGGGTAATGCACTAAATCAACACTATTCAAATCACGTTCAGTTCAAAATTTAGACTCACTAACTGGTTGTCGGTTTATCTCTATTTATACCACTCCACTGATCTAGAAATATATGGCATATTCTCGTAGGTTCCCGCAGTTTCTTCATTGTTCGAGAAGTGGTTTTGAAAGCTACCACTATTCCTGTCATTCATTTCAGTGGGCGCAACCAGTACCACCATTGGGCACTAAATGAATTTGTTTGATTTACACACATCAGGTTATGTTTGCACACTGCAATCTGAATTTATAACAATGCCTTCCTCATAAACTTGTTCGTCCCGAGGAAGTGTATCCTCAGTTTCACCTTCAAACTGATGTAACCGACCCGGATGTACTACCTTTAATTTTCCACGTAGTCCTTTCTGTATACGGTAAAGAACGTCGCTTATGCGCTTCACAATGTTATAGGGGCCATTTCGGCAGCATTTTCGGCGATGTTCCTTGTTTACGTTGAGGATTATATAGACACACTGAATCTCCTTCCTGAAATACAGTTCCTGTTGCTCGTACCTGGTTTTCATCCGATCGCTTTCCAGTCTTATTCTTATCCTCCTCCCTATCCTATCCCATCCTTAAAACAAATATCAGCAAAATGTCGGCTTTTTGGCGATGAAATATAAAAAACGTAATTTTCAGAACATATTGTTCAGACAGTTTATCTAAACCATTCATGGTTCGACAAAAAATATCGTTTTTCGCCTGGTTATGCTATGAGGTAGTGTATAGAAATGGTTTTTGTATGAAAACGCGTGGGTTAAAATGATATATGGAAGAAATGTTGATACTAACAGAACCAATGATTTTGCATCAACATTTTTTTGAATTTTTTGAAAATTTTACCGAAAAATGTTTTACTAAAAATGCCCCCAAAAAGTGGACATGGCGAAAAACCTTGTATGGACGGAATATAGTCATTAGGATTGTCTAGATATCTTGCTCAGACTCTTTTTTTAAATCTCTAATGGGGGTGTGGGAGTGGGCGGATTTCAAAAATGTTTATACTTGTTCTGCTTCTCCAAAACGTTGGCGTGGGTGTGCATTTTTTTTTTACCAAACCCACTGATTTTGCATCAAAAGTTGCTTCAAATATTATAAAATTTTACCAAAAAAGTTTTTTTTTACCGAAAACGCCCTCGAGAAGTGGGAGTGGCAAAAAACTTTGTATGGATAAAATATAGACATTGGGATGGACTACATATGTTGTACAGTCATTTAAGGAATTTTGAAAAAAAAATGACTGTACAACATATGTATTCAATCCAAATGTCTACATTTTGTCTATGAAACGTTTTTTGCCACGCCCACTTCTTGAGGGCATTTCCAGTAAAATTTTAAAATATTCAAAAATACTTTTGATGCAAAATCAATGGGTTTGGTAAAACAAATAATTCGTCAATACATCACTCAACCCCACGCCCACGTTTTGGAGGCATTTTCATACAAAAACCGTATACACTTCCTCATAGCATAACCAGGTGAGAAACATTGTTTTTTGTCGAACCATACAAGATTTTGATAAACTGGTTGAACAATATATTGTCACTTTTTTTTCTCAAAAGACACGATGAGCACGTGCCCAAAGTAGTACGGAACTTTAACCCTAACTAACACCACCACTCTTTTTGTATTTGTATTGCAACTAAGTATGCGACTTAACTAGAATTTTTTTTTAGAGTGGTAGGAAAGGTTTTGGATATAGTGGAGACTTACTCCACGGGTGGTGTCCGAACTAACTTCGTTCTGTGTTCGTTAAATTTGAAGAAATTTCAAGATGGTGCATACTTTTCGGTATAACAGACGACATTTTTATTATATTATTTATTATTTGTTGGGCTCGGCTCGACGAGACAGTGCGTCAGCATTAGAGTGCAGGGTGCCCCTACAGTGTTGAAGTCAAAAGCGTAGCTCTGAAGCCGCTCAATCCACCTAGCCACCTGACTCTATGGATTCTTAAATTGAAGCAACCACTTTTAAGCAGCGTGGTCTGTACGAAGAAGGAACTTCCTAGCATGGAGGCATTTATGGAAATGCTTCGTCGCCAGAATTAAGTTCCCTACTGGTCACACAATTCTTTCTTTCTGGCTGGACAGAATCTTGCTGAAGTAGGCCACCACTCTTTCCTCTCCCTCTTGTACTTGCGATAAAAGGTGTGTAATGTTTTTCAAGGACTTAAACACTAGCAATGTCTAGCGCCGATACTAGCATATCCCGACGGTGAAAATATCTTCATTGTCGATGCCGACGCAAGTAGTTTTGAACTGATGAGGAAGACGCACACCGACTACTTCATCAACCCACACACCTAACCTAACATAATCAGGTCATAACCCGGAGCTTTTTCAGGCTTTAGTTTCTGCATTTCCCGCCTAAGCTCGGCCAAACTTGCATATCTATCTATTGTAGAATGAAGCTGGGCTTCGAATGATAAAACTCTATTCTATTTTATGTTTTATAATAATTTATTGAAACACCCTCTTTTTTCTAGAATTATATTTTTTACAAAACGATTCTGACATTATTTGACATTATTCTCGTTTAACAATTCAATTACACTTTTTTCAAATCAAATATCAACGATTGAATTCGCTTGCTATTATCACTTTCCAAAATTCACTTGGGTAATGCACTAAATCAACACTATTCAAATCACGTTCAGTTCAAAATTTAGACTCACTAACTGGTTGTCGGTTTATCTCTATTTATACCACTCCACTGATCTAGAAATATATGGCATATTCTCGTAGGTTCCCGCAGTTTCTTCATTGTTCGAGAAGTGGTTTTGAAAGCTACCATTATTCCTGTCATTCATTTCAGTGGGCGCATCCAGTACCACCATTGGGCACTAAATGAATCTGTTTGATTTACACACATCAGGTTATGTTTGCACACTGCAATCTGAATTTATAACAATGCCTTCCTCATAAACTTGTTCGTCCCGAGGAAGTGTATCCTCAGTTTCACCTTCAAACTGATATAACCGACCCGGATGTACTACCTTTAATTTTCCACGTAGTCCTTTCTGTATACGGTAAAGAACGTCGCTTATGCGCTTCACAATGTTATAGGGGCCATTTCGGCAGCATCTTCGGCGATGTTCCTTGTTTACGTTGAGGATTTTATAGACACACTGAATCTCCTTCCTGAAATTCAGTTCCTGTTGCTCGTACCTGGTTTTCATCCGATCGCTTTCCAGTCTTATTCTTATCCTCCTCCCTATCCCATCCCATCCTTAAAACAAATATCAGCAAAATGTCGGCTTTTTGGCGATGAAATATAAAAAACGTAATTTTCAGAACATATTGTTCAGACAGTTTATCTAAACCATTCATGGTTCGACAAAAAATATCGTTTTTCGCGTGGTTATGCTATGAGGTAGTGTATAGAAATGGTTTTTGTATGAAAACGCGTGGGTTAAAATGATATATGGAAGAAATGTTGATACTAACAGAACCAATGATTTTGCATCAACATTTTTTTTGAATTTTTTGAAAATTTTACCGAAAAATGTTTTACTAAAAATGCCCCCAAAAAGTGGACATGGCGAAAAACCTTGTATGGACGGAATATAGTCATTAGGATTGTCTAGATATCTTGCTCAGACTCTTTTTTTAAATCTCTAATGGGGGTGTGGAAGTGGGCGGATTTCAAAAATGTTTACACTTGTTCTGCTTCGTCTGATAGAGAGTCTGTATACCAAATTTCAAAACTCTAGCTCAAAATTTAAGGCCCAAAAATTGGTGACACAAAGACGGATGGACGAACAGACGGACGGATAGACATACATGGCTAAATCGACTCCTCTAGCGATTCTGAGTCGATCCATATGCTTTGCGGTATATCTAGCGAAATTATTTCACTATGTTATTACATAAACGTAAACTACCGAATTGTTTTTGCGCGTTCACAAAATAATTTTCCACGCTCAAAATTGGATGTTCTAATTGTTTAAACTTATGTTTTAACAATTAGAAATCTCGGAGTTATTATATAAATTTAGTGAGATTATTTATTAAACATTTTTGTTGTTTTCATAGGAAGACGGATAAATAGGATGCATTTAGGAAGCAAATAGGACAACTATTTTTTTTTTTTTATAATTTACACGTACTCAAGGGGTTATGAATACCCTTTTATATGTTACCATAGTACGAGTGTTAGAGAAGGGGAAGAAAGAGAGGATAGGAAAGATTTTGGATGTAGTGGAGACTTAAATTCCATGGGTGGTGTGTCCGAACTAGCTTCGGGGAGTCACTTTTTTTCTTGTGTTCGTTAAATTTGAAGAAATTCAAGATGGTGTGCATACTCTTAGGTATTACGCCGACCTTTTTATTTCTTTTAAATAAAAGTAAAATGGATTTTGGTTGGGATTGAACGCGCAACCTTCCACTCAACAGACGAACACATTACCACTACACCGCGGCCACCCACGGTGGGTTGGGAAAGTGATGCTTTAGGGCAAACGGGTAAAGGAACATGCGGGGACAGGGTAAAATTAGTCATGTAAGGTTGTTAGTAGGGTGAAATGTGGATATATTAAGTATTTTATTTTCTATCATAAGAATTATATTATATATATATATATATTTTAAAATAAACGCTCCGTGATCAATTTGTGTTTATAAAATATTTTTTTTTTTGTTTAAAAGGGGCGAAGGGCTGCCGTAACAGGCTACAATCCACTGTGTGGATCATTTTATTCCGAATAGAGACAGTTATAATCTTGTATGGTTCGACAAAAAAACAACGTTTTTCTCCTGCATATGGTATGGCGCAATACATAAAATTTTTTTTTGTAGGGAAACGCCTGCAAAAGTGGACGTGGTTTTGACTGATGTTTGGACGAAATATTTGTTTTATCGAACCCAATGGTTTTGCAAAAATTTTTTTTTCCAATATATTAAAATTTCACCGAAAAACTTTTTTTTATTGAAAAGGCCTTCAAAAAGTGGTCGTGGCAAAAAACATTGTATGAACAAAATATGACATTAGGATTGACTTCATATATTGTTCAGTCATTTTTTCAAAATTCACTACCATTTGGCCAACGTTTTCTAAAAAGTGGGCGTGGCAGTGGGCGGATTTTTAAAATGTTTACACTTGATGGAACAGCACGTACAACGATCACATGTACCAAATTTCTTTATCCTAGCTTAAATTTAAGGACCAAAAACCGGTAACTTACGGACTGACGGACGGACAGACAGACATGGCTTAATCGGCTCAGCTTAAGGTATACCTAGCTAAATTATTTCTCTATGTTACAAAATATGTTACTTACTTACTTAAGTGGCGCTACAGTCCGGAATGAACCTGGGAATAAACCAACATGCCTCTCCAATTAGCCCGGTCCTTAGCTAACTGTCTCCAGTTGTGCACTCCAAGTTGGTTGGGTTCGGTTTCTACTTGTGCGCGCCACTTAAGACGAGGTCTTCCTCCTCTACTGCGTCCGACGTCTGGCTGGGAATCGAAGACTCTGCGACCCGGAGTATTGGTGCCCATTCGTTCTACATGTCCTTGCCATCTTAAACGTACAATGCGGTTTTTTGACCAGGGGCATGTCGCTGTGCAGCTCGTATAGTTCTTGGTTGAATCTTCGTCTCCATAGCCCGTCAACGCAAACGGGACCGAAGATTTTTTCTCTCCAATCGACCAAGGATTTCTTGAGCGCCGTAGAGCAGGACTGGGATGATCAGGGTCTTGTATAAGATCTCCTAAGTAGTTCGAGTGAGAATTCTCCATCGTCATCCTACACAAACGGACGAGTTTGGGCGGTATACCAAAACTAGACAAGGCTCTGTATAGTTCGTCTCAATAAATGCTGTCGTATGCGGCTTTGAAATCAATGAGTAGGTGGTGGATATCGATTTGGACTTCTTGGCATTTTTCCAGGATCAGCCGAAGTGTGAAGATTTGAACGGTTGTGGACTTTCCTGGCCTAAAACTACACTGATAAGGGCCGATCAGGTTGTTTGTTAAACAGTTTCTGGCGTTCACATATTAATGCAGATAGGATCTTGTAGGCGATGTTGAGGAGACTTATGCCTCTGTAGTTGGCGCAGTTTAGAGGGTCTCCTTTTTTGTGGATCGGGCAAACAATGCCGATATTCCATTCTTCAGGCATACTTTCTTCCGACCAGATTCGGCTTATGAGTTGGTGGATGTTACTTACCAAGTCATCTCCGCCGGCTTTATAAAGCTCGGCGGGAAGGCCGTCATTTCCGGCAGCCTTATTAGGCTTCAGTTTAGATATTGCTATCCTCACTTCACTCAGGTCGGGTGGTTGGCAGTTCTCGCTGTCGTTGCCAATATTGAATGGTACGTTTTGCCTGACAGCAAAATGTTGTTCGTCATCGCCGTTTAACAGTCTGCGGAAGTGGTGCTTCGATATCCTGAGCATCGACTGTGTCTCAACTACGATATTTCCTTACAATTTGGTAAAACTTGGGAACATCGTTCCTGGAGTGGCACCTCTCTATATCCTCGATCTCGCACTATTCTTGCTCTTTTTTTTTTCTGAAAAGCCGATGTTCTTCCCTTCTTCTCTGCCTCAACGGCAGCTCTCGTCTACACCTGCAGCTTAGCCTTGTAGTCCTCGTTCTTGGCTGCAAGCATCTGTCAGCTTTCCCCATCAAACCAAGGGTTTCTTGCTGGTGGGCGCGAGAAACCTAGCACATCAGTTGCGGCTGATCTATTGGCTTGTTGGCATCGTTGCCATTGTTCTTCGACATTCGATGCTGGTGGTATGGTGTTAATCGAGGGTTTTAGTGATACGCTTTGCGCGAAGGTCTTGGCGGTCTCTTGCGATTGCACTCTTTCGACATTAAATTTTTTTACAGTATTTTTGGAATGTTGTGGCGTGGTGGATATCCGCGTTCTTACCTTGGCTGCAACAAGGTCCGAGTTGATGTTAGCTCCTCGGAATGTTCGGACATACAAAATACTGGATGCGTGCTTCTTGTCTATCCAAATGTGATCAATTTGGTCGACCGTTCGTTGATATGGAGACCGCCATGTCCCCTTATGGATATCGAAGTGAGGAAACGGTGTGCTGGCTATAGTGGCATTTCGTTCCGTGGCGAAGTCAATTAGCCTAAGTCCGTTACCAGACTTTTTGTTGTGTAGGCTATGTTTTCCGACAATACTGCTAAAGATGCCTTCTCTTCCTACCTCTGCATTAAAATCTCCCAGCACGATTTTAACATCGTACTTTGGTAGTCCTCATAGGTTTTGTCAAGGAGTTCATAGAAGCAGTGTAGTGAGTGCATATAAGGCCTATATTGGCGAATTAAAGCCTTGATGCGGATTGTTACAATGCGTAACATGGATGGCAGTAGTGTCTGCTTTGTAGCAGTTAAGGGCTTCCGCTAGTTTAGCCGTGTCGTTAACATTAAAATCAGTCCTATCCGATGCTACTGGTTGCTTCGTAACAATGGTTTTTTAAATGGGTGGGTAGTTAGCCCAAAGCACAACCCCAACCTGGAGGGCCAGTTCCAATTTATTAGATACCCCTAGGACACGGGGCCATCAGTATCCACTACGGGATTGATCGCTGCCGTTGGCCTTTCGGTTCATCCGCCACCATCTCTGTTCAAGAGGCCTGACTAACCCTTGAAATTCCTAGACAGCCTAGACGAATATGTCGAAGCAGTTTGTCAAGGTTCGCCTGGGACAGCATGCCGGGTATTCATTCCGTGACGTTCTGACCTGGCTGTTTATAGTGTTGCTGTTTTTCGACGTGTTATCAACACTCGCGCTTATCGTTTAGCAAGTCAAATCCGGTTGGATGAGACCAGTACCCGATGGTTACCACTTGGAGGTAAAAAACAAGCACTTGATGTGTAGTCATAGTTACAACCACTGGGCATTGCCAAGTTTAAGACAATCAGAGTCTACCCTCGTTCTACAACACACAATCATCAAAATATGTATCAAAACTAATAAACCCCTATGGGATAGGGTATGAAAATAAGATTTAGACAATGGGAGAGAGCGATTCTACTGGCTGTCTGCAAGAGAAGAAATCGACAAGTGGTGTCGAAAATACATTACATGCACCGCCCGTAAACTGCCAAAACGAAAGACACAAGGAACCATGCATCAGTACTACGTGGAGGCATTCACTTTTTCCTGATGCAGTACCAAATCGCAGTCCATAGCACGACTGGAAACTCCCCATCTGAAGTCTTATTTGGAAGAGCATTAAGGTTGCACAGTGAAGTAATGTTCGGATCCCCAACGGTAGAGCAAACAACTGAAGATGACCACATTGATGATCTACACGAAACACTGCGAGATATCCACGAAAGGACCAGGACAAGAATAAGACGGGCGAGCGATCGGATGAAAGCCAGTTACGATGTCAGAGCAACAGGAACTGTATTTCAGGAAAGGGAATCAGTGTGGCTATATAATCCTCAACGTAAACAATTAATATCGCCGAAGATACTGCCGAAATGGGAAGGCCCCTAAAAAATTGTGAAGCTCATAAACGACGTTCCAACAGAAAGAACTACGTGGAAAATTAAATTTAGTGCATCTGAATCGGTTACATCAGTTTGAAGGTGAAACTTAGGATACACTTGCTCGGGATGAACTAGTTTAGGAGGAAGGCAATGTTATAAATGCAGATTGCAGTGTGCGAACATACCCTGGTATATGAAAATCTAACACTGGAATGAATGACTGGAAAACCAAAACCACTTTTCGAACAATGAAGAAACTGCGGGAACCTCCGAGTATATGCCATCTTTTTCTAGATCAGTATGTGGAGTGGTATAAATAGAGATAAAACGACAAGCAGTTAGTGAGTCTGAATTGTGACCTGAACGTAATTTGAATAGTGTTGACTGAATGAATTACCCAAGTGAATTTTGGAAAGTGATAACAGGGACATTCTTAGTCCCTTTCCAGCCATCCAGATGTTGTTGCAAACCTGAAAAGATTAGAGAGAGTGCTTTCGGATAGATCCGTGTCATGAAAAGGCATTTTCCTAAGGTTCTCGTTCGTAATTGGCTGAGGCCTGGGCAGTGGCACAGAAAGTGGAGCATATCCTCGTGTGTCGTTTATTCATCACCGCATTCATTGAGTTCATCATCTATAAGGTGCATTTTGTGATAGAAACCATTTTTGAGGTGGATATATTGGTTTCTCCCATACCATGTATGTTGACGCAGCTCCTCTCTCTCTTCAGACATAACATTTGAGCGGCAGCCCTGGAAATAAAAGCCGCATCTGATCCAGGATGATAAAGCAGCTCAGTTCGAGGATGATAGTGTTTCTCTTGGTGCCGATTGTAGAGGTTGATTAGAAGAGGAGACTGGGGGAACAGGTGAAGTAGTACGACTGTACCTGTCGTGAATTTGTTGTATGTACGTTGATTTCCACTCGATGATGAATGACCTAAGACATCCAACGTTCTTCATTGCATGAGTATAAAGTCTTCCAATACAGTGAACGTAAGATAGTCGACATACGAGGAAATTTGCGATTCCCAATGCCTTCGAGTAATACAAGGAAGTTTTTAGACGGTGTGAAAAATGATAACATCTTCCCACGAGTCTACAGACACTCCAAGATTTTTGAGCGACTGCTTTGCTTCATTTGTTGTGTCAACAACAGACTCAGCTATCGATTCTGAGTCGATCCATATACTTTGAGGTATAATTATTTCACTATGTTATAAAATATGTATCAACATTAATATACCCCTATGTGATAGGGTATAAAAAAAAATCGTTTAGCTACGTGTGTGCTTCAACAAAGAAAATTGCACAGAAAAAATAAAAGACAGTCGATTTACATTTAAATGTTCGATCTATTCGCTCTGTAACGTTTGCCGATCGTTTAGCTACGTGTGTGCTTCAACAAAGAAAATTGCACAGAAAAAATAAAAGACAGTCGATTTACATTTAAATGTTCGATCTATTCGCTCTGTAACGTTTGCCGATTACTTTGGAAGTGATACCACATCTTCTTTGCTGCACATCTGAAACATCGGTTACGCCTTCATGTCCGTTGATTTTGTCCTCCCGATTATTTTGATGGTTTGGCGACTGGCATTTGCTTTGCATTGAACAATTACAAAAATTTAATTTTTCCGTTGGCAAAACGCACATTTTATGATTAAGAAGTGTCAAGATGCGTTACAGAAGATAGTCTGCGGTCTTCAAGTAAGATGAATGTTTATCGTTTATACGAAATTTGTTTTCAAGTTGAAGGAACCGAAAAAGAGCTAAACGATGAGAAAGACCTAAGCCTGGGCGTGATCCTTCTTGAAACGGGAGTTTCACCACATATCTATCGTCTGGTTGTCGCTGATGCGTTCTGCATTAATGCGTCTCAAACTTCTCTTTGTCTAAAGAAAGCATTTTCCTCCTTGCCTTCCATTTTAGTGTGTTGGGATGTCACTGTTGAGTGCTTGTTGGCAGCCGTACAGCCGAAGTGGACCCTTCCAAGTTCCGTCCTTTGAGCCATGGGGGTACCTGCATCTCCTTTGACAATTTCTTCTAAGATAATCGGTAGATAGACATCGCAGCCAAGCAAAATGTCGATTTTACTTGGTTTATTAAAAGATGGATCAGCGAGTTCCATACTCTGCAGGTGTCTCCAGTTAGCACTAGGAATATATTGCGCTGGAAGAACTGCTGTCAGTTTTGGTAAACCATTGCGTTTAGATGAACGCTAAAATTCTCATTTAAATGTGAGAAGATGGTGAGAGAAACCTTATGCTTAGCTGTGCCAATATTCGTTTTTCCTACAGCTGTTGTGCGGTCGACTCAGAAATAAACGAAGCCTCTGTTCGCCAGTGATTGTGAAAACCTTGAGTAGTGCCGTGCGAATAAGTGATACTGGTGGAGGATGTTGGGGAATCTGCTGGAACCGACTGGATGTGCTGAACAGAAGAGGAGGAGTGTGAATCTGGGTGTGATACCGCATGTGATGAAGCGGAGTCATGAGCATGCATTGCTTGAGCTGCCTCATTTCAGTGCAGCAGTGAATGATGCTTTTGGTGGCACGTAGAGGAAGTAAAAGTGCTAGTGCAATTGTTCGTAAAATGTGCGTTTTACAAACAGTTGAAGCACAATTTTTTGTTGTTTGAACTTGAAGCAGTTCCGAATGGAATGTAAACCTTGACACTTTAGAATTGTGTGATCGAACTGTGTCTGATGCGAATTTCTTCTACCTAGGTTGATTTAACCCTGATTAGTGTTGTCCCATTACCTCTAACGTTATCGTGGATAATCGGTATTATGAAGAGATATGTGTTTCCCACAAGCGGGGAGTGGTAAACGGAATTTTCTTTACCGTATGAAAAATGAGTTCGTCTTCCCAAGATTCAACAGGAACACACAAATTTTCGAGGGACTGCTTAGCTTCATTCGTAGTGTCAAGCAACAATTTGATGTTTACTGCTGATTCCTGATTAAGCTTGGGTTCGTCAAAAAGCAATATGATTGTTCTTTAACAATCTAAGGTTTTGGAAGCGCTTGACTAACAATGCCCAATCAGCTTCATAGTTGGAATCCGTGTTCCGCAGTAGCCGCTTAGCGTCACCGCTTAAATTGTTTTTCAAATAATGCAATTGGTTGCACATCCGAAATCGAAGTATTTTTATTCACTAAACCTTGAAAAAGTCCCTTGAATTCGGGCCAAAGTTGAAGCGAACCATCAAAGGTAAGGATTTGAATTGGAGGAAGTTTTATTTCGACTGATGGAATTTTTGGTCCTGCTACTGATTAGTTAAGAGTGTGGTTTTGACTATCTGTGCCTGTTAATTGCTCCTGTAGCTGTAATAGCGCTCCTTCAAGTTAAAAGTTAACTCATTCATATATTCTATTTTCGCCTCCTCACTAGAAGCAGCATCGATTTTTTCATGAAGAGCTCTGGCCTCCTTAAAGGAATCTTGAGAAAACATTTAAACCATTTAATGGTTACGAAAACATTTATTTATTCGAGACTACAACCGAAGTAATCTAGTTAGATATGCAAATCTTGCCGAGCTTAAACGGGAATTACAGAAAGTAAAGCCTAAAAAAGCTCCGGGTTATGACCTAATTACAGGAGAACTTCTTAAAATGTTGCTTCGAAAAGCATTAACTAATCTCCTGTACATTGTAAATACAGCAATTAGATTAGAATACATACCAAGACAGTGGAAGGTCGCGGAAGTGATTATGGTTCTCAAACCAGGAAAATCACCGAATGAAATAAAACCTTACAGACCTATTTCACTCCTTCCAATAATTTCAAAAGTTTTTGAAAGGATGTTACTCGGTCGCTTACACCCCGTTATTGATCAGAAACGCCTTTTACCTGACCATCAATTTGGGTTTAGAAATTGTCTCACTACTCAGTCAGTTTAGTCTCACTACTTATGTTCTGGTTTAACTTAATTTAATTTACTTATTTATTTATTTACCTTAATGTAATTTCAATTTAATTTATTTGTAAACATATTTTTGTATTTTATAGCGCTTAACTTAAATTGTCTTCATGTTAAAAAGTGGGCGTGGCAAAAACTTTGTATGAACAAAATAAAGACAATATGATTGTCTAGGTTGTCAGACTTTTTTTCAGTATCTCTAACGGTTTGGCCTAAGACTAACTAATGAATAAATCAATACGAACTACGCATCTAATTTTAAGAATTGCAAATAACGCTTTAGTAGATTTACCTTCTCCAATTAATATTTTTACATGATGAAATTTTGGTTCTTTATAAGGACTATGTTTCAGAAAACATAGTTTTAGGAAAAACCGTTAGAGATACTGTAAAAGTGTCTGAACAAGATATCTAGATAATCACAATGTCTATATTTTGTTATACAAAGTTTTTCACCACGCCCACTTTTTGGGGGCGTTTAAGTAAAAAAATTTTTTCGGATAAATTTTAAACAATTCGAAATAAATGGTGATACACAATTATTGGTCCTGTTAATACAAACATTTGTTCCAAATATCATTTTCAGCCACGCGAGTTACGTTATCTATTAATTCCCACAGTCTTCCACGGAGAAATGCTGACATGCTAATCTGCAGCAGAAACGCTCCAGACAGCTGAATTGCTTTAGAGCTCATAAAGCAAAAGTATTCAGTTTCACCATGAGAAGTCAAATGTGGAAATTAATTGACAACGTGACGTTCAGAACATTTTTGATGAAATAATAAAGACACTTTTTTTTTAATCGTCACTCCTAAGAGTCGGTCTATTTTATTTACACTACTTCTTCTTTTGTTTTTGTCGTCAATCCGAAGAATCGGCAGTCGTTTTTCTTTCAACAAACTCCCAGAACATAACTGGCGCAGTCGGGTAGTTCTAGATCTGAAGATACTCGAATCGAACAACACTTAAGTGTAATATATATACAAAAATATGAAAACATATAAAGTGAGAGAGTGTAAAACAGTGAAAGTGAAATAGTTGTTTATGCGGAAGAAACAAAATAAATTGTTTGATAACAACCGCAATATTGGTGCGATCGAAATGGAAGAACTAAGGGATGAGGTTCTGCAACTGCTGAATGTTATACTACAACATTAGCAACAACTGTTGCAATACCAACAACAAACACAGCAACAACAACAATCTACTCAAGGTCAACAGCAGGAAAACCAAGAATTAGCACAACAACATGTACTTCAACTAAGTCCAGAAAGTGTCTTATCGCAATTCAGACATTTGAATCCATTTAATGGAAAAGATGAATTTCCATTGTCATTATTTATTAAGTCTGTGCAACTCAAACCATCAACTAAGTTTCTTCGGAATGCAAATCGTCATCAATGAAAAAAATCAAGGTGAAGCAGGAAGGTGCATTCAGCAACTTGGGGAAAATCCCGATTGGAGCAGTAATACAACAGAGCTGAAACAACATTTCCAGCCCCACAAAAGTTATGCGGAACTCTTCAATTATTGCCGTTCTGTAAAGGTCAGTAATTTAAAAGAATTATTCGACTTAATTATGATTAATTTTTCGTAGTTTAAACAATAACTGGAATTGCTAGAGTAGCGAATAAAATAGTTACTCCTATTTTTAAAGAATTTAATATATGTAGAAGGAACGATTACATGGAAGGTTGTGGGTTTACCACAAAGAGATTATGACGCAATAATAGGTAAAGATGTATTCGAAACTTTAGGTGCTGAATTGAATTTTGAACAGCAATATTATCAAAGGGAATAAGATGGGATTTATTAAAGATCATTTCCCATTTGAGTTAGATTGCATCTTTTCATTAGACCCAACAGAGTCTTCTTCACTAAGTGAAATAAATTTGAATCATCTTAATACAGAGGAAAAAACAAAGGTTCAAAAGCTGTTTAGATATTATAAAGAACTTTTCTTTACTGAGGGAGATCACTTAACATTCACTCATGAAATTCAACATGAGATTGTTACAAACACTAATAACCTTGTATATTCAAAAATTTATAGATACCCCAAAGCTTATGAGCTTGAAATTGAAAAATAAATTAAACATATGAGAAGGCTACAATCCACTGTGTGGATCGTTTTGTACTCTATTCCATCCCATTCTTAAAACAAATATCCCCAAAATGTCGGATTTATATAACATATTAATCAGACTGTTTATCAACATCATTTATGGTTTAACAAAAACACCGTTTTTCGCCTGGTTATGCTATGAGGTAGTGTATAGAAATGGTTTTTGTATGAAAACGCCTCCAAAAAGTGGGCGTGGCTTAAAATGATAAAAAAGAAATGTTTATATTAATAGAACTAATGATTTTGCTTCTTCATTTTTTCGTAATGTTTAAAAATTTTCCGAAAAATGTTTTTTACTAAAAACGCCCCCAAAAAGTGGGCGTGGCAAAAACTTTGTATGAACAAAATATAGACATTATGATTGTCTAGATATGTTGTTTAGATATTTTTTCAATATCTCTAACGGTTTGGCCTAAAACTGTGTTTCTGAAAAAGGGGGCGTGGAAGTCGGCGGATTTCAAATATTTTACACTTGTTCTGCTGGGAGCAACAACAAGCACGTGTACCAAATTACCAAAAACAGGTGACGTATGGACGGACTGACGGACATGGCTAAATCGACTCAGCTATCAATTCTGAGTCGATCCATATAATTTGAGTTAAACCTAGCTCAATTATTTCTCTATGTTACAAACTATGTATCAAAACTAATATACCCCCATGGGATAGGGTATAAAGATAGGTTGGATCAAGGCATAATCACTGTCGAAAGCAATTCTCCGTAAAATAGTCCACTTTGGATAGTTCCAAAGAAAAACTTTGGACAACAAAAATGGAGAATTGTCATAGACTATAGAAAACTCAATGAAGTGATAATCAATGACAAATTTTCAATTCCCAATATTGAAGGAATATTAGATTAATTGGGAAAGTCGCAATATTTTTCAACACTTGGCTTAGCTTAGGGTTTCCACCAAGGGTTTCCTATCCACTCGGTCACTTTGAGTATAACAGAATGCCATTTGGGCTAAAGAATGCCCGTTCAACATTCCAAAGATTAATGAATTCCATTCTAAGGGAATTCATAAATAAAATCTGTGTTGTTTATATGGACGACATCCTAGTCTTCAGCACGTCTTTTGAAGAACACATAGATAATTTGAAAAAAACAAAATTTTTAACTTTAAAAAAGTCTGGACTTAAACTTCAAATCGATAAATGCCGATTTCTGAACAAAGAAACAGAATATTTAGGTCACATTCTCACCTCACAAGGAGTTAAACCGAACCCCGACAAGATTACAGCTATTCAAAACTTAGAATTAGGTACCTAGAACACAAAAACAAATTAAATCATTTCTTTTATAGAAAATTCATAAAGGACTATGCAAAAATAGCCCTCCCCATGGTTAAATACCTGAAGAAAAATACTAAAGTCAATTCCAAAGATCCAAACTATATTGCGTCGTTCGAAAAACTTAAGTCTAAAATTACAGATTATCCCATTCTTAAGTACGCAAATTTCAGTAGAAGATTCAAGCTAACAACAAATGCCAGCAACTTTTCTTTGGGAGCTGTTCTAACAGAGGATGGGCATCCAGTTTTTTATGCATCGAGAACTCTAAACGATCATGAGAAAATTTATTCCACGATAGAAAAAGAGGTACTCGTCATCATTTGGGGTGTAAAATATTTTAGACCCTATTTTTTCGGTACAGAATTCGATCTGCAAGCAGATCATCAACCAATTAAATGGATGCAAGCTAAAAACATTGGTCAAAATATTAGCCCAAGACTCCAACGATGGTTTATGCAATTAGGTGAATATGATATTAAAATAGACTACATCAGAGGCAAAGAAAAGAAGGTAGCTGATTTTTTAAGCAGAATTGATCATATTAGTAATGAAGTAAATTTATTTGAAAATCATTTTAATGAAAATGCAGAAGAACAAATGAGTTCCCACGAATCTTTACAAATATCGACAGTCCATACCCAAGAAGAGAACAGCAATAATCACATCCCGGTTTTAAAAACTGTGGTAAATCCACTATATTAATCGCCGACCCAATTTCTTTCAGAACATATTTACCCTATTTAATGAAGTAAAATTGCATTTTGAAGCGTACAGCTCATAGATCGGTCGAAAAGAATTATAATTTCAAAAAAGTTATTGCAAAATTGGTAAAATAATGTTTTTAAATTACCTTGGTTACAACAACAACATTGTAAATATACAAAGAAAGATAGCTTTATAGCTTAGCTATCTGTGCGGCGAGTGTCACGTTTGAATGATGGGAGTTAAGCAAAGAAAGAGAGAAAAGTATATGCGCAGGGGTGGGTTGGGTATGGGTAATTGGATAAGTCACATTTTTCTTTCGCTCAGTCGGAGTCCTGTGACTGTCTCCTTCTATTGTATGAATCAGAAATTAAAAGAAGAGAATCATACACAGATAACTTTTCTATATGCATATGCGTATAACTCTAATGTAGCTTTAACATAGTGTGGGGTGAATGGTGTGCGTTAAGCGAATTAAGAAGAGAAGGGAATATGCGCACGCGTATTGGTGATTGGATTGGATACGTATACCTACTCTGTCTTTTATAAGTTATAGGTAATCATAATGTTGCCCGAATATTGTACAAAATTGTATTTTCTGTGGTTGCGTTGGGCTATTATTATTGACCTTATTTGTATAGTGTAGCACTATACATAGAGCAGCCACTGAGCCACCTCACCGAAACGAAAGTGTTTGGCGTGTGGGGGCGTGGCGGATGAATGTGTGTCGTGTTCGTTTGTGTTAAGCGAATGAGGGAGAGAAGTTATCCGCAGGTGTGGTTGCATTAGTCTGATGAACGGAAGTACATTTGGCTTCCGGTCATTCGAAGTCGGTTGTATCCTACACGAATTATTAGATAGCCATCCTACAATAATTGTGGTTTCACTGTGCTCTGATCCTGGTTTTGGCCAATTATTACCTATTCTTTGTTAAGTCATTTTGATTTCTTTTTTTTCGACGGAATATTAGGTAGATATGCCTCGGCAAAGAACTTTGACGGGTAGGCGTGAGAGGGAAAGAAATAGAGTTGATTATTTGTTACGTCGCGAAGCCGTACCATACGTACCATTTTAGTGCCAATATCTTTCTCTCTTTCCTTCTCATTGCCTTGCCCAGCAAGTTTATCGTAGCGGTGAACTACGCTGGATAATTTGAAGAAGGGCGGTAACTTCGGACCGTTCCTTGCAATCGTTCGAAATTTCAAATCGGAAAGGGATGGCCTTCGTAGGAATGTTTTAGCAGTGAGCAGTGGCATGAAGATATTTTGTTTTCAAATTTAAAAATTATTTTTTACTCTTTTTGGTCGCAGGTACCTTACCTTTTCTGCCACATCTGGACTGGACTGGAAGAAGAATGCTATTATTTTATTACTCTTCTATTGTGCGCATTTTGTTATCTCATAGCAAAAAATTAAAAATATTATTGAATAAGAAATATAAAAGTACAGCATGAAAAAAAATTTAATGCAATCTGTTTCATTTCAGTGCTATTTTTGTTTTTTCAACGTTATAGAAGTTAAGAACAATATTAGTTAGTTACTATCTATTCCAGAACTGACACGAATACCTACCTACGATCAGTAATTTTTAAGATTTCTTTATTTAAAGACAGACATTCAAATTCGCTTCAAATCAAACAGAGCTACACCAATTTTATTTATCTATATAGTAGATAATGATATAAAAAAAATGTGTGGTCGATTTTCGAGCACTGGGCGAACCTAGTATTAATAAAACCTCTTTTACTTCTGCGGGGAAGAAGCGTTGCAACTTTGTTTTTAATAGAAGAAATTTGTTGAGTAAGGGAAACTTTGTTTTTAAAATTAGAGTCATTTATACTGCGTTCAAGTTCCAAAAAAATGTAAAGAATTTCTTTAGGATGAATGACATGTAAAACAATCTCAAATTTACTGACAATATCTACTTCATCTATTTTGATTTCCGTAAATCCCAATTCCGTTTCGATCTTTTCAATTACGAGGGCTGCTTGGCCAACGTTAGTAATGGCTAGTACCAACATCCATATGAGGATTATCTGAAATTTTAACGGTTGTTTAATATTATTTTCATGCACACCTTTCAATGGATATTTGCGTAATTTGGGCTGTTCTTTAAGCCTAAGGCTAATATAATTTTTTATAAATCCTTCTCTTCTGGTCTCCTTGTAATCCACTTTTTTATTAAGCTTATTAATTGAACTAATCTTTCTCGCCTCGATTCTCTCTTTAACAAGTTTGTTATCGACAGTACGATTTTGAATATCTATCGGTTTAGCTTTAATTGTCGAATAAAATGAGTGGTTATAAAATTTTACAGCTTTAAATATTTGCTCTCTAATTGGAATTTTATTTTCTATATTAAGAATTCTAATTTTTTTTCCATTAACGTGTTATTCAACCTCTCCGCATCGTATGGTTATTCGGTTTGACAAAATGGACTTCTATACATTCATCTTTGCAGAATTGTTTTATGTTAATGCTATTAAATTCATTGTCGCAAACTATTTTTTTCATTTTACCTTTTATTGAAATAAATTTCCTTAATATTTCTATAATTGTTTTATGATTCCTATCTTCAAGAAAAAAACTAACTGCATGTTTAGAAAATTTGTCTATTAGAATAGAATTTATAAAATTGTGCTTGCTGTTTGTGTATAAATCTACGTGAATTATTTCGTTGATGTCGTTCGGAGTTTCTGTAATATCAATTTTTTTTCCTAATTGGATTCCTATCGTATTTCGCAGCGGTGCAAGTGTCACAATTATTTATAATTTTATTGAATTTTTAAATTTGGGAAATATACTTTCGTCTTTATCCCTTCGTAAACAGCAATTATTTCGGAGTGACCCAGTTCCACTATGTTAAGCAAAGGTATTTGTTTCAGGGCCTCTTTTTCGTCTTTGGCTAAAAAACTACATTTTACAAATTTAACAAATTTTTTTAGGATTATAATTTGAGATTTAAACCTACTAGGTTCGCCCAGTGCTCGAAAATCGACCACACATTTTTTTTATATCATTATCTACTATATAGATAAATAAAATTGGTGTAGCTCTGTTTGATTTGAAGCGAATTTGAATGTCTGTCTTTAAATAAAGAAATCTTAAAAATTACTGATCGTAGGTAGGTATTCGTGTCAGTTCTGGAATAGATAGTAACTAACTAATATTGTTCTTAACTTCTATAACGTTGAAAAAATAAAAATAGCACTGAAATGAAACAGATTGCATTAAATTTTTTTTCATGCTGTACTTTTATATTTCTTATTCAATAATATTTTTAATTTTTTGCTATGAGATAACAAAATGCGCACAATAGAAGAGTAATAAAATAATAGCATTCTTCTTCCAGTCCAGTCCAGATGTGGCAGAAAAGGTAAGGTACCTGCGACCAAAAAGAGTAAAACTTTTTTTTTTAAACGTCACTCCTAAGAGTCGGTCTATTTTATTTACACTACTTCTTCTTTTGTTTTTGTCGTCACTCCCAAGAGTCGGCAGTCGTTTTGCTTTCAACAAACTCCCATAACATAACTCGCGTACTTTTTGGAGGCGTTTTCATACAAAAAGCATTTCTATTCATTACCTCATAGCATAACCAGGCGAAAAACGTTGTTTTTTGTCGAACCATAAACGACGGGCTCAGTGGCACGATGGTTAGTGCGATGAACTGACGCGCGGAAGGTCTGGGTTCGATTCCCAGCCAGCAACACCTAAATGATTTGTCACTGGCCCTCCTCTCTTGATGATCTGACAAATCATCCGAGTAGTATCAATTGTCATGAAAAGCTTTCGCAACTTAGCCGTTCGGATTCGGCATAAAACAGGAGGTCCCGCCATCGTGCTAAGAAGTACACATGTACACATGAATGGTTGTGAGAAAAAAGCTAGGTACTAACGAGCCTGATGCGCCATAAATTTATTTATTTTTTTGTAAACGAGTTTGATAAACGGTCTGAATGAACAATATGTTAGACAATGTAGTTTTCTATATTTTAAGGCCATAAATCCGACATTTTGGGGACATTTGTCTTAAGGATGGGATGGCATAGGGTACAAAACGTTACACACAGTTGATTGTAGCATTCTCATATGTTTTTTATTTTATTTCAACTTACATGCTAATTAAAGCTACTTATCGACTAACTTAAACTACTTAAAACTAATCAACACTACCTACAAATAACTTAAGAACTAGAACAGCCGCAGCAAGCGTTTTCTGATTCTCGTTTTATATATTATATACAGATATATACACATTTTTTTTTTGTATTTTTTTTTGTGCCACCATGACTGTGTTTTACCTTAACCTTTTTTTTGTGTATTTTTTTCTTTTGTGCCACCGTGACTGAACCGCAGGCGCTCTCCTCTGCCCTGAGCGACGACGTCACGCTCGTATAGGAGCCGCCTATCCACAGTTAGTCGGAAGACGTGCCCGGTTATCGGAACCGCAGATCTATCCTGTATCAGCCCTCGACTATCCAAATATAGGAAAGCTTCGGGCGGAATAAAGCCGCTTTAACGTGCGCTCTCGAAATAGTCATCATTGGGGTAGAAGGACCCACAGATGAGACTATTGTTCGAAGCTATCGATCTTGCAGCGTGGAACCGAATGAGTTTCACCAGAAAATTGTCTATTCTGTATATGTTGGCCCCGTTGTATAGGACCTGGTTGGAATAGTATTTTGTGTAGTCAGATACTGGTGTTCTATGCATTCCAAGGCAGCTCCTCAGACACTGCCTCTCAAACACCCGTATCTTTTCCGTTTGAGATGGGGCAGTTGAACCACACCGGGCACCCATAGGCAATCATCGGCCTAATGAGGGCCATGTAGCAATTCACCTTCACCCTGCTGTCAAGACAACTGCAATAAAACAATCGTCTTGTCAGGGCAAATGCTCCCCTAGCTCTCGCCAGAGCAGCATCTACATGTCTTCCGAAATATAGATACTGATCTAACCAGATGCCAAAGTACTTTACCACACTCTTACTCGCCAATGGCTGTCCGTTTGGTCCAACGATCACCAGCTTTTTCGCCAGTTCTTTCTCATATCTCTAGATCCCCCTTCGGGATAGGGGGGGTGTAGAATATTCCCGAGGTAAGGTATGACTGTCGTAAAAGGCGACTTAAATCCAAAAAGATTAAACATTTCACAAAAGTTAAAAAGAAAAGAACATGCAATGAAAAAAACAAAAGATTTGAATACCCCAGGTGGTAGGCCAGTTACACTGGCAGATCCACCCTCTTCGGAGGTCGGTCCCATGGATTCTGGGGGGGACCATTTATTGCCTGGTAGCGACCCTTTCGGAAGATGTAAAAGGGTCAAAAGAACACCCCCATCTAAAAAGGTAGATAACAATGAAAACCTTAAGGCTAAATTTTCAAAAGCCTGTGAAGAAAGAAAAAAATAATCTGAAGCAGGAGTTGCAATTGTTGAAAGAACAAATCAACGGCCAAAAAAAAAAGAAAATGCTCAGACTGTCGAGTTCTCAACCGATGAAGAAGAACTTAAAAAAGAGACGGAAGGGCATCGTCACATGGGGAATAAAAATAAAAAGCGTAAGATGAGTACATCCCCGAAAATCTCATCCCAAATGGAAAGCTGTCAAAATATTGAGATTGATCCAGGTAAAGGAAACCAAATTAAAAAAATAATCAAACCTCCACCAATCATAGCGCTTCAAATAAATAACTATGAAAGCCTAACCAAATTATTGGAGGAAAATAAGGGAAGTCACCATATTAAAGACTGTATGAAAAAAAAGATGAACTGCCAAAATGTGCGTATTGCAACGAAAATCATCCAGCTAGCTATAGAGGATGACCAGTTGCAACAGAAATCCAACTTGCTAAAGGCAAGAGGCAAAAAAAGCCTCACAACAGACTAAAGTCAAAAAAGACTTACAACAAAGCACCCAAACAAAAATCAATACCCAAGCGTTAAAAGTCTTAAAAGACACAAAATTAAAACCAACTGCGGGTGCAAAAATAACATATGCTCAAGTAGCATCAAAAACCACAGGAAAACCAGCTGACAAAATCGAATAAAAATAAAGAAAATAATATAAAACCAATGGAAACCCTAATGAGACAAATCCTTAATAGAATGGATTCCAGGGAGAAATGCAATAAAACAATATTAGAAAGAATATATATTCTTGAGAGACAGAGCAGCAACAAAAGAGCTGTACCAAAAAGACAAACATGATGGATAAAATAAAAATCCTTGAATGGAATGCTAATGGTATCGAGAATCGCGAGGAAGAGATTCAAATAATACTCGATACTAACCAAATCGATATATGCCTCATCTCAGAGACTCATTTAAAATTATCTACAGATTTTAAACTGCAAGGATATAAACTATATCACACCCCACATCCTCACAATTGTGCAAAAGGAGGGGCTGCAGTCTTATTAAAAAACGAGATTGAACACCATATAGAAACCAAATTCCAGTCATGTGCGATTCAAGGGATCTCCATAAGAATAAAAACGAACAGTGGGCAGATATCAGTTGCATCAGTATACTGTTCCCCTAGCTATAGAATACAGAAAAATGATTTTAAAAGTCTTCTTGAAATATTTCACAATAGATTTATTGCGGGAGGAGATTTTAATGCCAAAAATAAGTATTCGGGATCTAGACTATCGAATACTAGAGGAAGAGCTTTACTTGAAACAATTAAAGAATGTGGCAGTAAATATCATTCTGCGGGAAAACCTACCTACTGGCCAACAGATAGGAATAAAACCTCAGATCTTGTTATAAATAACAAAAAATATCTCCTCAAACAATATAAATGTGGAAGAAGGGCAAGACCTACAGTCAGATCACTCTTCAATACTTTTCACACTTGGCGATAAAATAATAATGAAAAAACAAAGTCCAACACTAGTTAATAAGCTAACTGACTGGAGCTACTTCAGAGAGAAGTTGGAAGAAAATACCCAAATGATAGCTATTGAAACAGAAGAGCAAATAGAGGAAGCAGTGCAATTATTTACACTCAATATACAAAAAGCTGCATGGGCTGCAACTACAAAAATAAAAAACAAAATAAAACAAAATTCATACCCTCCTGTAATATGTGAAATTATTGCAGAAAAGAGAAAAGCCAACAGCTCACATCCCACCAGTGAAAACCAGAGAAGGAAACTGGGTAAAAAGCAGTCAAGAAAAAGCAAATACTTTTTCTGAGCATCTTGAAGGCGTCTTCCAACCATATGAAGATAAAGACTATCAAGGAATGGAAGAAACGTGCCAGGAAGATGTACCAATTCGACCGGTTACGTCTAAAGAACTTGCCAAAGAAATAAAAGTAGGTGTAAACATAAAAAAGGCCCCAGGGTTAGATTTAATAACGGGGGAAATTTTAAAAACAATTCTCAAAAAAAATACTGAAACATCTAGCGCAGATCATAAACGCTGTATTTAGATTAAGATATGTGCCAAACATATGGAAGGTCGCGGAGATTATAATGATTCCAAAACCAGGTAAACCACCTAGCGAAGTAACCTCATATAGGCCAATATCGATACTACCAATGTTGTCCAAGCTATTCGAAAAGATGCTGGTAAAACGCCTGCAAAATATTATTGTAGACAAATCGCTAGTACCGAGCCATCAATTTGGGTTCAGGAATAAACACTCAACAATTGACCAAGTGCATAGAATCACTGAAAAAATTGAAAATGTTTTTGAAGAGAAAAAAGTATGCTCTACAGTATTTCTTGATATATCACAAGCTTTCGAAAAAGTATGGCACAAAGGATTGATCCATAAATTACAAAAGCAACTGCCGAAGCAGTATTCAAAAATACTGGAGTCGTATATTCTACAGCGATTTTTCAGAATTAAACAAGAAACAACGTACTCAACATTAAGAGGAATTAAGGCTGGTGTACCTCAAGGCAGTGTTTTAGCTCCAGTAATATATCTCCTATTCACTAGTGATCTACCAGAAAGTGACGAAATCACTCTAGCTACCTTTGCAGATGATACTGTTATACTTTCTGTAGGAGAAACTGTCGAAATAGCTACAAAATAGCTTGAAAAGGCAGTAAACAATATCTCAGAATGGACTAAAAATTGGCAGATCAGATTAAATGACCTGAAGTCAGTTACTATAAATTTTACGTTAAAAAATGTACCACACATTCCAGTATACATAAATAGAAATGTAGTGGAATATTCAAATACAGCAAAATATTTAGGGGTGACTCTAGACGCCAAACTGCGCTGGAAGGCACATGTAAAAAAAAAGAGATGAGTTAAACATCCGCTACAGTAAAATGTATTGGCTTATTGGGAGATACTCACCCTTATCCAACTACAATAAGTTATTGCTATATAAGCAAATTCTTAAGCCAGTATGGACCTATGGGCTCCAGCTGTGGGCATGCACATGCAAGACAAACTTACTAAGAATACAAACCTTCCAAAACAAAGTACTACGGAGCATAGTTAACGCACCGTGGTACATACGTAACACCGATCTACATAGAGATCTATATATTGAAATGGTTGAAGATGAAGCTAAAAAAGTAGCTCTAAGACACAGAGATAGGCTTCTCAGCCATGTTAATTTAGAAATAGCACAGCTTTTAAGATCCGACAATATAGTCAGGAGATTAAGACGGGTTAAGCCCCTTGACCTATGTAGCTAAAGATATATATATACAAAAAAAAGAAATACTGAAAATTAAGTCGGAATTTCCTTTAAAATTTATATTTTTATAAAATATAATACATGTGAAAAATAAATTGCTGATTAGTCTAACGACTAGGTGCGATTCCTTGAAGACATACAAAAGTCAGTCTTCGGGAGGTTTTTTAGATCGGGTTAAAGTCCCTCACTATTGCAGAAGGTTCCCTCGCGATAAAACCTCTGCAATGTCTTTCGATGATTTTTCCTTCCAGCGAACCCCCACAAAAAAAAAATATCCCTAGAGGCCCTAGACAACGGTGTCCTAAACAGGATAGTTTCTGATTTCTGAAAGTTGATTTTCAACTTCCAGTCATAACAATATCTCTGGATCTTGTCGAAGTCCCACTGGAAAAGAGTTCGAATGACTTCGACAGTAGAGGCTGTTCTGTACGCGATAAGATCGTCCGCATACGCAGTTGCCTGAGTAAGACTACATATAATATCACTGGTGTAAATGCTGAAGAGAATCGGCGAGTTTACCGGTCCTTGTTGCAGACCGTTCTTAATGAAAAATTCGGTGGTAGAAGTTACATTCCCACTTTTAACAACAAACGTTCTACCAGTCAGCATGTCATGAAGCATATATAGCAGTGGTCTGGTCAGCTTTAGATAGATGCCCTCTAGCCACACGGTGTCAACAGCCTTCTCTAAATAAACCAGACATGCACCTGTGCACTGTTTTTTGGCTTTGTTCCATTGTATATCAGAGACACATTTGAAGGCGGCATGAATACAGTCATGTCCAGCCTTGAAACCAAACTGGTTCTCCGGTATAATATTATTGTCCTCAGACCACTTGAGCAGATCTCGATTGAGAATCTTTTCGAAAACCTTGCTGATACTCGGAAGGAGACTTATCGACCTTAAATTTGACGGATTGTAGTTGTCCTTTTCCTTTTTCGAAAGAGGATGAACCACTGCTGTCTTCCTATGCATTATTCAGCGCGTTGTTGAACAGCGTGGCGTAAATGTCCACAGCTTCAGGGGGTAAGTGTCGCAGTACAATGTTGGATATACCATCGACTCCAGCTGACTTCTTTTTTATTTATGGAGTCGAAGATGATCTGGAGTTACACCTTCGAGATTAACAGGGGACTAGACCCACTTCGCTCGGCAACTATGGCGTTTGCAAGTTTTCGTCATCAAACCGGGTGAAACCACGGTTCTCAGATCGCCATCGCGTTATGTCGATTCGGAGATAGAAATGATGGAGCAGGGCATTGTTTTATAGGACGCGGTTTGGCCGAATACTATCATTCACCTCACACACTTCCTGAAAGACAGCCCCCACTGCCTCCACTTTCTCCTGAGGATCTTCAACAACATAGAAATCATCGTCAAAGACGGCTTCCCTCGGATCAATTCCTGCTGTCATAAGTATGTTAGTATTGTCAGTTGTTCGTTGTAGCTTAATACACGGAAGGTCGTTATGACTTTTCGTCCTAAAGATCTTATTAATTTGAGTAAACATACTCCGGTCGCTGGAATTTACGGCCCGAATAAACAAATTAATGGACAACCGATAGTTCTCCATGATCAATTGGTTGATGTTTTTGATCGACGCCTTCAGTGTACTAATCTCCGGGTCGCGCGGGTTTGTCAGTCTTCTGTACAAGAGTTTAAGTCTTGTCAGAAGTCTGTACGTAGACGTTAAGTCAAGTTCTTTGTATTTCGGTATGGTCCTGCTCATTATTAGCTGAATCTTTTCGTCCATTTGTTGTAAGTATTCGTCGATTTCGTTGTTCTTCAGGTTTCTGTTGTTTGGTGGTGAAATGGCCCTCGAACGTAGTTCTCTTCATAAGGCATTGTTGAAGCGAAGCCAGCGCATCTTACCATAGTTGTAAGAATGCACAGACACATACTCCTCCAACGCAACAAGCACGTTCGGGAGCTGTAATACGGCGGCGAGTCCGCAGTGATCAGTGTCGTACTCAATCGTCCGTAAACAGTTTCGCGGGTGTTGGCCTACTCTGTTAGTTACTGTCAGTCTTGTGTCTCGCAGTAAAAGATCCAGGAAAGCACCGCTTCTCGGAAACGATGGAATATCTGTGGCGAGAATGTCGATCCTATATTCAACATTGTAGTAGACCATCCAATTGTAAAGATGGTTACCCCGAGGATTTTGTAATTGATTTCCCCAATCTTCGTGTTTGGCATATAAATCTCCGGCCGAAAGATAAAAGTTCTCCACTGAGTTCAGTCTTAGAGATTCGAAAAGTTTTCCGAACTCTGTTGTAAAAAGTGTAGGCTGAGGTGCTTCCGGTGCGTAGGCCGCTATCACATACAATCGCTTCCCTTGTTGGAGAGGAATGCATATGACGCAGGCTTCCAGCAGCCGGAACCGGCCCACTTCACCACTATATATGACCTTATAACTAATGCCTTTCGGTATAAAGATAGCGACCCCGCCTTCTTGAGTGGAGTTGGGACGGTCCCGTCTTACTATATTGTAATTACTATTCGTCAATTTATGCATCTGGTTTAGCTGAGTTTCGCTAGCCATAAGCACATCTTGACTTTGGTCTGTAAGCAACTGGCAAAAACTAGCTCTACGTTCATTACTACGCACCCATTACGATCTAAGTTGCGTTAAGCTCGGTAAAAAGAGATAGATAGTCTACCCTTGACGCCTGCTCTTGTAAATGGTTTTGAGGACCGGTAAGCTGACCTTGAATGGCCCGCAATGCAGTCAACAAATCCGCATCCACTGCTGGAGCCTGAGGCACGGTGGCCTGTCTGGCTTCCTTACGTGGATGCTGTATCGTTTCTTCTTTTCCTGACGCCATTTGGGCGTAGGAAATTTGGGGGTTGCTGGACATTGAGGGAAGGCGAACGGGTGGCTGATTCGCCACTACCGTTTGCTTCGCTTTTTTATTTATTTTTATTCGCTGAAACTTTGGATAGCCCCGATAATTTGCAGGGTGTCCGCCTCCTTCGCACATTTAAGCAGGGTCATGTCTATGACCCGCTCCTTTCCTAGCCTACACTCTCCTATTTTGTGGTTCTCTCAATACTTGACACAGCATGACTGCATTTCGCAGTTTGCTGAGGCGTGGCCGAAACTTTAGCAACGCATGCATTGAAGCATGCTGTCACCTCTATTTAATTTTTCCCATTGTACAACCTGGAAGTTGAGGACTGAGATACTCCTCAACTTTTTCAGTTTGCTTTGGGGCGATAGCTGAACAATTAAGATCGGTACATTCCGGTTCTCTCGTCTGGCCTTCACTGTGGTGAATGGCTGTACACCTACGACTTCGAGCTCGTCCGTCGCTACTTGGCGGAGCTCACTTAACAGCGCCTGCGGATCCGTTGAGGAATCTAAGCCCTTTAAGACAACCGTCTGACACTTTTCTACTTTCGGAGTAAATGTGGAGAACTCCGTTGTGTGGTGTCTATAAGCAATTGCTTAACGATTTTATAGTGCTCCATTGTTAGGCAGTGGATAGCATGCCTATCTTGACTTAAATGTTTAATACTGAAATTGTTGCTTATGACCGACTTACATATTTCTATCGTCTCGTTTAGTTCCATCTTGTATGTATTGATGGGTGGCACTTTTTCTTTCTTATTTTGAGGCGGCTGTGGCTTCTGCTGGTGTTTCCTCTGCTGCTGCTCCTGTTGTTGTTGCTGCATCTGCTGCTGATGTTGTTGTGGCTTCTGCTTTTGTGGTTGTTGTTGTGGCTGCTGCTTCTGTTGTTGTTGTTGCTATTGATTTGATTGCTGTTGCTGCTGGGTTTGCGGTTGCTGTTGTTGCTTTCGTTGCCAACTTCTGACTGAAGCTGTGTTTGTACGCCATTTAACCAAATTCGGCGTATACATAATTTTCTTCTTTCTGTTTGTCAGTCCCGTAACTGTCGGGCTATCTTTCGATAGCCCCGCTACTTTTCTAGCTTCCATCTGTCTATTCTCCCACTCGATGAAATTTGTAATTTCTCTGTTGTGGAAAAATGCTTCAAGTATTTCTTTACTGGGGCGGGCCTTGAACTCCGCACCTCTCGCTTGCCCGTCTGACGCCACTACTCGTCCGTCCACGGACCACTTAGTAATACACTTGTTTCTTTAATCGAGCCCAGGGTAGCTCGCTTAAGCATCTAGTGCTACATGCACTGTACCAAGTAATTAACTGGCCAACTTACCTCTTAACACTATTTGTTTTTACTCTTGGAGCTTTAAACCACTTCCGCTAACTTGGTCGTCTATCCACTTCGGGAGTTTAAGAGCGACTGACTAATATACCCCTATGGGATAGGGTATAAAAAAAAAATCGTACAACTACGTGTGTGCTTCAACAAAGAAAAGTGCACAGAAAAAATAAAAGACAGTCGTTTAAATTGTAATGTTCGATTTATTCGCTCTGTAACGTTTGCCGATTACCACATCTTCTTTGCTGCGCATCTGAAACCTCGGTTTCGCCTTCATGTCCGTTGATTTTGTCCTCCCGATTATAGACCTATCTATGATTGAGGATTTTGAATTAAACTGCAACGTAATTTCAAGGTTAATATGCACTTTTGCTTCAGAGTTCACCGCTTCCAGTTGGTAGCATATATTGTAAAAAATTAGTAATAAATCGAATGTCAAACTTGAAAGTAGCATTTTTTTATCAAGCTCCCACGCCGTGGACATAACTGGCGCAGTCGAATAGGCCTGGTCAATGGTTTAAAGTGTAATCAAGTGTAATTAGTTACGGAGGCTTACCGTGAACGACAGAATATCGTAAACATAATAAAATCGCGAGTGATTAAACAATAAACCAGCTAGTTTCAACTCTTTGTGGCCAGAGGAAAAACAACAAACACACCGAAGGCATATCGGTAGAAGAAAATACACTGGGGGAAAACCGGAAGAAACATAATATACTATCATACGAAACACACCGAGGGAACATCAGACGAAAATACCAGACGAAATACAACGAGGGAACACTAAAAGCAATGCAAATCATTCTTCTATTTCTGGGGTATGTGTGAGTCAGATATTCAATTATTATTCTAGTTATAAGTAATTATTTAAAACAAAATTGGAAGTGAAAATTGAATCATTATAAAATTGAATCTTTTATAATCTAATCTAATAAATTAAAATAAAATAAGAAGTGAACATTTAAATTGAAATTAAATATCGAATTGTGTCATATAGGAAGTGAATACTGAATCTTATAGAAATTAAATAAGAAAACTAGAATTAAGTTACAAGTATGAAATGCCAATTAATAGAAAAAAAACAGCCTACATTTCCCAATCCCAAACCCCGAAGATTATTTAAGAGCTTAGGTTCCATACCGGCAAATATTCAAGGCGAAGAAATTCTTCTTATTCAACCAAGTTGCTCTATTGAAACAATTAATTCGAACATGCTTCAAGCTAACCAAAATGCTCCAGCTGACCCTAATCAGCAACAGCAACCAAATGTTAGAGAGCTTCTCGACTCTCTTAAAATTCCCGACGTTATTAATGACTTGCCACGTTTCGATGGCAACCCAAGACTTCTGTATGATTTCATACACAATGTGGAAGAAATCCTGATGTTCGTTCGGGGAATAGACGGAACTCCATATGGACAAATATCTTCAAGCGTCATTAAACAAGAACGCATTGAACCATGAACAGGACAAAAACGCTGTCAAGGCAAAAGACCTATTCGCTCAGATGTGCCTTAATGCATTTCTTTCCGGGCTTAGAGAACCCCATGAAGTGTGCCATGAGACCTGAAACTCTGCCATAAGCATTTTCTTACTGTATACAAGAACAAAACATGTTCTACATGAAAACCGAAACCCTTAGATCAAATCAAGAAAGATGAGTTGAAAAACCATCTTACGTGCACTATAACCACAGACCACAAAACAGACATCTTAGCCCTAGCTATATTCCTAGAATGTAGAACCAAAATAATGTTGGTCATTATAAACCTAAACTGAATAAATATACTCCTCGTTATAATAATCCCAATTTTAACCTACCCAGAACCAAATTACAAAATTCTTTTGGAATGCAAAACCCACTAAATACCTACAACGCCCCTAATATACAGCAATACACTCCCAACCCAACCAAACTGCACCAGAACCCATGGATGTAAGTTCCGGATACGCCCATTTAAGGCAACCAACCTTACACCAACCGAGACAACCAAATCAAAGCAATCAAACAGGAAGAAGTACTGGAAATCCCAGGTACTTCATTAAAGAGGTTGACAACGTTAACACACAAGATCCACCGGAAGATCCTTCCTACATCCAACATCTAGACGATTACTACGACAACTACTAGCGGGAAAACTCCGATCAACTTGATCGCGATCTACTAACAACTTTCCAAGAATTAGACGATACAAATTTTCGGTTCGAAGTCTCACAAAACCCACCGGATACGGTTAAAAAACAAGTTTCAATACCTTCTTTTACGGAATTCAAAAAGCCTGGACAATTCAAATTTCTAATCTTCAAATTTCAGGGCTATTTTGACGGATTACTAGGACTTGACATTCTAACCCAATTAAATGCAAAAGCCGATTTAGGATACTAAACACTTATAACCAACAACGCAATCATCCCATTGAACTTCAAACCAAATTTCAATTCAAGGAAACTTTTAATCCCACCCAATAGTAAAACAGTAATTAAAGTACCAGTCGATATTCGTAATGGCGACATTTGTAGAAGGTGGATACTATGAGTACATCCGGATGCCTTTCGGGTTGAAAAATACCCCGTCGATATTTCAACGCGTCATGGACAATGTTCTAAACGAACTGATAGGTAATGTCTGTCTGGTTTATCTAGACAACATAATCGTATATTCAACACCCCTTCAGGAGCATACGGAAAATCTAAGAAAAGTCTTCAACAGATTACGAAACTCCAACCTTAAACTACAACTGGATAGGTCCGATTTCATGCAGAAAGAAATTGCCTTCTTAGGACATATTGTCTCCACGGATGGCATGAAGCCGAATCCAGAAAAAAATTATGCAATCAAACAATTTCCAATACCACGTACGCAAAAGGAAATAAGAGCATTTTTGGGACTACTGCGTTATTTCCGGAAATTTATTAAAGATTTCTACAAATTCGTAAAGCCCTCAACTGAGTGTCTAAAGAAAGACAAAAAATAGTACCCAATGATCTCTACATAAATACATTTGAAACTTGTAAAAATATTTTGACCAATGACCCCATATTACAATACCCTGACTTTAGCAAAACGTTTAACTTGATGAAAGGCGCAAGCAATTTTGCAATCGGTGCCATTCTATCACAAGGACCTATTGGTAGCGATAAACCTGTTTGCTATGCAAGCAGAACACTTACGACTACAGAAACAAATTACTCAACAATAGAGAAGGAATTGTTGGCAATAGTTTGGGCAACTAAATACTTCCGACCATACCTTTATGGCCGATGGTTGGGTGTTGTAGAACGAGGGTAGACTCTGATTGGCTTTAACTTGGCAATGCCCAGTGTTGTAACTCTGACTACACATCAAGTGCTTATTTTTTACCTCCAAGTGGTAACCATCGGGTACTGGTCTCATCCAACCGGATTTGACTTGCTAACCGATAAGCGCGAGCGTTGATAAAACGACGAAAAACAGCAACACTATAAACAGCCAGGTCAGAATGGCACGGAATGAATACCCGGCCTGCTGTCCCAGGCGAACCTAGACAAGCTGCTTCGACATATTCGGACAACAGGTTGTCTAGGAAGCCCTAAACTGCTGAAAGGCAGACATTACTGCCATCCAGGAAATACGATGTGATGGGCTGGGCAAAAAGAGGATGAAGAACTGTGACATCTACTACGGACCGTGTTATAGTGAGCAGAAACAGCGACTATTCGGATGCGGATTTGTTATAAGTTTCAGACTTAGGCAAGAAGTCTTATGTTTATAAGACATTAACGCATTGTAACGATCCGCGTCAAGGCCAAATTCGTCAACATTAGCCTTATATGCGCTCACGCCCCAACGGAGGAAAAAGATGATATAGCTAAGGACTGCTTCTATGAGCTCCTTGACAAAACCTATGAGTGACTACCGAAGTACGATGTTAAAATCGTGCTGGGAGATTTTAACGCAAAGGTAGGAACAGAAGAAATCTTTAGCAGCATTGTCGGAAAACATAGTCTACACGACAAGACGTCTGGTAACAGACTTAGGCTAATTGACTTCGCTACGGAACGAAATGCCACTATAGCCAGCACATGGTTTCCTCACCTCAATATCCATAAAGGGACATGGCGGTCTCCAGATCAACGAACGGTCAATAAAGTTGATCATGGATATCCACCACGGCACAACAATCAGGAAATACTGTAAAAAATTTAATGTCGAAAGACTGCAATCGCAAGAGACCGCCAAGACCTTCGCGCAACGAGTATCCCTAAGCCTCTCGATTAATACCATACCACCAGCATAGAATGTCGAAGAACTATGGCAACGATGCCAACAAGCCATTAGATCAGCCGCAACTGATGTGCTAGGTTTCTCGCGCCCACCAGCAAGAAACCCCTGGTTTGATGAGGAATGCCGACAGATGCTCGCAGCCAAGAACGAGGCCTACAAGGCTAAGCTGCAGGTGAAGACGAGAGCCATTGAGCTCTATAGGCAGAGAAGAAGGGAAGAACACCGGCTTTTTAGAAAGAAGAAAAAAGAGGAAGAAAAGCGCGCGATCGAGGATATAGAGAGGAAAGATGTTCGTAAGTTTTACCAAAATGTAAAACGTCAAAGCCAAGGATACAAGGCTCGAACAGAATCCTGTCGAGATGAACAAGGAGATATCGTTGTTGAGACATAGTCGATCCTGAGAATATGGAAGAACCGCTTCTGCAGACTGTTAAACGGCGATGACGAACAACATTCCGCTGTCAGGCAGAAGGAACTATTCAATATTGGCAACGACAGCGAAAGCTGCCAACCACCCGACCTGAGTGAAGTGAGGATAGCAATATCTAAACTGAAGCTTAATAAGGCTGCCGGAAATGACGGCCTTCTCGCCGAGCTTTATAAATCCGGCGGAGATGACTTGGTAAGTAACATAAACCAACTCATAAGCTGAGTCTGGTCGGAAGAAAGTGTGCCTGAAGAATGGAACGTCAGCATCGTTTGCCCGATCCACAAAAAAAAGACCATCTAAACTGCGCCAACTACAGAGGCATAAGTCTCCTCAACATCGCCTACAAAATTCTATCTGCCGTAATGTGTGAACGCCTGACACCGTTTACCAACAACCAGGTCGGTCATTATCAGTGTGGTTTTAGGCCAGGAAAGTACACAACCGATCAAATCTTCACACTTCGGCAGATCCTGGAAAAAACCCAAAAAGTCCAAGTCGCTCCTTCATCGATCTCAAAGCCGCATACGACAGCATTTATAGTGACGAACTATACAGAGCCATGTCTAGTTTTGGTATACCGTCCAAACTCGTCCGTTTGTGTAGGATGACGATGGAGAATTCTCGCTGCTCCATCAGGGTCGGAAATGACCTCACTGACACATTCGATACCAAAAAAGGATTTGGGCAAGGCGATACGCTGTCATGTGACTTCTTCAATCTGATTCTTGAGAGGATTGTGCACGAGCCAACACCAGAGGCACAATATTCCAAAAATCTGTACAACTACTAGCATACGCCGACGATATTGACATCATTGGTAGGACCCAACGTGATTTCATAGCCACGTTTGCTAGTATAGAGAAGGAAGCGGCATAAAAAGATAATCACCGATCAAAAACCCTTAACTTGGATTATGAATTTGAAAGACCCCAACTCGCAGCTAATTCGTTGGTGACTAAAACTTGAGGAATTTGATTACGAGACTATATACAAGAAAGGTCAAGCCAACACAAATGCAAACGCCCTGTTTACGATATGTAAACATACCGAATGACGTCACTATGTAAATTGTAAAAGTGTGGAACGCACCCACTTTCTAAAATGTCCCTTTTAAGGGAAATAAATAATAAACAGCTGTTAAATGTCAAAGTGTCTCGTCAAAAAAAGACAATAAATGATTATCTTTATAATGTTCTGAAAAAGCGGTGTTTTTATTTTTCAGTAAATTTAGCTGTTGTTAAACTTTACGGAATCTTTTCTTTGTTTTCGAAACCGGTTGAAAATTTCTTTGTTCCAAGCCGAACATTTGGTCCTTCGAGTCGGTTAATTAGAAAAGTTTCCCAATCAACACTACACATCACGATTGCACTAAGTCAATTGAATTCTGTCCTATACATTTGTTGTTGTTTCGGCATAAATATACTTTAGCTGCCTTTCACTTTTTGCACTTTTTATTAATCGATTCGTCTCTGCGCACTGATCATTTATATGCTTTTAAAAATTGTCGCTCACATTTAGTTTAAAAGTTATTAATAAAATAAAATTGCACTTTTTGGGTTATAATCCCATACAAATTGTTTGTAGTTTGACACTTCATTTTTTTTTCCGCTGCGGTGTACGCAGCATTGCCATGTTGAAAAAAACATACCAAATAAAAATATTTTAACAAAAAGATATGTTGACTAAGGCGCCTGCCTGACGACTTTAAATACCCTGAGCGGAGCAACGAAGTTGCGTGAGCGTGGACTGTCCACAGAAAGAGAGTTGAAATCCTTTGTTCCCGCGAAGCGGGCCACGCAGAGTACCGCTTAATAGAAAAACTGTTGACTTAGGCGCCTGCCTGACGACTTTAAATACCCTGAGCGGAGCAACGAAGTTGCGTGAGCGTGGACTGTCCACAGAAAGAGAGTTGAAATCCTTTGTTCCCGCGAAGCGGGCCACGCAGAGTACCGGTTAACAGAAAAACCGTTGAGTTAGGATTTAATTTATTGAATAATGATGAATCGTCAGAATCATTAGAACATGGTTCTGGAATTGCTTCTTGCCCGTTGTATAGTTTGCCGGCACATTTAAAAAATTCTTCGAGGGGGTCTAAATTTTCGTTACGGCATTTTTTTAAGATATTTTGTTTAGTCATTTTTTATTATTAATTAATGATTGTTAATAATTTTTTTTACAATTTTTCACATTTTTTACATTTCTTTACATTTTGGGAAATATGTAATATTTTTTTTTCTATCTTGCAATGCTCCATTGGAATGTTTTTCTTCATATTTATCATTCAGCTATGTGTGAACTGTCAAAAGTTGGTTGATTTCTATAGGGATTTTTGGAAATTTCATTGTTTAATAACTTTTTAAATAATTGAGAGCGACAAAAAAAAATTGCTAAATTTTTAGCTTAATTTAGTGAGTGGAACCAAAAAAAAAAAAGTGAAAAAAGTGATTGGAAGCTAAAGTAACAATGTTCCGTTGTTTCTTGCGTTTAATTTAATAGTATAAACTAAATTCAATTTTTGTCTGCAATCATATACAATCACTGTGATAATTTTTGCGATTGTTGACTCCGATTTGTGCTAGAGTTTCTGTATCATCTGTTTGCTGTATCATCTGTTTGCTGTACCATCTGTTCGCTGTATCATCTGTTCGCTGTATCATCAGTTTGCTGTTTTCTGTGCTGTGTTCTGTGCTGTGCTTTATACATCATCATCTGACGTGGAAAAGACTGGACCAAGAGTTGCAGAAATTTGCAAGTAAGTGCATTCACATCTACTATTTTGTGTGTGTATCTAAATTTGAATTAAATTGAAATTAATATGAAGCAAAATAAGCTCAAACGAGTACTCACTCAATTAGAAAAGGATATTTCAAATTTTACCAAAAGAGGGTCCAGTTATCGTACTTCAAATTATTTGTCTGGTCATTTGTCTTTATTGGAGAAGTCAATGCAGTCAGCAGAGAGTGTGTATGAGGAGTATGTAGGGGACTTGTCGGATAGTGAGTAAGAAAAGTGTACCGAAATAGAGGATACTTATGAGAAGTTCCGCGAAATGTATTTCGATTACCGTGGTGATATTTTGGATGCAATAGACAAAGCTAAAGTTCAAGATACCAAGTCTGTAGCAACCGAAGTAGGTAAAAATGACACTTTATCCACTCACAACTCAGATGTTAGGTTAACAAACATTCCTGTACCAGTTTTTTCCGGAAATTATGAATCATGGAGGGGCTTTCGTGATCTTTTTGTCTCCCTTGTACATCATAATTCATCTTTGTCGGAAATACAAAAGATGCATTACTTAAAAACGAGTACCTCAGGTGAAGCAGAGAAAATATTGTCGCATTTATCTATTTCCAACGGCAATTATGTAAAGGCGTGGGCTATTTTACAAGATAGGTATGATCATCGGCGTTTTCTGGTTAACACTCAATTGAAGTGCTTCTTCAACCAATCAACAGTAACCCAGGAGCGATCTGAAGCCATCAAAGAATTATTGGATACGTCAACGGAAATAGTTCACAGCCTTTTCAACTTGACTGTACCTGTCGACCATTGGGATGTGATAATAATTTGCGTGTTATTGCAAAAATTACCATCAAAAACGCAACAGCTGTGGGAATAGAAACTGGGTTTCAAGGAAGACAGCAAGGAACTACATACATTTGCGGAACTTAAACGGTTTCTCGAAACAAGATTCCGTACTCTGGAGGCTGTGAATTACCAGCAAGGCAAGATGCCATCGGAGGTGTCAAAAAAGGTTCCTCAGCGAAATTCTTTTCACGCGAAAGCAAATACATCAAAATATTCATGTAAGCTTTGTAACAAAGGTCAACATGCGATAAGCAAATGCCATCGTTTTATAAAGTTAAGCATCCACGAACGTTGTGAATGTATTAATAAGTTGGGTTTGTGTAGGAACTGTTTAGCTTATAGTTATATGTCGGATAACTGTCCAAGTACACGTAGATGTTATTATTGTCAGCAACCCCACCATTCGCTTCTTCATTTTACTCCACAGCCAAATGCTCTGTAGCATCTTAACCCTGGTAACAGTGGAAAAATAAAATAAAAACTGTCTTACCTCGTCAATCAATCCGAATGCTCCTAGTTTTAATCCACCAAATATTGAACAACATCTTCCAACACAGCAAAACAACTCCGATTTCCAACAGCTGAATGACAAGCCTAGTTGCAGCAGATCCGTCCACACATATCACTCTGTGCCACACACGGATACTCAAGTGATGTTGGCCACAGCTATTGTCAATGTCAACGGTTCATCTGGGGAAATTGTTTCACTCCGAGCATTGCTGGATTCAGGTTCTGAGGCCTCTTTTATTACTGAGTCAGCAATTCAACTACTGCGGTTGAGGCAAAAATCCATTTTTGTCGAGGTGTCAGGGTTAGGTATGGTCAACAGCGGCACTTGTAACAAAGTTGTTGATATAACAATCGGGTCCAGTCACTCAACCTTTGTTATTAATACACAGGCCCTCGTTTATAAGTCGTTGTCTGCGCATATCCCGGCCCGAACTCTTTCAATTGAAGATTGGAGACATCTCGACGGCTTGAGCTTAGCCGACCCATCATTTTTTAAGCCAGCGAAAGTGGATTTGTTGTTGGGAAGCGACGTATTGGCAGATATACTCTTGCCAGAATTGGTTAGGCCAAATAATGCTAATCTGCCTTTAGCACAAAAAACCAAGTTTGGTTGGATTCTCTTCGGTCGCGCTCCATTTACATCACATGTTATCAAGAGCTTCCACCAAACATGTAACCTGGATGCTGAGATGCGCCAATTCTGGGAATTAGAAGAAGCTCCGTTACTAACATCCGAAACTCCAGAAAACGTAGCATGTGAACAACATTTTGTAAGTAACATCAAGCGCGTAGCGAATGGTCGATGTCAAGTAGCCCTTCCCTTCAAAGGAAACGTTCATCCAGTATTTGGAAGCTCAAAAGAAGGTGCTTTTCAACGGTTTAGGCAGCTGGAAAAACGTTTACTAAAAAACCCTTCGTTCAAAATGGATTACGCAACGTGTATTGAAGAATACTTACAGATGGGTCATATGAGTGAAGTCAACGAGAACATCTTGGAGAATACGAAACATTATTTCCTTCCACACCATGCTGTAATAAAAGAAAGCAGTTCGTCGACCAAGCTGAGGGTGGTTTTTGATGCGTCTCACAAAACATCAGATGGAACGACACTCAACGATAGGCTCATGACTGGACCAGCGTTATAAAACAATATTCTCGATGTCATTCTCAGGTGGAGGCTTTACAAGTACACTTTCACAGCCGATATTGAAAAAATGTACCGCCAAATTTGGGTCAATGAAAGTGATTCTTTCTACCAACTGATTTTGTGGCGAAAGGATCCATCTGAGTCTATCAAAATCTACCGCCTCAAAACTGTTACTTTTGAACAGCATCTGCTCCTTACTTGGCCATCGTAACTCTCAACTGGCTGGCAGACGAGGCTCGCACACAATATCCAAGTGCGTCAAAGATGATCCGAGATGAAATGTATGTGGATGACTTAATTTCTGGAGCCGACACCACCGCAGAAGCTGAAAGGAAAATCCAGGAAGTGAGAACGACTCTGAATGTAGCCGGGTTGAATCTACGCAAGTGGGCATCTAACACAAAGGACCTTTTGAAGGATGTACCGTTGGAAGATCGGGAAACAATATTCACGTTCCCTTCAGAAGGTTCGGGTCAACTCAAGATGCTGGGGATTCATTGGCATCCTAACACAGATAGGTTTCTCTACAGCTACACTCCACCAAGTCATCCACAGACAACCAAAAGGTCAATCCTTTCAACTATAGCTAGACTTTTCGATCCAATGGGGTGGATTTCGCCGTGCGTTATCAAGGCAAAATGTTTTCTCCAACTACTTTGGGCGAAGAAGATGACATGGGATGAGCCCATTGATGAAGAGCTAGCTACAAATTGGAACATTTTTTTCGAAGATCTGTCAGCCAAATATAGGATTCGTTTGCCTCGATGGGTTCAGTTTGGACAACGAATGAAGAAGCTGGAAATACACGGGTTCTCCGACGCATCTGAGAAGGCTTTTGGTGCTGTGGTGTATATCCGCGTCCTCGATGAAAAGGGTTCAGTCCACATGAACATTTTACTTTCAAAAACTCGGGTCACCCCACTCAAGCCCGTGAGTATTCCACGTCTAGAACTGTGCGGGGCAGTGATCTTAGCGAAGCTTCTAAATCACGTCGTTAAGGTACTTAATCTAGCGGAAGTAAAAATGCATGCTTGGACTGACTCAACAATTACCCTTTGTTGGATAAAATCACCGCCATCACGATGGGAAACTTTTGTCGGAAATCGAGTTGGAGAAATTCAGCGGTTGACGGATTCGTCCATCTGGAAACACATCCCCGAGGTGTACTGCCCTCGGCGCTAATACAGGAGCGTTTATGGTGGAATGGACCTACTTTTCTGCACAAATCTTGGGACTTTCAGATGCTGACTCAACCAGCTAATTTGACAACGGAGGAAGGACAAAAACGAACACGTTGTCTTAGACTGGAAGCAGACGACAAACAAGTTCTCCAACTCATCCGCAACTCATCAAATTTTCCAAAGTTAGTGAGAATATTCGCGTATTGTCAACGATTCATCAACAATGCCAGTCAACAACACACGAATCGATGCAATATAAATAGAAGGTCACTAACAGCAATGGAGCTCAACGAATCCACCACAACATTGATTCGGGTCGCACAGAAGGAAATGTTTCCAGAAGACTTCAACAAAGCGAGAGGTATGGGATCTCTGTATCCTTTTGTAGATGGTCATGGTGGTATCCGAGTTGGCGGAAGACTCAGCCAAGCTAATATTCCGTACGATCAACAACACCCTATTATCTTGGACTCAAGTAATGCTATGACCCTACTTATAATACGAAGAACCCATCTAAAATTGCTGCACGAAGGAATCCAACTTATGATGGCGCATCTTCGACAAAAGTTTTGGATTTTCAAATTTAAGAGGTCAGTGAAAAAACAAGTCACCAGCTGCGCCACCTGCTACAGATTCCGGGCTCAAACAGCTCAACAACTATTGGGAGAACTACCTGCACCCAGAGTCACAATGTCAAGGCCGTTTACCCACACTGGCATTGACTATGCAGGCCCCATTAATGTTCGAGCGTGGAAAGGACGTGGAGCTAAGTGTCATAAAGGGTATTTGGACATTTTTGTTTGCTTGGCCACAAAAGCTATACACCTAGAAGCGGTCAGCGATCTTACCAGTCAGGCGTTTCTAGCAGCTTTCCGGAGATTTGCGGCAAGGAGAGGAGTCTGCGCCCAGATTTACAGTGACTGTGGCACCAACTTTGTGGGTGCTGACGTAGAACTGCGCCGTCTGCTGAAAAACAGTATGCAAGATTTCAACGATTTAGCCAACGTCTTAGCAACCGTAGGAACACAGTGGAACTTCATTCCCCCAGCTTCTCCCCACTTTGGAGGATTATGGGAAGCCGGAGTGAAGAGTGTCAAGTTCCACCTCAAACGGATTGTAGGAAATGGGACACTTACTTACGAGGAGCTCACAACGCTTTTGACTCAAGTCGAAGCGTGTCTTAACTCGAGACCTCTATGTCCCTTAACAGAAGATCCAGAGGACTTTCAGGCGTTGACACCGGCACATTTTTTAATCGGAGAAACCTTGTTTACGATTCCCGAAGCAGATCTAACCATAGGAAAGCATAACTACGTCGATCGATGGAAGCTGATACAAGGACACCTACAGACTTTCTGGAAGCAATGGCAGATCGAGTACCTCAGCCGTCTTCAACACCGTCCAAAATGGTTGGATCCCAAGCCAGAAATCAAAGAAGGAGATTTGGTTCTCATTAGAGACGAACGTCTTCCTCCTGCAAAATGGAGCCTAGCACGCGTAGTGGAAACGTACCCCGGAGCTGACAAACTTACAAGGGTGGTCAAGGTCAAAACGCAGCATGGAGAATTCCGTAGACCAATAACGAAACTATGCCCACTACCTTGTAACGACTCGAAACATCAATAACTATAAAAACAACACCATTAACAAAATAAATACATATCATAAAGAGCAAAAACACACAACAACCCAACGAATAAAATGCTTGATTAAAAATAAAATAACAATTGGTACAAAACTGTGACGCATCATACCAATTGCATCGCACAACACAATTAGTTAATCATGGACTACGTACACTCATACACACCTAAGTCCATACACTACACATACTCTTCGAAAATACATTCCACTTCTTTTTTTTTTATATTAACACATAACCCAACTGAACTGACCGAACATCGAACGTCACACACACACACACACACATATCTACTACCGAGGGACGCGAAGAAAACAATAACACAAATCTAATAAAATAAATTTAAATCGACACAATAATGACATTCGTAATATTAATAATGTACTCACCAGAATCATAACCCAACACAACACAATAAAAAATAATAAATTAATTATAATTTCGATGAAATAATCCGCGCACCACATCACACCGTCAACACCGAGCAAGAACAACCAACAACGTCACACCCCAATCGATAGGAAGTGATAATTGATGCTTGTGTTATGCTTTTTGCATTATCAATGAAACATTGCGTCAGCAACAACAAGAAACACGATAAGCATCATATCATCGCATCGTCGACAAGATTCCGTGAGAGAACACAAGAACGGGATCTTGTGTGAGAATGAGAATATGCTTCTATTGAATACGTCTTTACGCATTGTTTACGATATGTAAACATACCGAATGATGTCACTATGTAAATTGTAAAAGTGTGGAACGCACCCACTTTCTAAAATGTCCCTTTTAAGGGAAATAAATAATAAACAGCTGTTAAATGTCAAAGTGTCTCGTCAAAAAAAAAGACAATAAATGATTATCTTTATAATGTTCTGAAAAAGCGGTGTTTTTATTTTTCAGTAAATTTAGCTGTTATTAAACTTTACGGAATCTTTTCTTCGTTTTCGAAACCGGTTGAAAATTTCTCTGTTCCAAGCCGAACACGCCCTAAGCAGAATTAAAATAGATAATCTTAAAAAATTTCGAATTTCAATCTTAACGATACCCTTTCAGTGCAAGGCACTAGTGGCACCACTATCCACTCAGCAACCGAGAATCTTGATGATGGTATATGCATATCAGAAATACCACTTAATGACTTCAACCTTCAAGACATCCTACAAAAATCCAACAAAGGATCACCAATAATCTTAGAAACTATATTCAGGAACAAACGACGCCGGACTATTAAAGACATTTTCAAGAAATTTTTGATTCCAAACCGACTCAATGCTATCTATACAGATAACGAAACTTTCCGTATTGTGCAATCTGTATACTCAAAATATTTTTCCCAGAACAAAATATTTCGCTTAATCAGGTGTACTGAACTACTGACAGACATAAGACAAGACGACGAACAAGACAAACTAATCAATGACTACCACCACAATAATAACTATAGAGGTATTGAAGAAATCCTTCAACATCTAAAAAGAGAATTTTACTTTCCTTATATGAAAACAAAGGTCACTCAAACCATTAATAATTGTGACATATGTCAAACAATGAAATATAATAGAAACCCTCCAAAAATAAAATACGAAAAATCCGAAACACCACTTAAACCATTAGCCATTATCCATATTGGTATTTACACATTTACACAAATATAACCATAGTCGATAAATTTTCAAAATTCGCTGCAGGATATAACCTAAGTTGCAGGAACAGTATATGAATTCTAAAATCAATCAGAAACTTTATAAGCCTCCAAACCTTGAAAGCCTCCCTTACGCTACAAGATTAACTTACACAAAACCTCATTCCACAAAACGAGTAGTAACTTACCCGTAGAACGATTGCATTCTACGCTTACCGAAATATATAGAATAATTTTGGCAACTCTAAAGGAAAAAAAACATGCAAATAGACTACGATGAAATATTTTTAGAAACGGTATTCACATACAATAATGCAATTCATTTATCTACCCAATTCAAGCCATTTGAGCTTTTTTATGGTACCTAGAACATACAAATTTAATTCACTAATGATAGAAAGGTTTGAAAATATAACAAAACACATTAATACACATTTTCAAGAGCAAACCAGCAATTCAATCCGTTCAAATGTAGACACCATACAACACATGCAATACCTCAATCAGATAAACCTCAATATTGACCTCCTTACAAACCATTTAACAAACAAAGTCTTAGCCAAAATTAATATAATACCCGAAATGATTTTAAACCATAATGAACTTCAAGAGATCCAAAACCTTTTCACTAACCAAAATGTCGAAGTAAAATCAAATGAGCACTTACAGGAATGAGAGATATAAGATTATGCATTTAGGTGTTCAATTTTTGCTCGTTCTGCGCAGCTACGTCACAGGTGACAGATTATTTGAAAGCTCGTTGTAATTGTTGATTATTTACATAGGAATTGCGTGAAATTAAATTAAAATGTGTCTTTTTGTCAAGAAAAATCTTATTTTAAAAGTGTGTCAGCATGAAAGATTCGTTTTAATACATTGTTTATTGAATTATTAAGATGTTCTACTAATTTTCTACCTGATTGTAATGATTCTGTGAAAAAAGCAATAGCATTCGTATATATCATCACAATTGTATTTTCTCAAAGCGAAATAAAATTTCAAGTTTGTATTTTCTAAAATGTTATAGTGTGCAGTGTGTTTAAATGTATAATTTATTGCAACACATTGATTCATTGCATGGTTATGTATTCCTAGAAAGGAAAAGTGAAAACTTGTAATGATGGAATGATGAATAAAAGATAAATTGTTCATTGAGATTTTGTTTTTTTATTTTCAATGTATTATTTTATTAAACTTTCTCTTTCTTTTATTTTGATTTTCTATAATTTCCTTATTTAATTTTCTTATTCTAAAATACATGATCAATGATTCCTGGGGATATATCGAGCTTGTGTGCCCAACTTTAAAGTGTTCGGACACAAGGAAGAGGAAAATTTTTCTTTCGCAGCAATTTGTAAGCCTTAGCACTTGTTGAGTACAATGTGATAGACTGCGCTATATCCGCTTCCGACCACCGACAGCGTTTCAAACCCTTTTTTAATTTATTTACTTGACCTGAAATTAGTTTATATAGATGTATTTAATACATATACATTTTGAGTATTTTACCTTTTGTGAATATTTTTTGCAATTTATTCTCCATATTAATGTGTTCAAACTCGGATTTGTTTAACATTTTTTTGAGTGAACGTATTTGGAGTTGGTAATCTTTGCATTCTTTCATCATAGTAAAATTCTCTAGCTTTAAGCTTCCACTAAAAATGATTAAAGTTGTTATTGTACGTACTTATAATAATAATCATCAACTTACATCTCTAAAAGATCAATTTGATGCTGCAACTGATTTGTAGTTTCGTCTACAACATCTACAATGTTGTTGTTCATCTCTATTTGATCTGCATCATCAGGTTTGACTGGCTCAGGAACAATTGGGGGAACTGGGGTTTCTTTCAATAAGCTTGCGATCATATTCTGCTTTGTTTTATGTATCATTCTCTTATCCCTGGATGAAGATACCATCGTGGACTGTGGTTCAACGGTTGGACAAGTTCCCGGCTTCAACTTGTATCCGTTTCATTCGCATAATCCTTTAGTTATATATTGTACAGGAACATACCCATTTCAAATTGTAGATTCCTCTCGAAATCTTCAGCAGTGAAATGTGCAGAGCAAATTCGCGGCGTTTCAGGATTAAAGTTGTCTTTCCTCCGACAAAAATTTATCCATTGCTTCTGAATACCGCCATCCTTAGGAAAGCGATAAAAGCGGATATTTAACTTGCCTTTATTATTATTTGCACTGCAATTGAACACTGCACACCTCATATTGATTTTTAAAATCTTTTATACTCAAAATTCACTGAACAAATAATTTCCGTATAACCAATTCAAAAATAACGCGCGGAAATGATATATCAATGCCTACTTTCAGAAGGAAATAATATTCGCTTGTCTCCTGTGACGTAAGCAAGATAGCAGAAACGTAAACATAAATGGCGGACATGCGCAATGCGTAATCTGTAATACATCATTCTTGGAGTATTTATACGAATAACTTGAATTACAAGCATACTACAACGAATCCAAAATAATCTTCAATGTCCGCATCTTAATTATATCACTAGAAAACTATTCCATATTCCACATTGTCAAGATGCGTCACAGAAGATAGTCTGCGGTCTTCAAGTAAGATGAATGTTGATTGTTGATTCTGCTGGCGATACGCTTGCTGAAGTGGATGCGCTCAGGTAGGTAAATGAAACAAGAAGGAAGGTGTGGTGAATAGCGTGTGGCAATTATGGGTTATAGTTAATTATTTTTAATTTAAAATAAAATTATAATAGTTGGTATTAGATTAGGTAGTTTTATAAAGGACATGAGTATGTGAATTTATTATGGTGTGCTTGTGGGTGTGTTCTGTTCATTTAGTATTGACAGAAGGCAAAGTTTTGTGATAAGCCGCTTTAAAGTGTTTGCTGCGGTTGTTCGTCAGCCAAAAGCAGCGAATGACCGCGAATGACCTACTTCAAGGTTTGCGTTCGCAGAAAGCCATTTTGGACGTTGTATCCAGCGACTTAGGTATTCCGTGTTCCACCTTTTCCAAAACTCCTGAAGAATTTTTGCATTTGTGTGGCCTTGTATCTGAAGCATTTCAAACACTTATGAATGCAAGCTTTGACATTAGGTTTTAGGTGCAGAACCCAGTATTTTGATTGAAGCATTGCCATCGTCATCTGTTGACCGCCGGCGATGTAAAGTGATCTCATGTGTATGTCATGAATGATGAGTGATGTCAAAAAGGTTTGCGAGAGCGAACCCTTTGGATGCCGGTGTGAATAAGTTTGATCATCATTTTTCAATCTGCCTCTAACTCGTAACATCCCATTCTCGTTGATTATTGGCGAAAGTCTACGCAATTAGCTTCCCTTGGAAACGTTTTCATCTTCGGCGAAAACATTATTGTAAACCTGATGATCAATCGCATGAGGGCTGTTGAAAATTCATCGAATGACAAATACCCCGACCGTTTCTGTGCCTTTGATCGCAACTCGCAAAACGATTTAAAGACGAAAACCTAGTAGACAGTTGATTGAACTAAACGGCAATAAAGGGTTGGCAGAGTGTTAATTGGGTTCCCAGATAAAAACTTATTTGTTACTGTTGAACTTAATGACGATTTCACTTCTAGGTTCGTTGCTTCAATTTGTGAGGTGGAGCGACTGTGATCGTCAAATGTTTGCAGAAACTCATGACCATGCCATAACTGATGGTTGTTCATTAGTTCTCTTGGGGAGAGTCTTAGTCTTAGTCTTAGGCAACATCTGCTGGATTGTTCTTAGATGGAACGTAGTTCCAAGAAGCTAACAGTTTCTCGCTGTTACTGACCCATTTCCGCAAAGGGAATCCTCCGTGCTTCAACATTTCCAAGAGCTGCTACTGCATTGCGATTATGTTGTCCTCAGAATCAGCACCATGAATGACATCATAAAAAAAGTGGTTGCAGGCAATTCGTGCTGCGATTGGATTATCATCACGTTCATCTGCTGTGAGTTGTTGGAGGGTCCGAACTGCTAAATATGTTGCCACGAATGTGTCGAACGTTACCGTGTTGAGCCGGTACGTTTTGAATTCTCCCCCTCTACATCCCTCCATAAAATCAGTTGTTATGATGAATCTTCCGACGAAACCCAAATTTGTCTGTACATTTTAGTGATATCGGCGACAAAACCGATTTTGTGTCGTCTCATCCGAACAATATTGTCAAATATGTCATCCTGTAGTCTTGCACCGACTAACAGGTGATCGTTGTGTGAGGTGAGGACGTCTTACACGATGCGTCAAAAACAATTCTAAATTTCGTTGTGGAACTTTCATGACAGCATGATGTGAAACAAAGTAGTGTGAAGTTGTTAGTGATGTAGGGTCAACCTCCGTCATATGCCCTAGTTCCTTGTATTCCGTGAACACCTTCTTATATTCTTCGTAAAACATCGCGTTTGTACGAAATTTGTTTTCAAGTTGAAGGAAACGAAAAAGAGCTGAACGATGAGAAAGACTTAACCTGGACGTGATCCTTCTTTGAACGGGAGTTCCACTACATTTCTACCGTCTGGTTGTCGTTGATGCGTTCTGCAGTAATGCGTCACAAACTTGAAGGAACCGAAAAAGAGCTGAACGAAGAGAAAGACTTAACCTGGACGTGATCCTTCTTTGAACGGGAGTTCCACTACATTTCTACCGTCTGGTTGTCGTTGATGCGTTCTGCAGTAATGCGTCTCAAACTTCTCTTTGTCTAAAGAAAGCATTTTCCATTTACATTTGGTCCGCCAGTGGCTGTGAAAACCTTGACTAGCGCCGTAGCCAGAAGCACAGTTTGGTTGTGGCTTTGTTCTGGCGCATGTGATGAAGCGGAGTCATGAGCATGCATTGCTTGAGCTGGCTCATTTAAGTGCGGCAGTGAATGATACTTTTGGTGGCGCGTATAAGAAGTGAAAGTGCTAGTGCAATTGTTCATAAGATGTGCGTTTGACAAACAGTTGAAACACAATTTTTTGTTTTTTACTATGTCCTGTCTCTTTTTGAGATTTAATGCCTTGAACTCGGAGCAATTCGAAATGGAATGTAAACCCTGACACGTGGAGCATTTGGATACTGAAGAATTGTGTGATCGAACTGTGTCTGATGGGAATTTTTTCGACCTTGGTTGACTTAACTCTGATGAGTGTTGTTTCATTACCTCTAACGTTATTGACCTCGTGAGTAGGAAGTCTTCTAGAATACTATATCGTGGATAATCGGTATATGAAGAGATATGTGTTTCCCACAAGCCGAGAGTAGTAAATGGAATTTTCTTTATCGTATGGAAAATGAGTTTGTCTTCCCAAGATTCAACAGGAACACACAAATTTTCGAGAGACTGCTTGGCTTCATTCGTAATGTCAAGCAACAATTTGATGTTCACTGCTGATTCCTGATTCAGCTTGGGCTCGTCAAAAAGCAATCTGAACTGATTGTCCTTTAACAATCTAAGGTTTTGGAAGCACTTGACTAACAATGCCCAAGCAGCTTCAGAGTTGGAATCTGTGTTCCTCAGTAACCGCCTAGCGTCACCGCTTAAATTGTTTTTCAAATAATGCAATTTGTGCGCATCCGAAATCGAAGAATTTTTATTCACTAAACCTTCAAAAAGTCCCCTGAATTCGGGGCACAGTTGAAGCGAACCACCAAAGGCAGGGATTTGAGTTGGGGAAGTTTCATTTCGACTGATGGTATTTTCGGTCCTGCTACTGATGAGTAAGGAGTGTGGTTTTAACTATCTTTGCCCGTTAATTGCTCCCGTAATTCAGATGAATAGCTGTCATAGCGCTCCTTCAAGGACTTTTTTCCAGCAACGATTTTTTGATGAAGAGCTCTGGCCTCCTTAAAAGATTTCTCCAAATTACTTAATCGCGCCTCATTCATTTGAACGGATTTTTTTTACATTTTAAAATTTTTCATATTCCGAATAATCGGCCTCAACTTCCACTTAAATGGTTTTAAAAGCCTCTACCCAATTGGATACCTTAACCTTACTCATGTTAAATCGCTCTCATCGAGAGAAAGGGCAAAACCTAAGCACACCACCACAGAAATTGGATCAACGAGGATCAAAAATTTAATTTAAAATAAATGGTTATAAAATTGCCACACAGCTGATGTAGTCGTTGCTCCTTCGTTGCACCAACTTCTAGCTCCGAATTCTTCCAGATAGCAACCAGAATCTATGTGAACTCGTTCCTCGATGTATCCACTGCTTGAACGATTATGATGACCGTTGTAGAACGAGGGTAGACTCTGATTGGCTTTAACTTCGCCATGCTCATTGGTTGTAACTCTGACTACACACCAAGTGATTATTTTTAACCTCCTACTGGTAACAATCGGGTACTGGTCTCATCCAACCAGATTTGACTTGCTAAACGATAAGCGCGAGTGTTGATAATACGACGAAGAACAGCAACACTATAAACAGCCAGGTCAGAATGGCACGGAATGAAAACCCGGCCTGCTGTCCCAGGCGAACCAAGACAAGCTGCTTCAACATATTCGGACAACAGGTTGTCTAGGAATTTCAAGGGCTAGTCAGGCCCCTTGAACAGAGATGGTGGCAGATGAAACGGCAGATGAACCGAAAGACCAACGGCAGCGCTCAATCCCGTTGTGGATGCTGATGGCCCACATCAAGGCCAAATTCGCCAACATAAGCCTTATACTCGCTCACGCCCCAACGGAGGAAAAATATGAAACAGCTAAGGACTGCTTCTATGAACTCCTTGACAAAACCTATGATCGACTACCGAAGTACGATGTTAAAATCGTGCTGGGAGATTTCAATGCAAAGGTAGGAAGAGAAGACATCTTGAGCAGTATTGTCGGGAAACAACGCCTACACGACAACACGTCTTGTAACGGACTTAGGCTAATTGACTTCTCCATGGAACGATATGCCACTATAGCCAGCACACGGCTCTCTCCCTCGATATCGATGGCATGGCGGTCTCCAGATCAACGAACGGTCAACCAAATTGATCACATTGCTATAGACAAGAGGCACGCATCCAGTATTTTGGATGTCCGAATATTCCGAGGTACTAACATCGACTCGCACTACCTTGTTGCAGCCGATGTTAGAATGCGGATATCCAGCACAACAAAACAATCCAGAAATACTGCAAAAAAATTTAAAGTCAAAAGACTGCAATCGCAAGAGACCGCCAAGACCTTCGCGCAACGCGTATCACAACACCTCTCGATTAACAACGTACCACCAACATCGAATGTCAAGAACAATGGCAACGATGCCAACAAGCCATTAGTTCAGCCGCAACTGATGTGCTCGATTTCTCGCGCCCACAAGAAGGAAGGTGTGGTGAATAGCGTGTGGCAATTATGGGTTATAGGTTAATTATTTTTAATTTAAAATAAAATTATAATAGTTGGTATTAGATTAGGTAGTTTTATAAAGGACATGAGTATGTGAATTTTTTATGGTGTGTTTGTGGGTGTGTTCTGTTCATTTAGCATTGACAGAAGGCAAAGTCTTGTGATAAGCCGCTTTAAAGTGTTTGCTGCGGTTGTTCGTCAGCCAAAAGTAGCGAATGACCGCGAATGACCTACTTCAAGGTTTGCTTTCGCAGAAAGCCATTTTGGACGTTGTATCCAGCGACTTAGGTATTCCGTGTTCCACCTTTTCCAAAACTCCTGAAGAATTTGTTGCATTTGTGTGGCCTTGTATCTGAAGCATTTCAAACACTTATGAATGCAAGCTTTGACACTAGGTTTTAGGTGCAGAACCCAGTATTTTGATTGAAGCATTGCCATCGTCATCTGTTGACCGCCGGCGCCGTAAAGTGACCTCATGTGTATGTCATGAATGATGAGTGATGTCAAAAAGGTTTGCGATAGCGAACTTATTGGATGCCGGTGTGAATAAGTTAGATCAGCATTTTTCAATCTGCCTCTAACTCGTAACATCCCATTCTCGTCGATTATTGGCGAAAGTCTACGCAATTAGCTTCCCTTGGAAACGTTTTCATCTTCGGCGAAAACATCATTGTGAACCATGATGATCAATCGCATGAGGGCTGTTGAAAATTCATCGAATGACAAATACCCCGATCGTTTTTGTGCCTTTGATCGCAACTCGTTAAGAAACCGTAGGCGTTAGCTCGCAGTAAACGATTTAAAGACGAAAACCTAGTAGACACTTGATTGAACTAAACGGCAATAAAGGGTTGGCAGAGTGTTAATTGGGTTCCCAGATAAAAACTTATTTGTTAATGTTGAACTTAATGACGATTTCACTTCGAGGTTCGTTGCTTCAATTTGTGAGGTGACTGTGATCGTCAAATGTTTGCAGAAACTCATGACCATGCCATAACTGATGGTTGTTCATTAGTTCTCTTGGGGAGAGTCTTAGTCTTAGTCTTAGGCAACATCTGCTGGATTGTTCTTAGATGGAACGTAGTTCCAAGAAGCTAACAGTTTCTCGCTGTTACTGATCCATTTTCGCAAATTTCCGTGCTTCAACATTTCCAAGAGCTGCTACTGCATTGCGATTATGTTGTCCTCAGAATCAGCACCATGAATGACATCATAAAAAAAGTGGTTGCAGGCAATTCGTGCTGCGATTGGATTATCATCACGTTCATCTGCTGTGAGTTGTTGGAGGGTCCGAACTGCTAATTATGTTGCGGCGCCTGTGCCGAACGTTACCGTGTTGAGCCGGTACGTTTTGAATTCTCCCCCTCTACATCCCTCCATAAAATCAGTTGTTATGATGAATCTTCCGACGAAACCCAAATTTGTCTGTACATTTTAGTGATATCGGCGACAAAACCGATTTTGTGTCGTCTCATCCGAACAATATTGTCAAATATGTCATCCTGTAGTCTTGCACCGACTAACAGGTGATCGTTGTGTGAGGTGAGGACGTCTTATAGTGCTTACACACCGAATCATAAACTGAGTTTTTGGCAAAAAGTTTACGTAAACCACTAGATGCTTTCACACCGAACTCTGACCAGGTTTCGTTTGACATTTCAATCAGTCAGCTGTCAATTGTGATTTTGATACTAGCTGCAACAGTTGTGTGTGAAAATATTGTAATTGAATAATAAAATGAATTCTAATATAATCAAACTAATATTAGCATTTGAAGTTCAAAATGAAACAAATCTAACGATTTTGACAACAGTTTTTGACTCTCAAGCCCGCCGCTACGAAAAAAAAACGCAAACAAATGCTTTTGCAAATTGTGAAACCCTTATAAAGGCAATAATGAAACGCCAACAACAGAGAATTACGTGGATAAAGGTGAGTTTTTAATTAAGTTCAAAATAATATATAACACCTAACTCATATATGTGTTTTGCAGATGCGGACGAGTACATTCTGGGAAAAAGAAGTGGTTGAGAACAACGAAGATTATTTTAAACAACACTTCAGAATGTCTCGTCGTACTTTTGAAATTCTTTGTCGTGAACTACAATGTTTGAAAAAAAAACCACAAATTATAGAAAATGTATTCCATTGAAAAAGAGAGTCGCGATCGCAATGTATGCGCTTGGTTCGTCTGCTGAATATAGGACGGTTTCAGTTGTCTTCGGGTTGGAATATCCACGGTGTGCGAAATTGTTAAAGCATTTTGCGAAGAAGTTTGGCATGTTCTCCAGCCAAAATATCTATGCTCCTATCCTCTGACAGAACAAACAATAAAAGAAAACGTCAGTGGGTTCGAAAAGCTTGGATTTCCTCAATGTTTTGGAGCTATAGGTAAATATAACATGTTCATAATGACAAAGACTACATATAAACTATACAATTCTAAAGATGGTTGCCATATCGAAGGTAAACCTCCTGCTCACGATGCCGTTGATTATTATAATTATAAGGGATGGTATTCAACTGTATTACTAGTTGCTGTTGATTATCGGTAAGATCTAAACAGTAGTCCTTATTGGAGACTCTGCATTTCGATTTTCAGACACTTTAATGAAGCCTTTTCCATTTAACACTGCCGCATCAGCAGAAGAAAAGAACTTCAACTACGCTCTTTCAAAATGTCGAAGAGTAGTTGAAAACTGTTTTGGTCATTTAAAAGGCAGATTCAGACGAATCGGAAAAGGTATTGATAACCATATCGACAATACTAACTTGGTGATCAAAGCATGTTGTGTTTTGTACAATTTTCTGAACGTGCATAATGATGACATCAACATGCAGTGGTTGCTAAATCCAGTGAATACTGCACAAAGAGAACAACCAGAATATACTAGTCAGGTCAACGAACGCTGTAGTACAGCTGCAAACATACGAAGTGCCATAAGCGAATACTTAAGTAAGTACTATATTGCCATTGAAAAACAAAACACAAATCAAAATTATTTTTCTTGTTTATTTAAAAAATTAAGTACTCCTCTACGGAATTCTTTGGAATCAGATACAAATTCTCTCAGAATATCATTTCTTTCTTTTTCCAATTGAAAAGAATTTGTATCTGATTCGATTATTTTATCCATTAGTCCATCCATCCATTTTATTTTAACTATTCAATCCTGTGAAATGAAATGATAAATGAAATATAATATGAAGAAAAAAAAACATTTGTTTTGAAAGCGAGTTCATCAGCTGTTTTGTGGGACGTGTGGAACACGTGTAGAATCTATGAAAAGGTGTGTTCGTTCCAACAACCTTTAACGAGATGACGTCTGCGAAGTGGTTTTGAGAAGGTTACGCCATAACCTACTTGTTTTTGAGAACTGAAAACGTATGGGAAAACTCGGTTTATGATGAAGGTTTCAGGTGTTTTTGCGTAAACTCAGTTTTTGGTTCGGTGTGAATGCCCTATTACACGATGCGTCAAAAACAATTCTAAATTTCGTTGTGGAACTTTCATGACAGCATGATGTGAAACAAAGTAGTGTGAAGTTGTTAGTGATGTAGGGTCAACCTCCGTCATATGCCCTAGTTCCTTGTATTCCGTGAACACCTTCTTATATTCTTCGTAAAACATCGCGTTTGTACGAAATTTGTTTTCAAGTTGAAGGAAACGAAAAAGAGCTGAACGATGAGAAAGACTTAACCTGGACGTGATCCTTCTTTGAACGGGAGTTCCACTACATTTCTACCGTCTGGTTGTCGTTGATGCGTTCTGCAGTAATGCGTCACAAACTTGAAGGAACCGAAAAAGAGCTGAACGAAGAGAAAGACTTAACCTGGACGTGATCCTTCTTTGAACGGGAGTTCTACTACATTTCTACCGTCTGGTTGTCGTTGATGCGTTCTGCAGTAATGCGTATCAAACTTCTCTTTGTCTAAAGAAAGCATTTTCCATTTACATTTGGTCCGCCAGTGGCTGTGAAAACCTTGACTAGCGCCGTAGCCAGAAGCACAGTTTGGTTGTGGCTTTGTTCTGGCGCATGTGATGAAGCGGAGTCATGAGCATGCATTGCTTGAGCTGGCTCATTTAAGTGCGGCAGTGAATGATACTTTTGGTGGCGCGTATAAGAAGTGAAAGTGCTAGTGCAATTGTTCATAAGATGTGCGTTTGACAAACAGTTGAAACACAATTTTTTGTTTTTTACTATGTCCTGTCTCTTTTTCAGATTTAATGCCTTGAACTCGGAGCAATTCCAAATGGAATGTAAACCCTGACACGTGGAGCATTTGGATACTGAAGAATTGTGTGATCGAACTGTGTCTGATGCGGATTTCTTCGACCTTGGTTGACTTAACTCTGATGAGTGTTGTCTCATTACCTCTAACGTTATTGACCTCGTGAGTAGGAAGTCTTCTAGAATACTATATCGTGGATAATCGGTATATGAAGAGATATGTGTTTCCCACAAGCCGAGAGTGGTAAATGGAATTTCCTTTATCGTATGGAAAATGAGTTTGTCTTCCCAAGATTCAACAGGAACACACAAATTTTCGAGAGACTGCTTGGCTTCATTCGTAGTGTCAAGCAACAATTTGATGTTCACTGCTGATTCCTGATTCAGCTTGGGCTCGTCAAAAAGCAATCTGAACTGATTGTCCTTTAACAATCTAAGGTTTTGGAAGCACTTGACTAACAATGCCCAAGCAGCTTCAGAGTTGGAATCTGTGTTCCTCAGTAACCGCCTAGCGTCACCGCTTAAATTGTTTTTCAAATAATGCAATTTTTGCGCATCCGAAATCGAAGTATTTTTATTCACTAAACCTTCAAAAAGTCCCCTGAATTCGGGGCACAGTTGAAGCGAACCACCAAAGGCAGGGATTTGAGTTGGGGAAGTTTCATTTCGACTGATGGTATTTTCGGTCCTGCTACTGATGAGTAAGGAGTGTGGTTTTGACTATCTTTGCCTGTTAATTGCTCCCGTAATTCAGATGAATAGCTGTCATAGCGCTCCTTCAAGGACTTTTTTCCAGCAACGATTTTTTGATGAAGAGCTCTGGCCTCCTTAAAAGATTTCTCCAAATTACTTAATCGCGGCTCATTCATTTGAACCGATTTTTTTTACATTTTCTAATTTTTCATATGCCGAATAATCGGCCTCTACTTCCACTTAAATGGTTTTAAAAGACAATTGGATACCTTAACCTTAGTCATGTTAAAGCGCTTTCATCGAGAAAAAGGGCAAAACCTAAGCAAACCACCACAGAAATTGGATCAACGAGGATCAAAAATTTAATGTAAAATAAATGGTTATAAAATTGCCACACACCTGATGTAGTCGTTGCTCCTTCGTTGCACCAACTTCTAGCTCCGACTTCTTCCAGATAGCAACCAGAATCTATGTGAACTCGTTCCTCGATGTATCCACTGCTTGAACTCCAGATAGATTGCAGGAAACTATACCGAACCGCACCGATTATGATGACCATTGTAGAACGAGGGTAGACTCTGATTGGCTTTACTTACTTAACTTTGCAATGCCCATTGGTTGTAACTCTGACTACACATCAAGTGCTTATTTTTAACCTCCTAGTTGTAACAATCGGGTACTGGTCTCATCCAACCGGATTTGACTTGCTAAACGATAAGCGCGAGTGTTGATAATACGACGAAAAACAGCAACACTATAAACAGCCAGGTCAGAATGGCCGGGAATGAATACCCGGCCTGCTGTCCCAGGCGAGCCTAGACAAGCTGCTTCAATATATTCGGACAACAGGCTGTCTAGGAATTTCAAGGCCCCTTGAACAGAGATGGTGGCAGATGAACCGGCAGATGAACCGAAAGACCAACGGCAGCGCTCAATCCCGTTGTGGATACTGATGGCCCGTATCCTAGGGGTATCTAATAAATTGGAACTGGCCCTCCAGGTTGATGGTTGTGCTTTGGGTTAACTACCCACCCATTTAAAAAACCATTGTTACGAAGCAACCAATAGTATCTGCACCTGGAATGTGAGAACATTAAACAGGATAGGTGCAAGCGAACAACTAGCGGAAGCCCTAAACTGCTAAAACGCTGACACTACTGCCATCCAGGAAATACGATGTGATGGGCCGGGCAAAAAGAGGATGAAAATCTGTGACTTCTACTACGGACCGTGTTATAGTGAGCAGAAACAGCGGCTATTCGTATGAGGATTCGTTTTAATTGTCGGACCTAGGCATGAAATCTAAAGTTTACAAGACATTAGCGAAAGCATTGTAACGATCCACATCAAGGCCAAATTCACCAACATAAGCCTTATACTCGCTCACTCCCCAACGGAGGAAAAAGATGAAACAGCTAAGGACTGCTTCTATGAACTCCTTGACAAAACCTATGAGGACTACCGAAGTACGATGTTAAAATCGTGCTGGGAGATTTTAATGCAGAGGTAGGAAGAGAAGGCATCTTTAGCAGTATTGTCGGAAAACATCGCCTACACGACAACACGTCTTGTAACGGACTTCGGCTAATTGACATCTCCACGGAACGATATGCCACAATAGCTAGCACACGGTTTCCTTCTCCCAGTTACGGGAGCAGGCGTCAAGAGTAGACTATATCTACTCCTTGTTGCCGAGCTTAACGCAAATTAGATCGTAATGGGCGCGCTGTCAGAGAGACCCTTAAAGATCCTGGCTGTGAATGTAAATTCACTGATTAGGATCGAACGTAGAGCTAATCTATTCCAGTTGCTTACAGACCAAAGTCCCGATGTGCTTATGGCTAGCGAAACTAAGCTAAACCAGAAGCATAAATTGACTAATAATAATTACAATATCGTAAGAAGGGACCGACCCAACTCCACTCAAGGAGGCGGGGTCGCTATCTTTATACGAAAAGGCATTAGTTATAAGGTCATATATAGTGGTGAAGTGCGCCGATCCCGGCTGCTGGAAGCCTGCGTCATATGCATTCCTCTCCAACAAGGGAAGCGACTGTATGTGATAGCGGCCTACGCACCGGAAGCACCTCAGCCTACACTACAACAGAGCTCGGAAAACTTTTCGAATCTCTAAGACTGACTTCAGTGGAGAACTTTTATCTTTTGGCCGGAGATTTAAATGCCAAACACGAAGATTGGGGAAATCAATTACAAAATCCTCGGGGTAACCATCTTTACAATTGGATGGTCCACTACAATGTTGAATATAGGATCGACATTCTCGCCACAGATAGGCCATCGTTTCCGAGAAGCGGTGCTTTCCTGGATCTTTTACTGCGAGACACAAGACTGACAGTTACTAACAGAGTAGGTCAACACCCGCGAAACTGTTTACGGACGATTGAGTACGACACTGATCACTGCGGACTCGCCGCCGTAATACAGCTTCCGAACGAGCTTGTGGCGCTGGAGGAGCATGTGCCTGTGCATTCTTACAACTACGGTAAGATGCGCTGGCCTCGCTTCACCAACGCCTTATCAAGAGAACTACGTTCGAGGGCCATTTACCCACCAAACAACAGAAACCTAACAAACAACGAAATCGACGAATACTTACAACAAATGGACGAAGCGATTCAACGAACAATGAACAGGACGATACCGAAATACAAAGAACATGACATAACGTCTACGTACAGAAACGTGACCATTGACGCACTACACAGACAAAAAAACGGACTTCTGACAAGACTTAAACTCTTGTACAGACGACTGACAAACCCACGCGACCCGGAGATTAGAACACTGAAGGCGTCGATCAAACACATCAACCAATTGATCAAGGAGAACTATCGATTGTCCATTAATTTGTTTTGGAATAACAGAATTCGGGCCGTAAATTCCAGCGACCCGAGTATGTTTCCACAAATTAATAAGATCTTTAGGAGGAAAGGTCATAACGACCTTCCGTGTATTAAGCTCCAACGAACAACTGACAATACAAACATACTTTTGACAGCAGGAATTGATCCGGGGGAAGCCGTCTTCGACGACGATTTCTATGTTATTGAAGATCCTCAGGAGAAAGTGGAGGCAGTGGGGGCTGTCTTTCAGGAAGTGTATAAGGTGAAGTGGTCTGAGGACAATAATATTATACCAGAGAACCAGTTTGGCTTCAAGGCTGGACATGACTGCATTCATGCCGCCTCCAAACTCGTTTCTGATATACAATGGAACAAAGCCAAAAAACAGTGCACCGGTGCATGTCTGGTTGATTTAGAGAAGGCTTTTGACACCGTATGGTTAGAGGGCCTCTATCTAAAGCTGACCAGACTTGGCATAAGTAAACCACTGCTATATATGCTTCATGACATGCTGACTGGTAGAACGTTTGTTGTCAAAAGTGGCAATGTAACTTCTACCACCGAATTTTTCATTAAGAATGGTCTGCAACAGTGAGCGGTAAACTCGCCGATTCTCTTCAGCATTTACACCAGTGATATGATAGGTAGTCTTACTCAGGCAATTGCGTATGCGGACGATCTTATCGCGTACAGGACAGCCTCTACTGTCGAAGTCATTCGAACTCTTTTGCAGCGGGACTTCGACAAGATCCAGAGATATTGTGATGACTGGAAGTTGAAAATCAACTTTCAGAAATCAGAAACTATCCTGTTTAGGACACCGTTGTCTAAGGCCTCTAGGGATACGAGAAAGAACTGGCGAAAGCTGGTGATCGTTGGACCAATTGGACAGCCACTGGCGAGTAAAAGTGTAGTAAAGTACCTTGGCATCTGGTTAGATCAATATCTATATTTCGGAAGACATGTAGATGCTGCTCTGGCTAGAGCTAGGGGAGCATTTGCCCTGACAAGACGATTGTTTTATAGCAGTCGTCTTGATAGGAGGGTGAAGGTGATTTGCTACATGGCCCTCATTAGGCCGATGATTGCCTATGGGTGCCCGGTGTGGTTCAACGTTGCCCCATCTCAAATTCAAAAGATACGGGTGTTTGAGAGGCAGTGTCTGAGGAGCTGCCTTGGACTTCACAGAACACCAGTATCTGACTACACAAAATACTATTCGAACCAGGTCCTATACAACGGGGCCAACATAAACCGAATAGACAATTTTCTGGTGAAACTCATTCGGTTTCACGCTGCAAGAGCGATGGCTTCGAACAATAGTCTCATCTTTGGGGCCTTCTATCCCAATGATGAATATTTTGAGAGTGCGCGTTTAAGCGGCTTTATTCCGCCCGAAGCTTTCCTATATTTGGATAGTTGAGGGCTGATACAGGATAAATCGGCGCTTCCGCTAATCTACCACGTCTTCCGACGAACTGTGGATAGGCGGCTCCTGTACGACCGAGACGTCGTCACTCAGAGCAGAGGAGAGCGCCTGCGGTTCAGCAGGAGTGTGTCCGATTGGGACCGCCGGAGTAGGTTGCAACAGGAGAACCTGTTGTGGTGGTTAACGTAGTTATAGTTAGTTTTGACTTTTGAAAAGATATGGCCGACTTGCATAGTTGTTGAGATTATGTTAAGGGAAACAGTCGTGGTGGCACCAACACAAAAAAAAAAAATATTATCAAAATGCTTGCTGTGGCTGTTCTAGTTTTTAAGTTTAATTTTTTATTTAGTTAGATGTAAGTAGTTTTAAGTAGTCTAAGTTAGTCGATAAGAAGTTTTAATTAGCATGTAAGTTTAAATGAAAAAAAAAGACAAGAAACCAAGTTTTTCTCAAATGTTTCTTGGTAAACATCATTTTATTACTATTAGATTTACTTATTAGATAATAGGCCGAAAGGCATTAGAATTAAGTTGTTATCATTTAATTTAGGGCGCCCACATAGGGCCAGTAAGTTATTTAAGTAGTTGATAAGTAAGCTAGTTTTTCATGAATATTTGTTTAGCATGTAAGTTAGTTTTAAGAAAAGTAAAATAAAAATGAATATCAAAAAAAAAAAAAAAAACGGTTTCCTCCTCTCGATATCCATAAGGGGACATGGCGGTCTCCAGATCAACGAACGGTCAACCAAATTGATCACATTGCTATAGACAAGAGGCACGCATCCAGTATTTTGGATGTCAGAATATTCCGAGGAACTAACATCGACTCGCACTACCTTGTTGCAGCCGATGTTAGAATGCGGATATCCACCACGCCACAACAATCCAGAAATACTGTAAAAAAATTTTAAGTCAAAAGACTGCAATCGCAAGAGACCGCCAAGACCTTCGCGCAACGCGTATCACAACACCTCTCGATTAACAACGTACCACCAACATCGAATGTCAAGAACAATGGCAACGATGCCAACAAGCCATTAGATCAGCCGCAACTGATGTGCTCGATTTCTCGCGCCCACCAGCAAGAAACCCCTGGTTTGACGAGGAATACCGACTTATGCTCGCAACCAAGAACGAGGCCTTCAAGACTAAGTTGCAGGTGAATACGAGAGCTGACGTTGAGATCTATAGGCAGAGAAGAAGGGAAGAACATCGTCTTTTTAGAAAGAAAAAAAAGAGGAAGAAAAGCGCGCGATCGAGGATATAGAGAGGTGTCACACCAGGAACGATGTTCGCAAGTTTTACCAAAGTTTAAAACATCAAAGCCAAGGATCCAAGGCTCGAACAGAATCGTGTTGAGATGAACAAGGAAATATTGTAGTTGAGACACAGTCGATGCTGAGGATGTGGAAGAACCACTTCTGCCGACTATTAAACGGCGATGACGAACAACATTTCGCTGCCAGGTAGAACAAACCATTCAATATTGGCAACGACAGCGAGAACTGCCAACCACCCGACCTGAGTGAAGTGAGGATAGCAATATCTAAACTGAAGCTTAAAAAGGCTGCCGGAAATGAAGGCCTTCCCACCGAGCTTTATGAAGCCGGCGGAGATGACTTGGTAAGTAACATCCACCAACTCATAAGCCGAATCTGGTCGGAAGAAAGTATGCCTGAAGAGTTGAACCTCAGCATCGTTTGCCCGATCCATTTATAGAGACGAACTATACAGAGCCATATCTAGTTTTGGTATACCGCCCAAGCTCGTCCGTTTGTGTAGAATTCTCGCTGCTTCATCAGAGTCGTAAACGACCTCACCGACACATTCGATAACAAAAAAAATAATTTAGGCAAGGCCATGCGCTGTCATGTGACTTCTTCAATCTGATTCTTGAGAGGATTGTGCAAAACTCCCGAGACAACACCAGAGGCACAATTTTTCAAAAATCTGTACAACTACTTGCATACGCCGACGATATTGACATCATTGGTAGGACCCAACGTGATGTCATAGACACGTTTGCTAGTATAGAGAAGGAAGCGGAAAGAATGGGTTTAGCAGTAAACGAGGTCAAGACACAACATCGACGAATTGGACAGAACGTCACCATTGACAGATATAACTTTGAGGTAGTACGGGACTTTATCTATCTCGGCTCCCCTATTAACTCTGACAACAACATCTCGTCAGAAATTAAACGAAGAATTACTCTTGCCAACAGCTGTTTCTTCGGCCTAAGAAGGCAATTTAGTAGTAAAGCCCTCACTCGGACTACTAAGGAGATCTTATATAAGACCCTGATCATCCCAGTCCTGCTCAACGGCAGGACCTGAAGCATGGACCGTCTCAAAAGCGGATGAAGAAATCCTTGGTCGGTTTGAGAGGAAAATTCTTCGAAAAATCTTCGGTCCCGTTTGCGTTGACGGGCTATGGAGACGAAGACTCAACCAAGAACTATACGAGCTGTACAGCGACATGCCCCTGGTCAAAAAACTCCACATTTCACGCTAAAGATGGCTAGGACATGTAGAACGAATGGACACCAATACTCCGGCTCGCAGAGTCTTCGATTCCCAGCCAGACGTCGGACGCAGTAGAGGAAGACCTCGCCTTTAGTGGCGCGCACAAGTAGAAACCGACCTCAACCAAATTGGAATGCACAACTGGAGGCAGTTAGGTAAGGACCGGGCTAATTGGAGAGGCAAATTGGTTGAGGCCCAGGTAAGTAAGTAAGTATTTAAAGTCTTAGCACTTTCTTAACTTTTTTGCACAAAATATGTCTCTAAATGTCCTTTTTTCACTTTATATACTTAATCCGGCTCGAAGGAAATTATGTGACGCAAGGACACCAGCAAAAATTGCAACTTCATGAACATTTTTTTTTGTTTCAATTGATTTTTATTGTACTTCATCTTAAAACTAACTTATGTGCTAGACAAAAATTCATGAAAAACTAGCCTACATATCAACTACTTAACTTACTAAGTGGTCCTATGCGGGCGCCCTAAATTAAATGATAACAACTTAATTCTAATGCCTTTCAGCTTATTATCTAATAAGTAAATCTAATAGTAATATAATGATGTTTACCAAGAAACACTTGAAAAAAAAATTTGCTTTCTTGTCTCGTTTTTTTTATTTGATTTTAATTTACATTCTGATTAAAACTACTTATCGACTTACTTAAACTACTTAAAACTAATTAAAACTACCTAAAATCATCTTAAAAACTAGAAAAGCCACAGCAAGCGTTTCTGATTTTTTTTACATATATTTTTTTTTAATTTTTTAAGAAGCCTTAAGACTAAAACTATGTAAGCCGGCCATAAAATTACAATTTTAAGTCAAATATCTTTAACTAATTTTACCACCACAACAGGTTCTCCTGTTGTAACCTACTCCGACGGTCCCAATTGGACACACTCCTGCTGAACCGCAGGCGCTATCCTCCGCCCTGAGCGACGACGATTCGGTCATTTAGGAGCCGCCTATCCACAGTTCGTCGGAAGACGTGGTAGATTAGCGGAACCGCAGATTTATCCTGTATCAGCCTTCGACTACCCAAATATAGAAACGCTTCGTTCGGAATAAATCCGCGTAAACGCGCACTCTCAAAATATTCATAATTGGGGTCCGGTGTATAGGACCTGGTTGGAATAGAATTTTATGTAGTCATATACTGGTGTTCTGTGAAGTCCAAGGCAGCTCCTCAGACACTGCCTCCACCGGGCACCCATGGGCAATCATCGGCCTAATGAGGGCCATGAAGCAGATCACCTTCACCCTTCTGTCAAGACGACTGCTATAAAACAATCGTCTGTCAGGGCAAATACTCCCCTAGCTCTCGCCAGAGCAGCGTCTACTTGTCTTCCGAAATATAGATACTGATCTAGCCAGATGCCAAGGTACTTTATAACACTTTTACTCGCCAGTGACTGTCCGTTTTGTCCAACGATCACCAACTTTCGCCAGTTCTTTCTCGTATTCCTATAAGCCCTAGACAACGGTGTCCTAAACAGTCATCACAATATCTCTGGATCATGTCGAAGTCCCGCTGCAAAAGAGTTCGAATGACTTCGACAGTAGGGGCTGTTCTGTACGCGATAAGATCGTCCGCAAACGCAATTCTTTTTTTTTCGTGAGCACGTGCCCAAAGTAATTGTGGGACTTTAACTCCACTAAAACCACCACCCTTTTTGTACTTTTTTAATTGCAACTAAGTATGCGACTTATCTAGCAAAATTTTTCTTTTATCACGAGTAATGAATGTTTGGCAGGCAACTTTCATGTGAGAGTTCCTGCTCTCTCCGCAATTTATAACGCGGTTTGTTATTATCGGGCCATATCTAAGGGCTTATTTCTTTGAAGGCGCCGCAATAATTTTTTTTCGTCGAGAATTCGCAGGACCGTTGTGTTAACGTGTCCCAATAAAGGTTTTTTTTATGTTTTCGTGCAAAATTTTTCATTTCATCTTTAACCACGGGAATACCCAGATCTCTGCGTAGATCTTCATTCCTTATATACCACGGCGCATTGACGAATGATCTTAACATTTTGTTTTCAAAATTTTGTAAAATATTCAGATTTGTTTCACTGCTGCAACCCCATAGTTGTATACCATGTGTCAAGACCGGCTTTAGCACTTGCTTGTATAATAGCAGCTTGAAATCAATGTTAAGCTTCGAATATTTTCCGAGTAACCATTACAGTTCTCTGTATTTACTTTTAAGTTCTTCGCATTTGTTTTTTACATGCGACTTCCATTTTTGTCCATTCATTAACCTCGTTAAGAGCGTTTTGTAATTTCATATTTGTTTCTTCTATTGTTGTGACAACTGGTAGTATAGGATATCACGTGTAAATAGGAGGTACAAGAGTGGGCCAAGGACGCTTCCTTGGGGTAATCTTGCCAATATTTCTTTGAACTCCGAAAATTCGTTTCCAAGTTTCTCACGGAAGAGTCTATGCTCAATATACGACACGAGGATTTTATATAATTTTTCAGGCAGAACTTGTCTTAGTTTGTGTTGAAGGCCTCTATGCCAAACTTTGTCAAAAGCTTGCGACACGTCAAGAAAGACTGCTGAGCAATTTTTTTTCTTCGAAAAATTTCTCAATTACGTCAGTAATCCGATCTTAGTCTACAGTCGAACGTTTACTTCTAAACCCAAATTGATGGTCAGGTAAAATGCGTTTCTGATCAATAACGGGTTGCAAGCGACAGAGTAATATTCTTTCAAAAACTTTTGAAATTATTGGAAGAAGTGAAATAGGTTTGTAACATTTTATTTCATTCGGCAATATTTTAAGAAGTTCCCCTGTAATTAGGTCATAACCCGGAGCTTGTTTAGGCTTTAACTTCTGTATTTCCCGTTAAAGCTCGGCAATACTTTCATATCTAACTAGATTACTATCTGTAGTAGTCTCGAATAAATTAATGTTTTCTGGACCATTAAATGGTTTAAATTTTTCCTCAAGATGTGCGGCAAAAACGTCTGCTTTTTCCTTATCGCTTTTTTTCCCAAACATCTTGAGTTATCCTATTAGGTGGCATAGCGTTTTTTGGCCGTTTTCCAGCGGTTACGGTTTGCAGATAAGTTTCTACTGCATGGTTTTTAAAGTTCTTACTCGAATTTGATTGCATGTTACTCAAACGATTGAGATGTGTTTTATCTTGCGGGGCACGAGTTTGGTGCCATTTTTTTCGAGCTTTTCCTTTTTGTCTAACCAAATCTCTTATTTCCCATGGGTACTTGATATTACTATATCTCTCTATTTTGCATTGTTTAGGAGTATTATTCCATGCTGCTTTTTTTAACGGTATCGATAAGTAGTCAACCGCGACTTCGAATACTAATGGGGATCTAAGCGATACAACACGATGGTTGGGTGTTGTAGAACGAGGGTAGACTCTGATTGACTTTAACTTGGCAATGCCCAGTGTTGTAACGCTGACTACACATCAAGTGCTTATTTTCACCTCCAAGTGGTAACCATCGGGTACTGGTCGCATCCAACCGGATTTTACTTGCTAAACGATAAGCGCAAGTGTTGAAAACACGACGAAAAACAGCAACACTATGCGGATTTGTTATAAGTGCCAGACCTAGGCAAGAATTCTTATGTTTCCAAGACATTAGCGAACGCATTGTAACGATCCGCATCAAGGCCCAATCCGCCAACATTAGCCTTATATGTGCTAACGCCCCAACGGAGGAAAAAGATGATATAGCTAAGGACTGCTTCTATGAGCTCCTTGACAAAACCTATGAGTGACTACCGAAGTACGATGTTAAAATCGTGCTGGGAGATTTTAACGCAAAGGTATTATGAGAAGACATCCTTAGCAGTATTGTCGGAAACCATAGCCTACACGACAACACGTCTGGTAACGGACTTAGGCTAATTGACTTCGCTACGGAACGAAATGCCACTATAGCAAGCACACTGTTTCCTCACCTCGATATCCATAAGGGGACATGGCGGTCTCCAGATCAACGAACGGTCAATCAAATTGATCACATAGCGATAGACAAGGGCCACGCATCCAGTATTTTTGAGGTCCGAAAATTCCGAGGAGCTAACAACGACTTGGACCACTACCGTTTAGCAGCTAAGGTTAGAATGCGGATATCCACTACGCCACAACAATCCAAAAATACTGTAAAAAAATGTATTGTCGAAAGAGTGCAATCGCAAGAGACCGCCAAGACCTTCGCGCAACGCGTATCCCTAAACCCCTCGATTAACACCATACCACCAACATCGAATGTCGAAGAACTATGGCAACGATGCCAACAAGCCATTAGATCAGCCGCAACTGATGTGCTAGGTTTCTCGCGCCCACCAGCAAGAAACCCTTGGTTAGATGAGGAATGCCGACAGATGCTCGCAGCCAAGAACGGGGCCTTCAAGTCTAAGCTAAGCTAAGGCAGAGAAGAAGGGAAGAACATCGTCTTTTTAGAAAGAAGAAAAAAGAGGAAGAAAAGCGCGCGATCGAGGATATAGAGAGGTGTCACACCAGGAAAGATGTTCGCAAGTTTTACCAAAATGTAAAACGTAAAAGCCAATGATACAAGGCTCAAACAGAATCCTGTCGAGATGAACAAGGAAATATCATAGTTGAGACACAGTCTATGCTGAGGATATGGAAGAACCACTTCTGCAGACTGTTAAACGGCGATGACGAACAACATTCCGCTGTCAGGCAGAACGAGCCATTCACTATTGGCAACGACAGCGAAGGCTGCCAACCACCCGACCTGAGTGAAGTGAGGATAGCAATATCTAAACTGAAGCTTAATAAGGTTGCCGGAAATGACGGCCTTCCCGCCGAGCTTTATAAAGCCGGCGGAGATGACTTGTTAAGTAACACCCACCAACTCTTAAGCCGAATATGGTATGCCTGAAGAATGGAACCTCAGCATTGTTTGCCCGATCCACAAAAAGGAGACCCTCTAAACTGCGCCAACTACAGAGGCATAAGTCTCCTCAACATCGCCTACAAAATTCTATCTGCCGTACCATGTGAACGCCTGAAACCGTTTACCAACAACCTGACGGGCCTTATCAGTGTGGTTTTAGGCCAGGAAAGTCCACAACCGATCAAATCTTCACACTTCGGCAGATTCTGGAAAAAAAACCAAGAAGTCCAAATCGATACCCACCACCTATTCATCGATTTCAAAGCCGCATACGACAGCATTGGTATACCGCCCAAACTCGTCCGTTTGTGTAGAATGACGATGGAGAATTCTCTCTGCTCCATCAGGATCGGAAACGACCTCACTGACACATTCGATACCATAAAAGGATTTAGTCAAGTCGATGCGTTGTCTTGTGACTTCTTCTTCAATCTGATTCTTGAGAGGATTGTGCAAAACTCACGAGCCAACACCAGAGGCACAATTTTTAAAAAAATATGTACAACTACTAGCATACGCCGACGATATTGACATCATTGGTAGGACCCAACGTGATGCCATAGCCACGTTTGCTAGTATAGAGAAGAAAGTGGCAAAAATGGGTTTAGCAGTAAATTAGACAGAACGTCACCATTGACAGATATAACTTTGAGGTAGTACGGGACTTTATCTATCCCGGTTCCGCTATTAACTCTGACAACAACATCTCGTCAGAAATTAAACTAAGAACTACTCTTGCCAACCGCTGTTTCTTCGGGCTAAGAAGGCAATTCAGTAGTAAAGCCCTCACTCGAACTACTAAGGAGATCTTATATAAGACCCTGATCATCCCAGTCCTGCTCTACGGCGCTGAAGCATGGACAGTCTCAAAAGCGGATGAAGAAATCCTTGGTCGATTTGAGAGGAAAAATCTTCGTTTGCGTTGATGGGCTATGGAGACGAAGATTCAACCAAGAACTATACGAGTTGTACAGCGACATGCCCCTGGTCAAAAAACTCCACATTGGACGTTTAAGATGGCTAGGACATGTAGAACGAATGGACACCAATACTCTGGCTCGCAGAGTCTTCGATTCCCAGCCAGACGTCGGACGCAGTAGAGGAAGACCTCGCCTTAAGTGGCGCGCACAAGTAGAAACCGACCTCAACCAATTTGGAGTGCGCAACTGGAGGCAGTTAGCTAAGGACCGGGCTAATTTGAGAGGCATGTTGGTTGAGGCCCAGGTTCATTTCGGACTGTAGCGCCACTTAAGAAGTATGAGTTTCGGATATTAAACAGACGTCGATATCTTTTTCCTGCATAAACAATTCAAGCTCTCCAAGTTTCTGCCAAAGGCCATTGGCATTCCACGTATGAATTTTAAGAAATCTTTTCATGTTCAAGGGAAATTACGTCTGTTGCAAATACTATTTTCAAGCTTTAATAGCCTGTCCAAGATAAGTTTATTCGGTTCTCTTTGTTCTTCAAGTTTTGAAAAAGAGAAATCGAGAAAACGTTGAAACGGGGTCTGGTGAAATATTTTTAATTTTTATCGGATACTGTAGCTTGGGCATAAGTCTGTACATTTGGTTTTGGATGTACGAGATCCGATCGTATTTCTGTTGGCCAAGGTATTTGTTTTATTTTTTTTTCGATTGTTACCTGCTGTGACCTTGAGATACGTTTAGGCGAACTTTAAGGCTTATTCTTAGTTAAATTTAATTTCTGTGAAATTTTGTTAGTAAGTTTCATATGTCTTTTTTGCGACTCTTTAGCTACTTCGCAGCC